>JASAOM010001095.1:0-240365 GCA_030849085.1 Borovskyia barvae | reverse complement strand
CAACGATGATGGGCCATTTCTGGTTGGGGTGGGATGGGGCGTGAGGAGTGGGTGAGGAGCTTCTAAAGCTTTCTCTCCCGCTCGCGTTGAGCCACTCATCTTTCCGTGTCTCCTCATATATATATATATATATATAATGCTTTCCGTAAGAGCGATTTGATACACTCGCGCCTGTTCAGTTGCACTTGAGGAGATTCACACACACTTACACACACACACACACACACACACAGGAGAAGAATTTTAGGAGAAAAGGAAAGACACTTCGAGATGTTTATCACCGTCGTAGCAAAAAAAACTTCTGCAAAAGAAAAAAAACACAACGGTAGATCTGCTGAATAAAAAAAAACGAAGATGGCGAGTCACGCGTCGCAGAAGCAGGTCTCTTTTACGTGCGCGCACGGGTGGACGTGGGTGCCGCGCAGAATTTTCTCTGCTTCCTCTCTCTATCGCTGCCCTCAGCACCTCCTGTACCTTCAAAAAAAAAAGCATACATACACATCAAGGTAAAAGGCCAATCTCACCGTGCGCCCCTCTGCTTTTTTTTGCCTTCTTTACGCACGTCTTCGTGGAGGGGTCCCTTTAGCGGAATATCCCCTCCGACCCCCATCCATTTCCTTTTTGTTTTCGCAGCGTTCAGACGACCCGAATCGGTGGCTCAACTCTTTAGCAACGTCGAGAAACGAGGGAAGAGCGAGAAAGGTGGAGGGGCGGGGATACTGAAAGCGCCACCGTATCGAAATTTGTGTAGGATGCGACATTCTCCAGCCCTCCTTCCGTCCTGGTGCACCACAAGGAGAGAAGAGATCGAGGGGAAAAAATGATAGGAGATGATATCCAAGCTCTCGCCTCTCTCCCTCTCTCTCCTTTGCGTTCAAGCGCACAGATATACATACATCTATGGATACGGCCTATGCAACTCTCATAATACCACTGCGTATAAATAAAAGAGTAACCCTACGAGAATAAGCTTCACGGAAAAAAAACAAAAGGCAGCGTAAGAGCGATTCAGCACACCGGCACAGAAGCCCAAGGAGTCAAGAGGCAAAAGAAGGGAGGAAGGGGGATGGTGCGAGATGAAGGATCAACGAACAGGGAGAAAAAAGGAGGTGAGGGGAGGGGGACGTTGATCGAGTCATTACGATCAACAACACAAGCACGTACCAAGCAAAACACTACTAGCTACACGGCAGCGGGAATACAAGAGAAACGTCAACAGAATAGATCCTTACAAACACACAAAAAAAGTGAACGAAAAAAAAAATCAGGGATTGCCAAGAGGCTTACCACGTTTCATCATACTCCCTAGATCAACACAGAAAAGGGCAAATAGTGAGGCGTCTAGCACCGCACTTTTTCACCTCTATAATTTCCTGCGAAGTGGCCCGTTTGTACATCCTCTGTCTTCTTCTTTTTTCGACGCAGAATTTCCACGGAAGAGGACGGGAAGCGTCGTAGCAGAGCACCGGTGGTACACGCGAGCTCTTCAGCAGTTGAGAAAATGGTTACCAGAGGAAAGCGTGAGACTCCCATTGGAGCGTTGTGCGACCAAACAGCAGCAGAAAATCAGTGGCCAGTGTGTGTCTGCGCCACCGCCTGAAAGAACTTTTTTCCCTTTGGAGGAAGGAGGGGTAGCGTCCCCTCTTTTTTATGTCTTCACTTCCTTTGCTCGTGGCGCCGTCCCCGGTTCTTTCCTGAGCTTCTGCGCAGAACCACCGTGCTCTCCTTCTTTTCTCATTTTCACCCTCGCCCGACTCTTTCCAGCACTAGAGGGAGACATGTAAGTCCCGCGCAGAAGTCCTTAGCGCGGCCCAGCGAAACAACAAGTGGCGCTGCTGTTAGAACTAATCTAGCTAAGAAGTGCAAGCCGAAGTTCCGCCATCTTCCATCTCTTTGACGTGGTTTGTAGACTCTGATTTCAATTCAGACGAGTCGGCATGAAAGTGAGGGACATCGATGTGAAGATGTAGTCCACGATACTGGGTACTAAACTGCTGCTGTCGCTTCTCTTGCGATGTAGCGGTAACACGGTGGCGACAGCAGTCCAGTTCGAGGTTATGCACAGGACCGAAGTCGAGGCTAGTCATGTAGTTCCTCAAGGCTGCATGCGCGTTACGGTGCACGTCGCGTACTTCGTCTCGCAAGAGGAGGCATTGGGGACATGCGTTCGGTGCCTCGGATGCGGCACTCCGCGTCTCACGACCGTCTGGCCTCTCTGACTCATCTTCCGCGTCAGGTGTTTGCGGCTTTGGATCAGACTGTATCATCCACCTTCCATAGCGCAGACCTAGCTTGTCCGCGTAGTCGGCCTGCAGCAGTCCCACAGTGGCAGCTGATCTCAGCGTAGGTGTTGGCGGTGCAGAAGGACCCTGTGACGAATAGGAAACAGGAGCCTCTACCGTGACACTGGGCGCCGTACTGAGGATTAGGCGGGATAGGGCGGCGTCAAGCACTGCCTGCGCTTTCGCGGCAGACAAGGACGCTTCACTGTCCTGACTGATCTGGCACAGCCGCGGCAGTACGGCGCCGCTGCCCCCTTCGAACTCCTTCGTTGCATCAGCGGCCAGCAGTTGCGCGAGGCTGAAGGTGCGAGCAACGTCATCGCGGTAGTCACGAAGCAATACCTCACGCTCCTCTGCTTCTATGGCAACCTTGTTACGGTAGTAGTCCAGTTCCTCGCGCATCGTGCTGTTCTCTCGCCGCAGCCGTTCATTATCCTCCAGAAGCTTTACACGCACCCGATTAATCTTACGAAACTCTTCGTATAGATGTTGGTAACGGGCCTCCGCCTGGGTCGTGGTACTTCTGCCGTAGTTCATGCCGGATCCACAACCCATATGCTCGTTGTCCACATCCACCTTGTTCATCTCATCTACATCGCGCGGAGGCGTGTTGGTCTCGTTAGAATTACTGAGGTGGCCGCTGAAGCTGCTGTCCACCCATGAACACCGCATGCGGTTGGCAGAGTCGCCACAGCGCTGCATACCTTGCGTCTGTGCCAGGTTCGGCAACGGAAAACTCATGAGCGGAGAATGCGACGGAGGAGCGGATGTTACCGGCCGGTTTGCTCCCACAATGATCTTTAGACTACTCACAGAGTTTCCAACGGCAGCACCAGCATTACCGCTTGCGGGTGCTGGGGCCCCATTGTTGTTGCTTGTGGAGGGCGCCCGGGAAGCAAAGTGGTTCACAGGATGAGATACATGGTAGCTGATGTCTACCTCTTCCGTAGCGAGGCCATGCCCCGAACTTCCTTGAGCGCTGCCCCCGTGCTGTGCTGCGGATGCCACAGCAATATTGAAGGGTGGCGGCGGTGTTTGCGATGAGGAGGAGGATCTCGCTACATATCCCGCTGGTGCCGTCGCACCGGGTATCGGTGAAGCCCTGCAAGCAGGGATCCCGACTGGATCTGTTCTCATCGCGACTCCATCGCATAATGGCGATTTATACTTGGCCCCAGCAAGGCAAAATCGTTGATGCGTCGTGGAGTCACCCTCCTCAACGCTGCCGCTCGGCTGATTTGCCTCACCGTATGTCGGAGGAGGGCAGCCTTCACTATTTCCAAAAGGAATCTCGCTGGTCAAGTGGCTGGGTGTAGCGGTACTGATAGAGGCAGTCATCGCCGTACTGCTGTCCGTGCGGCAATGCAACGGTGCAAACCCCACCGGGACGCCGGCACCCCGCGTGGACTCACCATCCCTATACACATCAAGCAGGGTAACTCGGCTGGCGGCGACGTCGTTTGCCGCATTGGAGATCCAATCGCTCCGATACCCATTGGCATACAGATGAGGCGTCGGGAGAGGCTGCTTCATTTCGTGCGACGACACGCTGGTCCGCCGGTGTGCCCCGCCACCGCCGCGGTAGCCCGCTCCACCCCCACCGTAGGAAGGTGGTGGAGGTGGAGGAGGGCTCACGTCCGCGATAGGCTCATCACACATCGAGTTGAAGGGATGGGGGGGCATCAGCGGGCCTTGGTAGGTCGATGTAGAGAACGGCAGCGGTAGGGTAGCCTGGTCACCTCGTACCGCCTCGTTGCCGAGTGGCCAGCGGGTATCGCTGCTGTGCGAAGCGCCTTTCGGCGAATCTCCTCTGGAGGCATTAGCGGTGTCGGCATCAAAAGAAGTCGCGAGATCAGTGGCAGTGACAGAGGTACTGCTCGCTGCTACGACCGTGTCACTTTCCCCTGAGCCGCCACCTGCCGTGTTACCCTTGACGCGCGCCTTCGGGTACATGCCGCCGTGGTGAGGGTACCGGGGAGTGAAAAGCGAAGGGTCGACGGGGACGCCAGCCCAACGGGACACTGGCGTGCACCAATCTGTATCTATGTCTCTCTCTATGTATATATATATATTCAGAGTTCGGTGCTGACTAACCCCCTAAGTTCCAGTGAAATACGCTGCTACACCCCACCCCCACCACTCAAACACACGAAGGCCTTCCCGAACGAAGAGCTTCTAGATAGCCCAAAGGGGAGTGAAAGCGAGGCGAGGAGGAGAGAGAAGGTGTGAATAAGAAAAGAAAGCGATCTGAGAAACGAAAACCTACAGAGAGAGAGAAAGAGAGAAAAGTGATGCTAAGAAAAAAAAATAAGCTGAGTAGAAAATTTCCGTTTTGGATCGACACGACCCCCAACACTTTCGCGATCACCCACGAGCAGATAACACTCGTTCGCACCTGGAGGGTGGGAGAACAGGGACTTGATAGAATCAAAGAAAGAGCGAAAAAAGCACAGCTATAAAGGGCAAAAAATGGGAGAAAAAGTTGTTGAAAAATCAAGGCGGCGCTGTGAAAGGAAGTCAGAAAGAGACGACGGCGTTAAGATGCCGAAAAAGAAATCTTATAAAGAACACATGCACATGCAGACAGAATCACAACCCACCACCCCAATGACGAACACAACCAAACCAAAAAAAAAATTACGCAGCTGGGAGGGGAGAACAGCAAAAAGAGAGCTACCGCAAAGAAGAAACAGCAAGAGAGAAATGGCACTCAATTTCTTTTTTTGTGGTTGCTGTATTGGACAAGGGGGTGGGTGGGGTCGAAGGGACTTTACAGACGCAATACTTCACCTCCACAAAAACTTTGCTCACGATGATTGGCCAACTCTCGCCTGTCTTTGTTCCCCTTCCTTGTTTAGAAGCTCGAAGAAAGCTTATGAGCAGGAGGAAGAGAGGAAGGGACTAAGTGGCGCGGTAAGCCAATACAAATCAAGGACAACCACACTCACGCACACACACACATGCACCATACAGACCCGTTTTCTCCCTCCTTTCTCGACACCCCCGAAAGAAAAAAGTTATTCTCGTTCTTGCAATCCTACGGATCTTCTTTTGAAGAGCAAGAGTGTTTGTGTGTGAGAGAGAGAGAGGGAGAGAGGGAGAGAAAGTGCCAAAAAAAAGTTGATCTTCTTGCCGAAAGCGCAGGCCCAGACGCATTCAGAAAAAAACAACAGCGACAAAGCGGATCGAGGGAAGGGGGAAGAAGAGGAGGGAGAATCTCGAACTCCGTCGAAGAGAAAGGAGGGAAAGGCCTCGTAAGTAGTCTTGCGCTCTTCCCCGAAAGGGAAAAGGAGGAAGACTGCGAGAATAATGAACCAGCAAAAAACGGAAACGCTCACTGGGATTCAAGAGCGAGGGAGAGTTGAATATGGAGCTGAGGGAGGAGGGGGGACGGTCAGAAAAAAAAAGGTCAGGAACGTGCAAAGGCGGTAATGGTGTAGGCGAGAAGGTAGAGAATAACAACAACAAAACTGTGGTGACAATGACCGAGGATGACGCAGAGGTAACGTGTGTCTTCCAAGACAGAGAAGGCCAAGAGAGGAGGGGATGGAAAGACGTTGTACATGCAGAACGGTAAATGGTAAACACTCTGCTAGCACTCCTTCCACCGCCGCACGTACGCGCGAAGCAAGGCGAGAGAAAAATATATAACGAAAAAGGCAGTGAAGTATATGCAACTGCAGCTATCACAATATATATATATATATATATTCGCAAGAATCCACCTCCGTGTGAAGGGCCCTACGCTCCCAAAAGCAAGCAGTTTAGAGAGAAGGAGAAGAGCACGCCAGCCTCGTACGCTTTTTTAGAACGACACGGAATTTGCTCTCGAAAAGGGTCTCAACAGAAACGAGTACCCCCAAAAAAATCGTTGGAGTTACGAGCAGAACACCGACAAACACGCAAAAAATACAAAGAGGGGAGAGAAAGCTTGAAAAACACAACCGTACGAGCGCAATGAGTCTTTGTGTATGAGGGAGAGATTCGAAAAAGAACACACACGCACACACAAAGGAAGCCAAAGGGGAGACAGAAGAAGGAGATGAAGGTCTAGGTAAGAGCGAGGAAGGAAGCGGGGAAGGGGGGGGGAGTATCAAAAAAAAATTGTAAAATTCTCCCGTGACGCTACAGGGTAAGTAAAGGCTCTGCCGTTATGGTGTGTGAGGTTGGTGGTGCTCCTTTCGTATATATATATGTATATATATACTTTTATATATAGTTGTAGATCTCTGTAGTAATGATGCGTGTATGTGGAAGATACACACACGCACACGCACACGCATCCATAGCGATGCGAGATGGGTAGCGATCGAATCAAGGGCGAGAGGAGACAAGTGGAGAAAAGGGATGGGAGGAAGTAAGTTCAAAACGGAATGTCCCTTTCCTTTCTTTCTGGTAGGAAAGAGGAATGGGGGAAGGGTA
Organism: Borovskyia barvae; assembly: GCA_030849085.1. Taxonomy (NCBI): domain Eukaryota; phylum Euglenozoa; class Kinetoplastea; order Trypanosomatida; family Trypanosomatidae; genus Borovskyia; species Borovskyia barvae. The sequence goes on along the minus strand of JASAOM010001095.1, from coordinate 233,661 downwards.
ACCCAAAGAAGGGAAAGGCGGTATTCGGGAACAGAAAGAGGAGCCGAAGCTCATGTTCGGGAAGAACGAAGAGTTCCCTAGAAAACTGATGGGCAACGGCATGAGGCATCGTTAGGGGTAGGGCGAGGGATGCGCGTCAGGAAAAACAAAAGGTAGACGTGCATCCGCTGATGTTAAACTCGTGCTTATCGAGAAGTATATCTTTCTTTGGTGAGAAAAAGAAGAGCAGCAGCAGGATTTTAGAGAAGAGCGTAGGGGTGCACCGCCTACGCTGAAACATCGGCAACTACGACCATGGTTAATACCGTGCGAGAAGCACACGCATACACACACACACACACACACAAACGACACAGATGTGGCAAAACATACGTCACAGAAGTAACACTCAAAAGTGAGGAAGGAGAAAGTGGGGAAGAGGGGGGGGGGATAGGCTAAAGCATTAGCCGCTTCCAAAACCCCAAAAGAATTGCAGCAGCACCACAGAAAGTACGTAGAAAAGTCAGATGTTCAGAGAAACCCAAAGTGCCTGCAGTGTTGAACAACGAGGGAGGAGGGGAATTTCAAAACGAATGACCTCCTCTTACCCACAATGAGGAAGGAGACGTATCCCGCACTTTACACGTATGGTAGAAAGGGTGGGTGTGGTACGGGCGACACGGACTGTTTTCCGAGGTCTAAGGAGCGGGAAAAATGAGGACTCGGGATGCATCAACTGCCGCGCTTGCCCTCCACAACGTTGCTCCCCTTCCCCTCCCCCCTCCCCACTCGAATGATTCTTTCATCACGGTATTACCTCCGTACGGCTCCCACTGCTACGTCCTCCTCCTCATCATTCTCCTCCTGGAGGGGGAAGAGCCTCGCCCACGTTGACCTCCCGTGCACTCCTGGCAGCCCCTCTCTCTAGGTTGAGGAGGGCTACTGTTGCCTCCCGCATTCTGTGGCCTGGGGTTTCGCCCCCCCTTTTCTAGGTGCGTGTGGAAAGAGGGAAGAGAGGGGGACGTCAGCCTGTCAACTTCTTGGATGGTGCAACACCGTTGGTATGCGAGGGGAGAAAAAGAAGAAATAAGAAGGAGCTCCATCCAGTGTAGTGGCCTTGCTTCGATGCCACGCAGACCTTATCTCGGCCCAGGTCTGCGCCGCTATAATAAACGCAGAGCGCCCTGAAGCGCATTCGGAGAAAAGTGAAGGTGAGAAAGAAGAGAAAAGAGGGTAGGGGAAGAACAGGAGGAAAAAGTAGGAGCAGTGGCTCGCTATCGAGGAGTCATTTGCAGATTATGAAAATCCGTAGCGTCGCTGCGGGGTGCGAGTCGCTAAGAGCTCGAGCGAGTTTGTAAAGAAAAGGGCACGATAGCAAGGTCGAAACTTTGAGCCTTTTCCTTTGATCAGCGTACCAGCCGTTACCCTCCCTCGGCGCTCTCATCTCTCTCTTTTCGTCCTGTTCCTCTCAGAATCCTTTTTCAAGTTTTGTTTTTGCGCTCACAGGGCAGAGCAGAATCGGAAGAACAAAAGTTCCACAAGCGACTTGAGACGAAACCTCTCCTACCAATAGCCCCAACCGGCCTATTCTAACGGAGCAAGAGGGAAGAAGCGGGTAGCATGATAATAAAAAGAAAGAGCAGCATAAACATGGGATATAAGGGAAAATGAAGTGGTCCTCGCCAAAAAGAGCATGAGTAGAATATCAATCTGCGGGCGTTCGGCGTGTGCATGAAGAGAGCATGGTAGAGAGAGAGAGAGAGAGAGAGAGAGAGAGAGAGAGACGGCAGCAGGGAAGAAACGAAATAGAAAGGGAAGAGGTCGGTGCATTTCTGCGCTGCCTCGTCTATCTTGCACCCCAACCCTCATTCCTAATAAAGAAGAAAGAAAAAAGAAAAAGACGAATGAAGAGGAGCTCCTACAGCCGGAGGGAGGAACGAAGTCGATTTTATTGGAGAAACACGGTAGGTGGTGAAGGAGCAGAAATTCGAAGAGAAGGGAGAGGAGGAGAGCAGGAAAGGGAGGGTCGCCACGGCAGCCACGACAATTCAACCAGCAAACCGAAAGGAAGATGGAATAAAGTGTGGGATATTGGCCTCGCTATCGTACCGAACGCTCAGACGACGACACCGCCACCACGTTAGTCTTCACCTCCTCTCTGCCCTCTCCACACACAAACACAAACGCCAACAAAAAAGAAAAAGCGTACACTACACACACGTAAGCAAAGAGGGGGAATAAAGCGATACTGAGGGAGAGGGAGATGGAGAGAGACTTATCAGTAGCTCTCCAGGAGAAAGAAGTCACATTGATAGGGAAACACCCGGGCCTTCTTGCCTACCCAACGGGAGCGAATGGGTAAGGACGGGTGGCGAGTGGGGAGGAGGGCGGGGAGAACATGAAATAGTCCTCCAGCAATATATATATATATATAGATAAATACGCATGCGAAATAACACGATGCAAGTATCCTCTTGAGCACATGCCCAGAGTTGGGCCAACCAAATATTAATGCTTTCCTTGCCTCCATCGATGCATTCCTCTCGCATAACGTCACCGCCCTCCTCGTGCCACCACCCCATTTTTTGTTTCTCTCTCTCTGTGTGAACGGTGAGGCGCACAGGCCACCAGCCACGTCATTTGATATAAATTTTATATCCATCGTGCGCTTGCAAGGGGTTAAAAGTGCCAGCAGGATCGATCACGTTTGGATGAGGAAAAGGGGAAGGGGAGGGGGGATATCACGGACGTTGCCCTACCACACACCCACACGAAAAGGAGGTGGTGGTGGTGGTGGGATCAGTCTTCATCCTGCTCGTCAGTCTCTGAGGCACACGAAGGTGTACGCGGCTTACGACTCCCTCGGAGAGGACCCCTCACTCCCCATTATTTTCATGAAAGTCTCTGCCGATGATGAAAGGTGACTTGCACTGGTGCACATACGACCCCCACCGCTCAAGCTTGTCGAAACCTCTGGGATCGAAGGAAGGCTCGAGGGGCAGCTGGAGCTTGGCAGCGCCATCGGTGGAGTAACAGCGTCGGGCTGGTTGCCGCCGCAGCCAACGTCGGAGCTCCGGGATGTTGCCCACGAAAGAGGCGATATCACCGCGAGGGTCGTCGCGGTACCGCACCAGGGAAGAGTTCCACACGGTGAGTCGCGTCCCTCAGGGACAGTCCGATCGGAGTCGGCACTGAAGACCGCAGGGACAAACCCCAGTGAAGCCATCGAGCAGGCGGGATGCTCTCCATGACTGGAACGCTGCCATGCCACGCACCCGTCTTCCCTCTCGCGGAACTTCATGTCGACCACATTTTCCCGTCGATGGCTACTCGCACCGCTACACGTGCCGGCCTTCTCGGCTGTCTCCCTGCTCTCCTGCGCTACCCTTTCTCCCGCGTTGCAGCTGCTCCAGATAGCAGGATTGCCACTTGGGAAGCCTGGTGATGGGGCGTCTTCTTCTTCTGACACACTGAGCGAGTACTGCCGGCGAGGCGACTGGCGTACACCGTTTTCGTCAGAGCCTGCTTTCTCCACAGCTGTGCAAGCGCAGCGTACGAGTGACATCCGTGACGTCAGTGAAATCCCATCGTTCGTCCTCTTTAGGGGAAAAGAAGCCGTCGACTCAGCGAGTGCGACTGCGCTGGCTACGTTGGCTTCTGCTTCTTTTGGGGGGGGGCGAATCCACGGGTGGCGGAGCAGTTCGACTACGGTTCGTCGATTCTTTGCGTCGAGCGAGAGACAAGCTCGCACAAAGTCTACTGCCTCACAGCTTAATGTAGTGGACTCACCACTACTCCTTGTGATGGTGAGCGGCGTGTGCTCCACAACCGCATAGGGGCGAGGTGGTTGCCCCAGTTCTAAAAATTCCTCGTAGAAACGCTCAGCAGAGCCTCGATCCTCCTCCTCGTCACCGGACTCGCTATTTCGTGAAGCGGAAGAGGAGTAGGAAGAAGCATTGCTGCGACCGTCCTCGCCTGCACATCCTATCGATGAAGGATAAACCATCGGCAATCCTTCGTGGCCCGGGTTGCCACCATCCACTGTGCCACAACTCTTCTGACAGGTAGTATGGGCGAGTGTCGGCGCCGTGGAACGCGCAGCGTCGCTGTGGGAGCGCTGCAACACCGTCAGCAGAGCTTCAACACTGGTTTGTGTGCCGTTGTTGCTGTCGTCGCCATCATCGACGAAAACGTCGGCGATGATTGGTCGAACTTTCAATTGCTCCGGTGACGTTGTGGGTCGCCGCGGCCGCAGCTGCTGCGACTCGCTCACCTCCTGCAAAGCTGCTTGCCAGTCGTCCCAGGGCGTATCGCCAGCCCCAGAGATGGAAAGCGTCTTTTCCACGGTATCACCGCCTTCGACGGTGGGGGATCCAGGGATGGGAGAGCAGTGGTTTTCTGCTGTTGCCGACGCACGCTGCAGCGGGTGGGTGGCGGCATCCACTGATAAAGAGAAGACTTCGTTGCTCTTAAGCAGTGGAGAGATGTCGCTGTCCCACCGCATGGCTACGGGACCTCCTATCTCCACCGACCCTTCTACCGTCGGCGGTGTCAGTGTAGGGAGAGGGATCGTGCAGAGGAAGACGTCTTTGGAGGGCTTTGTAGGAGAAACCGGACGGCGCTGCCCAGAGGGGGTTTCCAGCACCCGTAAGAGTGTTGATGCCGAGCTCATACAGGCAACATGATGTTCGGCATCTTCACCATGGAGAGCTACGCTAGTGTCCTCTCCAGCCCGTGCGCCATCATGGGCGAGTAGTTCGGCGCAGAGCGGGTTCTGTTCGTTGCCCATATGTTGTGTACTTGAAACTTCGTTTGACACGGTGTTCACCCTGGGGGCCGTGCCCGAGTCTTGTGGCGCTCCGACGCTACCGAGGTCAGAGTGTCTGTCGAGCCTCATCGCCGCAGTATCCTGAGTGGTGGCATGCGCTGCAAGACCGTCACACTGAACCGATTCGGATAGGAGATCTTCCGCAACTTCGATGGCCTCTGCCTGCGGTGGCGCTGTGGCGTTCCCGTGAACAGGACGGAGGTGGGAGCCAGTTTTGCTACTCTTTCTCTCGTTGGCCTCTGGGAAGTGTCCGCCTTCCGAGGGGAGCGCGGCACTGCAGCGTAAAGCCCATGCTGTCTTGCAGCGGTCCCGCACCTCTGTTGGCCATACATAACGTTCTCCGTACGCGGCTCGGTAGCGGCTCAGGAACGGATCTGGGTTTTCGAGGATGGCTGCGAGCTGCGAGCCAGCGCTCGACGCGTGCCATGGAAGCTGGCCCAGCAGCAGCGTGAAAATCGTGACGCCGAGTGAAAAAACATCAGCTTTGAAGAGGTCCACCGTGTCCTGAAAGAGCCCATGCGGCACTTCGGAAGGCTGGTACCCCACAGGGATGCTATAACAGCCCGAGCTCCGAAGCGGGAGCAACCCAGCGTTCTGGCCGACCCTGTTCCTAGTGGGTGACTCAACTCCATACGTCGATAAAGACGCTCGATCGGAGTGCCAGTTCGCCGCTGAGGTCGGGCGAGAGCGTTGGGCTCGGAAGGCAGAAGAAGGCCACGACGGACTACCCGTGTCTCTGCCACTACCACGCCTCGACGTACTTTGCAGATGGTCGGTTGAAGAGGTGGGAGAGGAGTTGGTGGAGCTGTGCGAAGGGGTGGGTTCCGCTAAAGGGTGGCCCATATGCAAGTTCCTTTCGTTGGTCGTGTGCAGAGCTCCCTCCGAGTCGGCTACCGGGGAAGCATCCACGAAAACGGCGAACACGTCATCCCCGCAGGAGTGAGTGATACTCGCATCCTTGGTAGTGCCGAGAGAGACGCTGCCGGACGTTGAGAAGGGAGTCACCGTGGCCTCGCTGGAGCTGAGTATCTCAGGAGCCAGAAAAGCCACGCTGCCTTCACGAGGCAGCAGCTGAGCATTCTCCCCAACAATAACCGACACACCGAAATCGCACAGCTTCACGGTACCGTCAGCTGTGAGCAACACATTCGAAGGCTTCACGTCGCGGTGGGCCACCCCAAGGGAGTGCAAGTACATGAGTGCTTTCAGAAGTCCCTTCGCTATGTGGCGCGCCACCTCCTCCGTGTAGAACGAGGGGGGGCCGCTGTCTCGTTGCGCCACCACGTCACCACTATCTCGCATGGCCAGCACCTCTCGACACTCCGCCAGCTCCAGTATAAGATAGACGTAGCGCACATCTGGATCACATATTACCTCGTATAGACGAATGAGGTTCTTGTGGTGCACAACCTTCATCACAGCGATCTCGTTCTCGATTTTGGAGAGAGTCGGCACAGAGCCCAGCTGGCGCCGCATCAGTCGCACGCGATCCAGCATCTTCGCTGCAAAAAAGCGGTGATCTTTCAAGTTATAGCACAGGCGCACAGTGGAGTAGGAGCCTTTCCCGAGCTCAGTCTGGTAGACGACATACGTTTCATTGAGAATCTCATACGACCGTGTGCCATCTTCTGAAACAGCGTAGGAACGCTCGAGTTTGTCCGTTTCGATGACGCCGGCGACCGGCCTTTCACTGCAGGTTTCGTCGCATGCGCGAGCGCCTACCTTATCCTTTGCGTGCCTGCTGGAGCGGCCACGGCGTCGGCGGTGGCCCAAGAGTGGAAAGGGTAATGCTTTGAGATGACGCGGAGTAGCCGGAATTGCGGCCACATCTACGCTGCTTCTCGGCAATTCTTGCTTGCCGCTGTTGCTGATCATTTGAAAGTTGTTGAGAGAGGTAGTGAATCGCCCAAAAGGCAGACTGGCGCCACCACCGCCACCGTTGTAGCTCATCGCGGCGAGGGAGTTGATCATAGCTGTGCCAGACATACCCGTTCCGCTATTAGCACCCTCCCCGTACGAGCCATCTGTGTCTCCTCGGTGCGTCTTACCGCCACACCAGCTCTCGTCAACCCCGCCATCAGCACCAGAGGTGTTCGCTACGCGCTCAACGGAATACCTGTGGGACGCTGCAAGATGTTCATCGCTGGAGTAGAAAGCGGAGCTCCCACCCTCACGCATCGTAGTCATCCCGGACACACTGCATCCGAAAATGCTGAGCAGCGCAGCATCACCGCCCTCGCGCATCTGTAACATCGTTGAAAAACTTCGTGGCGTCATGGGGGCATCGGTCGGCGGCGCCTCTTCCTCGTCCATTGCTAGAAAGAGGCCGCTCTGAAAAAAGCCCGTGGGAAAAGATGGTGCAGCCGCTGCTGCTCCATCGCCGGTGTGCTGTTGTGTTGAGGAAGAGAAAAAGCGCCAGCTGGTGGGGCTCTCTGGGTCGTGAGCCTCTCCAGCAGAAACACCAGCGAAAACGCTGCTCGCTGTGCTGTGGGACTCATCGCCTCGGTCCTCATAAGGCTTTCCAGAGGTGGTCGACACCTCAACTCCCGAGCGGTCGGTGGCAGCGATGGATCCTTGAAAATTCACGAGGGGTTCGTTGGCCGAAGGTGCATCACATCCGCTTGGAGCGCGACGGCTCTGATGCGTCGCCACCAAGTCTCCGAAACTTTCCTCAGCTCGGTGAATCAGATGAATAATATTGAGCGTTGACGCCGAAGCCACCGCTTGCCGCGACCATTCGCTGCAGAGGTTTCCAGAGCCCTGAACTTTTCCCTCGTATGGGAACGCGTAGGGCTGGCGAGCCGAGGAAAAGTCGGTGCGCGTTTTCTTTTCACTGCAGCAAATGGTATCACCGTGCTCCTTGTGGGTAGGCAAACTCTCTGAGTACAACGATGTGTTGGGCAAGGCTGCGCCACTGCGTCCCGCTATACTACAGTTGAGGGTGTCCACATGTCGGCGCGGAAGGCGCGCTGCACTCCGGACCTGCAGCGAGTCGGCTTGTTGCTCCTCAGCAGCGCCGGGGTCGTTACCGTGATCGGGCTCCGGAGTCTCGTCACGACTCCAGTCACGAGTCGAACAGCATGTGCGGGCAGCACTATCGGGCAGAAACGCCTGGGAGTTGCTCGACGGTGCGGAGAGCAGTAAGTGTGGAAACTCGTTTCGGTACCACTCCAGAAGCGACTGCGAGCACCGCATACGCGCCGTGGAAGATCCACGTTTAATGGATCGAATGGGAGGCGTCCGAAGAGGTACGTCCGGTGGCCAGCGCAACGACGTGAACGAATTCGACCGCAGACGGGGCCTCAGAGCTGGGCTGCTATGGCTCGCCGTCAGCGCGAGGCTGTTACTTTCTGGATCAGAAAGAGTGTTGCTGCTGCTGCTCAGAGGAGCACGGCTTAACTCAAGTTGCGAAGATAACGGAGCGGTGGAAGCTGAAATGTGTGCGAGTTTACTTTCCGTCTGGCGAGCGTGGATGCGATGACGATCGACCTCTGCATCTTCTGCGCCTTCCTCCGGGAGGCCACTGACAGAGCTGAGCAGCGCCGTCTCGCTAACGACCAAGCTCAAGAAGGAGTCACAGACGGCTCCCTGAGCTGTGGTCACCAGTCCATTCTCGATAGGCTTGAGTTCGGGTGAAGATGTTCGAGGAAGGCTGACGGTGCAATCAATTGTGGCAGTTACAGATTTCGTTTCCGTTTTTTCGGCCTCCGTGCTCACGAAAACAGCGGGCGAACCGCTTGCGTCTGGGGAAGCAGAAGATGGTGAGGCACCAACGCCATGCTGCCACTCCCCACGACCTGCGCAGTCAACACTTGACGGTGTGGCCTGTGATGCTGGGCTCGCGGAAAAAACTTCCAATGCACGCATCCTGCCATAAGTAACTACGAAGTGAAAAATATGTTCAAAGGAGAGAGAAAGGATCGCCAGTACAGTTGCAGAGTGTCTGCAGAGGACCCGACTTCACCCTAATCCCCAGACGTCAGCATGCCCACTGCAGAGCCACTGCAACCACAACGTTTTCACTTCACGAAACAAGACACACACACACACACACACACTCACACACCAAAACGAGGAGAGCTGGCAAAAGAGAAAGAAAAGAGCGGGCGGCACCAGGAAAAAGAGAAAAGGGGGAAGAGAGCGCTCCCCCGCTCGTATGCACGAGGTGTAACACTCGCGAACACGGAGGGGAAAAAAAAAGAGCTGCACACAACTTAGAAAAGACGCGTATATACCCGTTGGAAGGAAAACGAAGAAGAATGAGAGGAGTGAAATGCCCAGAAGCAGAGGAGCGACAGTCTGCGTATATGCTTGTTACGTGTATAAATATATATATGTACCTGTATCCATGGAATACAGAGACGGAAAGGAAGGAAAGGAAGAGTGAGAGAGACTTTGGTTGGGGAGGAGGCAAAGGAAGAGGAGGGCGAGCCCCAGAGGAATGTCAAGGATATAGACGGTCTCAACAGGCTTCCCAAGTGGGGAGGGGGGAAGGAGAAGACATCACGCTACATCACAACACGGCATGCGATTTGGCGGGCTGCCTCACGAGAACGTATGTGGCAAATGGTGGCGAAGAAGAGAGCTGCAAGTTCCCACGGGTATTCGCCGCAAACAGTACTGTGCCTTGAGTCCGCCCGCTCCCTCCTCTGACATCTACCACCCACAGCTTCGTGCCTTCGTTCAACGCGGGCACACATATAATAGGTACTTTAGGGGCATTGAAGCTCACACGCCGCCGATCCCGTTTCCTAGTGCATGTGTCACGGTGTGAGTGTGAGAGGAGAGGAGAGAAGAGGCGCTAAACCACGAGGAAAACCACGTTTCTTTTGTGTCGCCCTCTCCCCACCCCTCTTCAGCGGCATCCAGCCTTTTTTCCCTGAATTGTTTTTATTGCAGATAAATAGAGTGTGTGTCACGCGAGTCCGTAGTGACGTTGCAGCGGCTCTCCTGCATCCTTCCGTTATAAAGAGTCGTTTGAGCGCAGCATGTTCCACCGCATTGCACAGGCGCGAACAAAAAATAAATTAGATGTGCCGCATGATCGGTTCCCCTGTATCTATGAGTGGGGAATGGATGCTGCCCAAGAGGCGCTGTTTCTCGTGTGTGCCCTTCACTGCAACCGCCCACCTCTTTCTTTTGTTTCTTCGCCCGTTCGTGGCATCAGCGTGCAAGAGGGGTGGCCGCAATATCTAGGTTGGACCGGGATGGGCAGGTGAGGATTTCAGTTTCGCAACCGCCGCCATGATGCGAGCCTCCAGCGTTTCTGCAGAGCCCCACATTCGCTGATGGTGTGTAAAACGCTCTCGCGCCTCCTTTACCTGTCGCAGAAGTTTCTGTAATTCCGGGGGTACCTCAGACATCATCGTAACCTCATGCGATGTCGAGGGCATGGCGAGGAGGCCGTCGCTACGTGCTTGTGCGATCCCGTGTTCTACGTCCGTCCGTCCGGTGATAGAGGCTGCTGTCGAAGCCAACGCATTGGTGATGATAGGGTAGTTGGACTCGAGCTGCCGATGTGCAGAGTCATGTGAGACGTGTAGGAAGCGTATTTGTTGGTCCCCGGTGCTGCCAGAGCGGTTGCCGGTGCTCACTTGACCAGCACCGTTTTCCTGCCCGTCTGGAACGCGATTTGGGCACTCTGCGACGGAGGACGAGGATGCCCGCGTGGATTCAAAAGGGGGCTCGTTCAAACACTGAGGGAAGTGAGCGTCGTGTCCACGGGGAGGATCCAGGATGCCGATATGCGTTACGGACGCATGCGCTTCAGTGCCTGTCTCTCGCTGCTCCGTGCCAACCTCCGTGGGGTTTTCGTTGGCGATGCTTAGCTTCTGCGGCGTGACGCAATGCGGCGAGCGAGCCGGAAGCTCGGACTGTCCGAGAGACGATGGCTGCCGCGGCTCACTCGGTACCTCGGCGAGAGTCATATTGTGAGAGAGTTGGCGTGTTTCCTGCCTTTCCTTATTATCGTCTGCGCATACTGATGAGGCCTCCAGAGCACACGCATCAGCTGATTCCGCTGCAGCTGGAGATGACTGGATACTGTCAGCGGCCGCCGAAGAAGCCAAGCGGTCTAATCCGGTGTCATGAAGCCTGCGTGTGACGTCCGGATTAGACGCATCCAGCTCCCCTTCCCCAACGACAGGGGCTGTTACGCGAGTATTCACAGAAAGCGTGTCTTCCGCAGCGCGGCGAAAAGTGTCATCCATGGATGAGGTATCCACGCTGATTAGGTTCAGTGCCTTGGAAGGTCCGGGCGGCGGTGGCGGCGCTGCGCTCGAAGCTGCAGATGCATTTGTAGCAGTGAAATCGGAAAGTGTGGTACCACTCTCCGAGATTTGGAGCGGAACTGAAGGCTTTAAAGACTCAACAGTCGCAGAGTGCCCACGCGCTGGAGAGCTCTCCGAAGGCAGAGGAGCATCAGACGTCAAGGGATCCCTTTGCCGCTGCTCGGCAGGTGCTGCGCAGCGCGGCATCGGCATCATGAGGGTTGGGTCGGCGTGATGGGGTGGCAGTGATGGCGGCGCTTGCTTACTGACCTCCATTCCGGGTTGGACTTCCGTTGCTAGTTGCTGCATCTGAGGAGGCTCGGCCTGGGTGCAGTCTCGGTCTATTTGATTGGAGTCCCTCTCTTCAGCAGCAGCCTCCGCCACCACCCCATGGCCCTCTCTTTCGTCGTCAACGCTTGTGCTAGAATTTGCCGACGTGAGCTCAGCAGCTCCGGCGCTCCGCGACAGTTCATCTTCCACATCTTCCTCACTACTGGCATGACAGCTTGAGCCTCCCTCAGCATTTGAAGACAGGGAGGGCGCCGTGCCCAAGTCCATCGGCTGCCTCTCCTTCGATGAAGGAGGAGACCGTTGCTCGTTGTCTTGTAAAGGCGCCTGCTTCGGCGCACGCAGTTCGTCCTCGTGTCCCTCTGACGCCAGCGCCGGTTCGGTGTCAAGAGGGAGAGCGATGGCGCTGGCACTCCACTCAGGGACTTGGGAATACACTGCAGCGACATCAGCGAGAGCATGCAATGCCACCTCGATGGCATCTTTCCGAGAGGCAATACCCTGTTGTTGCGAAAGTTGTTGAGAGGGCTGCATCCACGCTGCAACACGATCCTCGAACTCTTCGATGAACGGTGCGTCTTCGGGACTTACACATAATCCGGGCAAGGGTGGTACAATGGTTACGGGTTGGCGCAGCAAGGACATGATGAGCGGTGCCTGCTCGGCGAGGAGTACCGCAGTCCTCGTCTTCCCTTCAAGTCTCTGTTGCTCTCCAATGCGCAACTGTGCGCAGAGCTCAGCAATAGCGCGGCTACTCAAGCACACGTTAGCGCTGCCTGAGCAGGATGCGTGGATCGCTGTGGAGTCCAGCGAGGTTGCTGGCCGCTCCGAGGAGGTGACAGTTGGCACCCATTCTTCCGTCAGCAGCAGTGGAGCATCAAACGTGTTGAGCGACAGCTCTACACCTGCCTCCTCCAGCATCTCCTCATAATCACGAGCAGTAATGTTGAGCACCGAAGTTTCCATGCTAGTGCAGCGGTAATATTGGGGAGGGTTATTGACGTGGAGGGCGACATGGCATCCAACACAGTTGGACGCTCTGAAGTCGCAACATGCCGTGCGCAACTGCACCCCCGTACAGGCTTCCATCACTACCGTCCTGGCAGCGCACAGGACCACCTCCAGTGGGCCCACACAGTTTCGAAGTAGCAAAGAATGCACAGCGTCCTCGATATAGAGGATGCCGCCTTGTATCCGGTCGACACAGATGTCAACAAGCGTTGCATCTGGGGGTAGCGCCTCGATATCCAAGGGATCCTCCAGATCATTAACGGGACACAGCGATCCTCTTAACCGCAGGATAGAACAGTCCACCAAGTTTTGAAAGGCGATGGTTGGGCGTCGACCATCGCGATAGCTAGCCGTCACATTCATCTCTCCAGCACCGTAGCGTTGCAGCGGCTCGACCAAACAAGGGACATCGAGTTCTTCGCTGAGAAAGTGAGCTGCCTGCACCATATACAGCGAAGCAGCCTCTTGCGAAGTATCTGCGGTACTCACGAACGGCACTTCCAGCACACCAAATGCCGTCTCAGCCCCCTGACTTTCCCCCGCTTCATCGAAACTCTTTTCCTCTGATCGACCGTGTCTGCGGTAATGCTCCAAATCATCCACTACAACGTTCGTGCTGGCTTCCACGCATACCCCACGATCCACACCACGCAGCACCGCGTTTAACACTTCAATTTTACCGTCTTGGTAGGCGTTCATCACGAGTTCGGCATCCGCCTCTTCTTCACTCTCCTCCACGATTCCACGCAAAATCTCATCGCTGAAAGGACAATCCAGGAAGAGGGGACGGACGCGAATGTCATGGCACTCCAGAAAAAGAAGGTATTCTGTAACGAGAGCTGCAACTTCCATCCGAGCACAGTTCTTCACCGCACACTCGCGCGTCATAACTTGGATCTGGCAGTCGTGACAGTGCGAGACTTGAACGTTGTTACGTGATCCGGCAATCAGAATGGTGCAGTAGCTACAATGATCAATCGTCACCTCGCCGAGGGCTCCGAGGAGGCAGACCACGGGACGCAATGTGCCGCTGGGTCCGCCATGAACATCTCGCACACTTGCGTCTTTTCCGTCCAGCTCCCTCTCAAAATGAAAGACGTCCGGCGGCTGGACCCATAGGCTTTGGGGGCCGCCTGTGCGTCGACCATGACAAATATATTGAGTCCCGTGCGCCAGCAATGCATGAGCATACGGGATCTCTGGGGCAAGACAGAGGGCCGCCCCTATATAGCCAGGACCCGCTGATGTTGCGGCGGTAGCCATGAGCTCCACGGATCGTCTTAGCGATGAAGCATCAGGTGTGGTGTTTCCGTCATCACCGCTACTGGGCATCTGGGTAGCGTCCGCTGATCTCTCTCTCAAACGGAAGGATGGCTTCATCTCAAACGGAAGGCCCACCCGTGTGTAGTCCTCCCCTAAGCCTTGATAGACAAGACCATAAAGAGAAGAGCGAATGCTGTGACTGCGCTCTAGACTGAGGGGGCCGCCCTGGCAACTCCAGCTAATATGCGAGTCGGTGACGTGACCTCCAAAGATGCCACCCGCCGCGACAGCGATAAAGGGGGACTCTCGCACATGTCGCATAACGCACAACTCGCAAGGGCCAAGCCGCACCTCGCAGCGCCGCAAACCGTCCAGCACAACGTAGCGGAACGGCGCCAAAATAGTCACGTTACACTCAGTGAGATCTCGCAACACAAGAGTGTCAGCAGCAGGTAAGATGTGTGTCAATACATATGAACGACTCATTGAGTAGGCGGCGTCTTGCTTATTCGACAACACCAGCGCGTGAAGGTGTCGTAGATACATAAAATCCCCAGCAGCACTATCCGTTTTGCCCGAGAGGATAGCGGCCATCACGACTCCCTCGCTCTGTGAACCGGATGCAGTAACAGCTGCAGCCGTTGACAGAGGACTTTGACCGTGGTGCCCATCGCCAGCAAGTGGCTCCGGTGACGTCTCGGAAGATGGCAACACTAGCGAAGAGAAGGTACAAGGAGGATAGCGGTTCGTCGCTGCACGAACACTGCCATCCCATGGGTCGCGAGAACGGGGTTTCGATCTACGGGTGACATCGGATTTTAAAGAAGGGCCGCTTCGCCCGCACCCGAGGGTGTTGGCATCAACCGAAGGGAACGTGGCGTGCCAAGACCGCAGTGTGCCCGCAACCTGTGGACAGAGCACTGAGAGGGCCGAGCCCAACGCACCCTTCTCGTTGCTGCTGAGCTTCGGGGGCAACACGGCAAACTTATCGCTCGAAGCGGCGAGAACAGACTCACAGAGCGCCGTACAGCGGGCTGTATATAAGGCGTTACAGTGGCATCTTGGAAGGTGCGGCGATGAGCCGCAGTCGTCTTGGACGCGACACCACGAGGAGTACGCTGGGAAAGCAAGCCGGTGTACTATGTCGAGCATCCGCTCCTCTGCGCTCTCCAGCGACCCCTCTCCATCCTGCTTTTCCTGTTCGCTCTTCCTCACCGTCGCATTCGCAGCAAATAGATCAAACAGTGGATGGCGCTGCAGCAGATCCTCTGCTGACCGGTACTCCAGACACCACGCACTTGCTTCACCGTGCATCACACTGCTGTCTTTGTCAGCATCTAGCGCTGCCTGACACGAAGCCTCCACACAGTCGACAATGAAGTTCCGCAAGGCATGCTCGAAAGCAGGACGAAACTGACCGACGGTGTGGCGTTGTGTGGACCCGTACGCGCAGGAAAACAACTCGGGAAGCTCCAAAGGTTGCTCCAACGATTCTGCGGAGGACAGCGGCGCTTCCTGGCAGCTCCCGGTAGAGCTCGTGCTGCCCGAGCGGGACCTTTGCCGCTGAGTACCAAAACAAAACTCGGCCACAACGCGGCGCGCTCGCAGATGCGGAGATGGTGCCTGTAATGCCGCCTCATAGTCGAGACACAGCGTGCTCAGGCGCTCCACCGCGGCCCAAAGGGAGACCATGTGGAACGGTGGGACGCCAAGGTAGAGGAAGAAAGCCATCATACCAAGGGCGTAGAGATCATCGACAGTGGTTGGGATGTAAGGCGCGATTTCGAGTCCCCCATCACGAGGATTCGCACCGGTATCCGTGTCAGTCGCGGCAGCACCATCCATGTCGGCAAGGTCATTCGACCAACCTGACGAGACGAGGTTGTGGTAAGTGATGAGTTCCTCCACGTCGAGTCGCGGTGGTGCGCCGAGGCGAGTGGACATGGGGGTCCCCCAACACGGTTGCCGGGAGGACCACACCTGCGGGAGAAAACGGGCCATCGCACGGGCACGCCTCACGCTGATGACGGACAAGTCCGATGGTAGCCAAGCAGACTGACTCATCAACCCACAAGGCTGCGCCAAGACGGCGTTGCCGTCGTAGGAAGAAAGAAACACGTTACCCGCGTGTAAGGCCCCATGCACAAATCCGGCCCTGTGCATGGTCGCGGCCTTACTCACGACCAGGCGCAGTACAGCCAAAACTTCGGACTCCCGTAAACCAGTGCCACAACGAGCGGCGACTGCGTGACGTAGTGGCACTGCGTACGGTTCTTCCTCAAGTTGGGCGATGAGACGGCAACTGGAATCGACGTAGACTGCTGCTACTCCGGCGCACGTACTGCGCCGCTCTCTTCGTGCTCCACCAGCATCGGTACTTCCCGCGAGAGCGTCAGAAGAGGAATCTTCCTCCGTTTCCTCCGTCGATGTCGCAGCGACGGTGAGACCAGCTTCACTCAAAGCACGCTGTGTGGCCCGCATGCTAGCCGCGAGCTTCAGTAGTTTCTTCTGAACGTCGATGCGCTGCGGCCATCGCGCTCGAGCATCGCTGATTGCCGTAGGAAAAAGAGAAAGAACTTTGAACACACAGGATCCCTGGTCTGCCGAGCTTTTCTCTTCCTCCGCGTCCTCACGCTCCATGATGCGCGTGGGGTGACGAGTCGGCGGGGATTGGCGGTAAACGCGCGATAAGATGGTGGAGTCGATCAACGTCATTTCAGCCAACACACTGTTCCATCGCCCCGCCTCGGAGATGGTAAGGGGGTCGCTGTTGTCATCGTCATCAGGTGCCTGGTGGTTTTCCCAATGAATCGTCGACGTCTCCTCGTTTTCGGCACTTTCTATTTCATCGACATTCGTCACCCGCGGCGTGTGGTCACCCACGGAGTCGACATCGAGGGCTGTGTCTTCCCGTTCCCCATTTTCTGTCGCGGACGAGCGAGCTGTGGACGGCGCGAATGGCGGCTGCAGATCTGAGATGGTGCGCGTGCTCATCGCGGAGCAGTTGGCAGCTGCAGTAGCCCCTTTTACGTCACAGACGTCCACATCAGAGGTCTGAAACTCGCTGCTGAGCGGCGCGCTGGTTCTGTGTACCTCATTGCCTTCGCTGATCGTCTCCCGGGCAGCACCCGCCACATCGGCGTAGATGGGAGAAGTGGATCGTTGTACGGGCGGAGACGAAGAAGTAGAACCATGAGGTGGTTGTCGCGGCGGTGATACGGGCACTACTTGAATGCGCCCAGGAGTTGATATAGCCTTTTCCACGGATCTCTCCAAAGATGCGCGACGAGAGTCACGATTCTGGTGCGCCAGTGCGAGCTCGTCATCTTTTATTGTGTTGGAGGAAGCCTCGTCGCACGGGGAGAGCGATGGAGCTCGCGGTAACGAGGGGGATGGCGGCATCAGAACGGCACTAGTGCGCGACGAAGAAACTTCGCCGTCGGCAGAGAATGTTGTGAGGACAGCTCCGGTTGTGGATAGCGTTTCACCGTGAAAATCCGTAGTTGAGGCATCTGGAAAGGGTTGATGGTAAGACGGCCGCTTAAGATCGGTGCGTGACACCGTAACCGCTACTGCGTCCATGACCGTAACTGTCGTCATGGTCCCACCCGCTGTCACGAGAGACGGCGCTTTCGTCGAGGCTAAGCCTTCCTCCGCAGACCCCTCCTCTGCGATGCTGCTAAAATCCGTGATTGGATGGGGAGGAGATATGACGCCGCCGTCATCGTACTCGCCCCGGTCGGTGGCCACGACGCGAGGGATGCGTTGTGCATGCTCCGTTTCAGTGAAAGAGGGGTGTCTTGCGCAGCCAAACCCCGCACTCCCGCTGGCACTATTGCTGCTACTGCTCCGCGTTGGTGGAAGCAGCGAAGCGCTGTAGTGAACGGCGGCCTGTTCTACTTCAACGGAGGTTGTCTGGGTGTTGAACGTGCTCTGCGTCACCGCTACCGCGTTGACTTGCTCAGCGGTGAAATCCGTTTGAGAAGTATCAGTGTCGTCACTCCTTGCTAAGTCGTGTCGCACGGTGGAGGGAGAGGGAGACTTTCTCGTAGCGGTAGAAGGAGTCGGTGGTGGCGGTGGGACCCGTCGCATAGCAACGAACGCGGTGGGGACAGTCGAGGCAGCGCAGCCTGAAAATCTGCTATCCATAGGGTTCGCCTCCAACGGGGAAAGAAGGTGCCCTCCCGCGCGGTCTTGCAAAGCGTCAACACCAACAAGGCCGTCTGCAGCACAGTCTTCTTTCCTCTCGCCGAACTCGTCGACGTTTCCCACGAACTTCTCCTCTGGAGTGCTGAGCAAAGGATCAGGGATATCTACGGGGTTCCCGGCTGCCTCGAGTATCCCTTGTGGGGATACGGTAGGAGCTGCCTGCTCCGAGGACCAATGTGCCTCTATGGCAGACAGTGCAGGAGACGAATGGGAATGAGACTCATCGTGTCCGTCATGAGCATCTGCAGCGTCGAGTGCCGCTTGAGCTGCCCGACTGGCACTGCTACTGCACAGACCATCTTCGTTATCGTCCTCCGGATCGGGTATACTTCGAGTATCGGAGTTAACAGTGCTGCTTCTGGTCGTAGTCGTTTGCATGGTGCCAAGTGGCGGCGAACCACTTACTTGGCCATTCGTTAGCGATGCAGGCGTAGGCGCCTCCGTCTCTCTTTCCGCACCGCCGTGTTGGGAAGCGATGGTGGTGAGCGAGGCCGGGTGAGCAGAGCTGATGAGGAAGCTGGCACTCGCTGCGCCAGTGCGCGCAGTGTCCGTTAAGGTACTTGCGGAGGTTGCTCTAGTCACACCTTCGTCATTCTGTCCTGTACGAAGCGAATCGGCGTTGGCCACAGCAGCAGCAGCGCCAATGAGATGAGAGGGAACCGCACGCTGCTGAGCTTGCGAACCATCTCCAGGTGCTTTCGACCCCGCTAAGCCAGGGGCCAGTGATGCCGCATCTTTCGTTGTGCCTCGTACGAGAGAAAGCCGTTGGAGCACAATTACCGAAGCGGAGGATCCTGAAGAGGATTCGGAAGAAGCGCTGCGCTGATGTCGCAGCGCTGCCGGCGGAGAAATCGGTGTGGAAGTGGTCGATGTTGTTTCCGAATTTTCGGTGGAGGCCGAGCGGTGCAGCTCCAGTTGACGCCGCGTATTGGGGCTTAAGCGGACCCCGTGCAGCGGAGGATTCGTCACGGTGAGTTGCGATGGAGGGGACGAAGCTATCGAAGAGGAAGATGATACCATCTCGTGAAAGACGCGCACATTGGGCTTCGCAACAGAGTTGCTGTTCTCGGCACCTGCATGGGGACCGGCTCTTTGAGCGAAAAACGGCGGTGCACCCTGAGCAGAGGCAGCGCAAGGTCTATTAGAGCTCCCTCCATTGCCTTGGGTAGCTCCGTGCCATTCAGCTGGTGCTGGACTGGCACTACCGGAGGCCCTATTGAGATTTGATGTGAGGTGAATTCGCAAGGTGCTCTCCGGGTCCACTGGTGGGCACCGGCCACCCTCCACGTCGTCTTGGCTGTCTTCCTCGCCGTTGATGCGGAAGGCCGATGAGGCCTCGAAGACGTGAGAGGCATTGGGGAGCGGCGCTGGTGGGACATCCGCCGACCCTCCTCTTCCAGTGTGAGGCTGTCTCTGAAGGGGCGACACTGAAGAGCTAGATGACGTCGAATCCGAAAACTGCATGGCACGATCGATTCCCAGCCGAAGCGGACGCGAAACGTAGGAGGGGAGTGAAGGAGGGGGTGGGGGGTAAGGAATACCAAACTAATGACGGCGTGAGAGGTGCAGCTGGACCTGCCACCTCTCGGAGGAAGTACCCTGAGGCGCACAGGCTTTCTCGTCCTCGCTCCACGCTTCTTTTTGTCGGAGCAGGGTTCCAACCACCCGAGAAAGAGAGAGAGAGACGGTGGTGAAAGTCACCGAAACGCGCCAAGGCGATGATTTATGATCCGCTTCTTGGACGAAGAGGGAAAGCGTAAAAGCCCCAGCTGAACGCCCATGAAAGCGATGAAGGCGCCGGGGAGGTTTACGAGCCGAACAACTCGTCCACCTTCGAAAGGGACAAAGGAGACTAAGAGAGGGAGGGGAGGGGGAGAGGAAGGTACAGCCTTACCCCTAGTGTGTGGAACGAAGCACAACCGTAAAAAGGCTGTGGGGTTAGTGAAACTCCACAGGCACACACAAACAACAACAACAACAATAACAAGAGCAGTCCCGCCACTCCAACAATACAGTGTGACAATGGTGCGCAAAGAGATAGGCTAACGCAATGGACACGATTCTCTACAAGCGCGAAAGAACGTTGTGGACGCTTCCTTTAGAACGAACAAGACTCGATGTCTGCTGTGGTCCCGTTTTCAAAAAGCGATTGAATTTGGAAGGTTTAAAAGGTCAGAGGCGGCACCGCAAGGGAAGCGAGCAGGAGAAGAATGTGGCGGCGCGTACGCGCAGAAACAGTCCGAGGACCGTCCAAATGGAGATGTATCCGCCGGTACAGTAGGCAGGGGAGAGAAGGAAGAAGAGAGAATGAAGTCACGTACCAAAAGGCGAAATTACTTGACAGCATGAGGGCAAAGGAGAGAGGAGGGAGAGCAGCATGAGTGAGAAAGGTGGGAGAGTATCGGGATCCTAATTTAAGGAATGAGAGAAGAAGCCGAGGTGAATATTGGCAGAGATGACCTTTAATAACTCACAACTGCAGCGCTATCCGGGGAACCAACGAAAGGTAAAGAGAGGGGGGAGGGAATATCATTTCCACATGACCCTTCCCGTTTGCCTTCGCCTCCACCACCCTTTCCTCTCCCTCTCCCTCTCCTCCTCACCTCCATGTTGCCACTCGCCGTCACCTCCTCCTCATCTTTGCAGCACGTGAGTTCCCCTAGCAGAAGAAAAGGGAAGGCGGTGGGGAAGTAGCAGAGGGGAGCATGAAGCAGGGAAGGGAACCGGGCCAGAACCCAGCGCTTACCCTCGACTAATGCCGAGTGCACGAGTTTCGGAGGAGATTTCCTCGCTTTATCAAACAAGTTCGGTCCGTTGCCGGCAGCTGCCCTCCCTGCCATGATGCATTTCACATCAAAGTTGAAAAAAAACAAAACAAAACCGAAAAAGAGCGAAAGCAAACGAAAAAGGGGGAGCACTCGAGAAGAAACGAGGAAAGGGGAGGGGAGGGGGGGAGGGAGGGGAAGCTCTTTCCCATACGCCATCCTCTTTGACCTTTTGGAATTCTGCTGTCCTCCTCCCCCTCCCTTCGTTCGTTGTTGCCTTAAATCCTTACATTTCATGTTCCCCTCCTGTGTGTGTCTTAGCAAGCGTGAATTTCTCCGTTCCCCATTTTCGCTGCTTTCGAATTACTCGCAAAAGGGTCGCGTTTCGCGGCAGCATCCGAGGACACTGAAAAGGGGGGGAGAGAAGAGGAGGGGGAGGGGGGCGAGGAAGCTGAGGGATCAAAGCATAACGAACAGAGTTGCTCAATCGAGGAAAAAAGTCGAGGGCTGGTAAGGCGCACATGTATGTAAGTGGATATGTTCGACTCGGACATCACGATGGGTCGACTGCCATACTGCCCGACTTTCGGGTGCATACTACGAAAGCAATGACACAAAGGGACGAGGAGGAAGGGGAACCAAAAACCATTTGGTTTTCTAAGCTCCCCAACTCTTCATTCAAGATGATTTCCGCAACCCCCACCCCGCTTACATTTTCCTCTCTCTCTCGTCGCGAAGAAACATTCTAGAAGAAGATGTAAGCAGCTGAAATATCTCTCTACCAAGCAGCAGCACGCCTCAACCTTCTCCCCCTTCCCTTCCTGTGAGGTCTTCTCCGTATGGCGAACTTGGACAGACGAATTGAAGCAACTGCGTATGAACGGGAAGACCAGAAAAAATGGGAAAAAAGCCCCCCTCCTATCTGCACGTGAAGCCATCGACAAGAACCGAAAGGGGGGGAAGGGGAGGGAATGTGAGACAGAACGAGGAAGAGAAAGAGAAAGAGATGCCCTTGCACCAATACAAACGGCGAAAAGGCCGAAACTCAGGGAGAAAGGAAAAGTCAGCAACAATACTATTATTATATGTATATATATACATATATATATATATGTACATACATATATATGTGTATATTGCCTTTTGCCACGATCGCATGGATTTCCAGCCGCACCACACAAAAAGAGGAAAATCAAAAGTATCTTGATGTGCACCCACATGATAAGTGAAACGTTATAAACCTCACCAATACTATTCACCTGCTGCGCAACATACAGCCTTGAAAATAAATGAGATACCTCTTTCCTCTCATGAGCTCCACCTTGTGAAGAGACTGAAAGACGGGAGAGAGGGCGAAGCAGTGGCAACGTGCAATGGCGTTGAAGGGATAAAATAAAAAAGGGGGAGAGGGCGAAAGAGGGAATGAACGAAAGGAAAGTAGTTCGATGCAGATGCACACACACACACACACACAGAGATGGGGGAGGGGGGGGGGGGCTTCGCACATTCCCGAGAACAGTGATCGTATTCGAGAGAAGAGACCGCTGAAATTGATAGACGGACGAGGAAGGGTAGAAAACTACAAAAAGGGAGAAATATATAAAAAACAGAAGCCTGCGAAACTGAGAAAGGGGGTGAGAGAGCGCTTTCACACACACACACACACACACACACGGTGGATGGCCAGAGAGCATGTACATCGGCTTATGTCCATACAGAAAAAAACCGCACACGATCGACTGTAGCTGGAGCTTCGCACCCGCCTTGCACCCCTATAAGTGTCATGCTTTGGAGCCTGTTTGAGAAGGAGGGCGAAGAGGCGGCAGCGCAAGAATATACGGCTGAGAGAAATAGTCGGGAAAACTGACGGCGGCGAGCTGCCTGAACGAGGTGGAGGTAACAGTTTCTCGTTCAGGATCCTCCGCCATCTCTCTCATCATCATTTCTCCAGTCGACTCGACCTCCCAGCACGCATAGGTATGCAGGGGTCTAATCCTTAGGTGCACATAAACACGGTTGTGAAAACTCGTCTGTGTCTGCGGTCAACACAAAGTAAGGGGGGGTTGTCCTGTTAGAACAGCGTACATGCCACCGAAGACCGCAGATAGCTGGATGCAGCTCGGCGTCGCTTTTTCTTATCACCACCCTCCGCGGTCGAGAGAAAAAATGACCGCTCCAGCAGTCCTGGCACCACCAGACACAATGCTGCTGCAGAGAGACTAGTCAAGCAGGTGTGTATAAAAAAAGCGAAGCAAAAAAGGCGGCAACTTGGGCACATCATATATATATATATATAGATGTATATATTTTCACGACTTTCGTTGCCCTGGAAGTGGAAAAAAAAGAGGTGGCTCAGGTTTCCGTAACAGCAGAGCTGCAGCGCAGCGGGAGATTCCCTACCACGTCCTGCATTTTATAAAAGGTTTTGTGTGTTTTTTGGGGGGAAGCAGAGGGAGAAAGACTTCCGAGGGACGGAAGAACATGTTGAGAAAAAAGCGTGGCAGAATAGGCAGAAACGTGCCTGCTGACTCCACTATTTGTTATGGCTCTTCCTTTTTGTGTGCATTGTACCATCGAAAAAGAACAGAAGAAAGACAGACCCTCCACACCTCTGTTTGTTGCGGTTGGTACATGTTCGCGTAGAGACTAAGGCAGACGGTGAGGGACCGGGGGAGGGAAGAGCATGTGTGGGGTACACGCACACACCGATGCTTATATAAAGGATCAGTACAGAAAACTATACAACGGGCAGTGGTGATAGGGAAAGAGAGAGAGAGGGGGGGAGCAGGGAATTTCTTTATCAGTCCTGGCGCGCGAGAAGTTCGATATTTCCGGCCTTTGGGAAAGCTACTCTCCTCCAGACTTGCGTTGGGTCGCATCCTCCGAAGTACGTGTATACGCCTGTACAGGAATATCATATAAACATCGACACACGTAGTGCAGTGACGCTTCAGCTATCTACGTGTAGCCAGCGCAGAAAAACACATGACAAGGAGCAACAGAGAGAGGGAGAGGTGCAGCGTAGGAGTCATCGACGCGGTTCGCTAAATCCTACCTTTTGCGGGGTGTATCGACGCCCTTCTCCTGTCTCCAGATCCAGGTACCGCGATGCAGCACGTAGATGCCCAAGATGAACATCAGTGATCCAGCGAAGAGCCCTGCCCCCAGCATCACGGAAGCCGTTCGCAAGGCAGAGCAGCTGTGTGTGTCAGAGCTGTCTTCCCTGAAGCTCCCGCCATAATTCGGTGTCTCAACCGTCGACGCCACTTTGTCGATAATGAAGTTGCACTCCAGCAGGGGCAGCACGTAGGACAGCGCGGTGCTCACATTAGTGGCGAAGTGGGAGGCCTGGATGATCTGCTTGGAATACGTGCGGGCAGGCAGGTTCGGTGTTGTGTAGTCGACACAGCGCTCTGAGCACTCTTCGATGGTGCACTTCTGCAAGAACTGCATGCCTGCCTGGTTGACGCAGAGCGTGTTTGTCAAGATGGGTTTCACGTACGTCGCCTGGATGACGTCCACCACATCATCTAGGGTGTTGCATTGAGTCGATGCCGTTATGCCTTTGCCGCAGATAAAGATATGGTTCTGATCGCCGCCTGGGTACGCTGGGGAGTTGTCGCAGTAATTCAATAATTTTGCACAAGCACTCTGAGATGCCGTCTTCTCCTCGGCTTGCACCTGCGCCCGAAGCGCCGTGAAGTCGAAGGTGCTTTCGCATTGCGGCACCAAGTACCACTGGAACACCCCAGGCTCGCGCTGGTAGTGCAGCTGCACCTCCCCGCATCCAGCAAACATCGCATAAATAATCAGCGTAAAGATCACGGCGAGGAGAGAGAACACCAACGCGAGGAAGAAGTACAGGCAACTGAAAGTGAATGGGCAGCATCCGGTGCAACGGCAGCATGCAAAGGCCAACAGACACAACATCAGCAGCACACCCACCCCACCCACACAGCAGACGACGATCTCTGCGATTCGCACATACTTGAAGTAGTCCTCTCGAGCGGTACGCAAATTGGAGGAGATCGTGGAGTCCACCGTATCGAAGGCACTCAGGTCGATCGTCGGCGGCGTAGGCGGGTTGGTGCTGTAGTCCGTCAATAACAGTGTGATGTTAGTGCGAGTGGTATCGAAGTACGCGAGTGTCTTGTCGCGCGCGTCGTCTAAAACGGTGCTGGCCGTCTGGGTCATGAAGATCATGCCATACACGAGGAGGATGCACACACCACAGGCGAGCAACACAGATATCGTAATCCACATCCACAGTCCGCATCGCGCGATGCCGCGGTCTGTCGACGCCTTCGGCTTCACACAGCCCTTACAGCATGGGCAGCACTTGCAGCAGAATACAATCGGCAGGCCGAGCAGCGTGAAAATGAAGACCAGCGCCGCGATCCCCGGGAAGATGTAATAGCGCCACTGTGACTTGATTCGGTCGGAGTCCGAAAGGCACGTGATGAAATCGTTATTTTCCGAAGGTCCCGGCCAGACCATCTGGCATTCCAGCGACCGTTGCGCCGAGACCGCTGTCGTGGCAATGCCCAAGGCTAAGGCACACAAAGCCCCAACAAGGACAGCCAGTCGTGCCATTTTCCTTTGTGATGTTAGTTCTCGAGAAGCGCCGTTCTTGTTCTCCCTTTCTCTCTCGCACTCGTCGTGCTAACGCGAGATTGCCGAAGTTCAAGGTGAGTGGGGATGTGTGAACGCACGGCTACCGCACCAGTGGGTTCGTGGTTAGGAATCGTATTCTTTCGGAGAAATTTCACAAAAGTATATATATATATGCAGATACAAGTATTTGTGTGTATATATGTAGGAGGGAGAGAGGGAGAGAGAGGGAGCAGAGAGGGATAAAAAAAGGTCTTGTCGGTACGCACCGGTTCCACAACGAGCACAAATATAGTGAGGGCGGAGAAAACAGTCGAGACACGGACTACCAACGGGAACCTTCCCCGGACCCTTTTTTTTAACGGGAAAGGACCCGAAAAGAAAAAACTGAGGGGAATAAATCGCGGGAAAAGATGCAAGAGATCTGGATGTGGGAAAATCTTCTGCTGCAATCGCAAGAAGGATCTTTAAATTATCGAAATAAGAAAGTAAAACAATCGAAATGATAGTAGATGCTAAGCACTGAAAAGGTGAAAACTACGACGAAAACAAAAAGAGAAAATGGGGCAGGGAAGTTGGAACGTCTTGGGTTTCACGTAGTAACGTACGCACACAGGCCCATGCGCAGCCTCCTCAACACACTGTACGAGCAGGCTCAGCGAGTGAGGAGCCTTCGACGTTTCTCGAATTGTAGCAGCCTCGCGCACCCTCCCTTACAAATCAATAATGGAAGAGGAGATGATGCCGCCAGTGCACCGCTCAAATAAAAAGCCCTCACACGAAGTTTTATACGAGCTCCCGCACCCTGCAAAAAAAAAAAAGAGAGATGAAATTCAACACGAAACAGAAAAGGAGGGTTCAGACTGGCGGAGACCGAAGCACAGCCAGGGAGTAGTCCTCGGATGGGGTGTGGTGAGGCAAGAGACAGCGGGAAGAAATGATGAAGGACGACACTAAAAGAGTACACAACGGGAAAAAAATGCAAATGAAACCAGGAAAGTTCGTTCTTTTTAAAGATTTCTGCTCCGCGTTGGATCAGAGTGAGCGGGAAGTATTTAAAAAGAGAGAGGAGGAAGAGAGCCAGATAGAGGCGAAAAAGGACGCAATACAAAAGCACCAAGAGAAAGACACTAAAAAACAGAGGGAGAATGTACTACACGGCAGGCGCTGAGATGGACGCAATTCTGTTTTCCTCTTTACTGCTTGGCAACTTCAGTTTTGTTCTGCAGCAACGTCAACTCTGCAGTGTCAAGCTCACTGTTGTGGAAGAAACGAGCGGTTTTCGTGGAAACGAGAAAAAAAAAGAAAGAGAATGGGGGGAAGAAGGGAACGCCAGGAGATGGAGAGAGGAGAAGGAGAGATGTATCGGAAGGGGATGATCAGAAGTGAGAGACGGAAAGTGAGATCTTTACGACGGATGCGTCAACGGACACAACGAAGACCTCTTCTTTTTTTACTCATTCGAACCAGTAGAGAGGGGCGAAGGGGAGAGGAAGGAGGCATAGATGAAGAGCACACTCGGAAAAATAAGAAGAGTGAAGGCGGTGCATTGCAACTTCTTGTATAAAGAGAGCGGTGCTGTTCCGAGACATTCAGCCCTCGTGTACAACTCTCCCACGCCTTTTCTTTCATCCCCCTCCTTTCCTCTCCAGCACCTCACGCATTAACTTTTCATAGCCTGCCCCCGGGCATTCCGGACCGCAAGGACGCCCACGGGCAGCAACCCAGAACCTTTTCTTTCGCTCGTCTACATTTTAATTTCAGGTGGCTGCCGGCTTACGCAGACCTTCAGAGTTTCATCTCGCTACACAGGAATGTGGAAATATAAAAAGGCTTTGCTGTAGGAGAACGGAGATCTTGGGTGCGCACTGTTGGGCCGGGTCGGTACTGGTGAATCCATCGGAGTTTTCTCACAGCACCCTCCCAAAATACCGGCGTTACCTCATTTCTTGTTTTTTTTTCCACCAGCACGCGCGAACAAACCCTGGAGCTCCATCACAGCTAAACCGATCTGCGAGGTGTGGTGTTGCAGTGGACAGCAAGCAACTCTGATCGACTTTTTCAATACCCCAAGTGCCACCCGCCCCGTTGGGGGATCTTCCTCGTCCTTCTTACTCTCTCTATATCGATTCAGAGGGAGCGGAAGGAAAAAGCAGTGCAGTTCCTCATCGAAGGTTACGGAGAAAAAAGAGGTTAACACTGGACGACATGCCCGAAGAAGAAGCACTTGAAGCGTAGAGATGAAAAACGGGCTTATTGGAGAAGAGATATGAGCGATGGGGGTTCTGCATCCCTGTATGGTACATCGGTCGCATCCCCTCTCCTCCTCTTTCTGTTGTGGTTGTCTCTGGCTGCTGGGGCTCCTGCATTCACTACTGCAAAGCGGGCTCGTCGCTCCCTCGCGCTTATTTCGAACCCCCATAATTGCGAGGAGGGGTAAGTGGCGGTAGAGAATAAACGAACAGGAGAGAGAAAGAGACGTCGAGAAACCAGCATGCGACGAAAGGATACGACGGCGAAAAGGAAAAATCAGCGACCCGCGCGTGTATCGATTTATCTACATCACCGAACCTCAAGCTAGAGAAAGGCAGAAGGGGAATAAACTTCAGAGATAGAGAGAGAGAGGAGGGGGGGGCACAATTCCTACCGTTGAGCAAAGGAAACGGCCCCCCTCGATCCCTAGCACGCGGTAGAGGAGAGCGGTATGCCTGAAGGGGGGGGGGGGATGCGTGGATCAAAGAAAATGTAGGGTACATAAGGCGAGGAAAGGAGGTGAGCAGGAGGGCGAGGCGCGGCCGCAGTCATGACGCTTCCCGCTGCCGGCCCCTTCGCGTTGCTCTTCTTGTTCATCTCCCCTCAGCGCGTCAGAGGAGACGTGGGCTCTTGATAAAGTGATTCAGCCCAACCAATAGCGCTAGCGCAAAGGTCCGAGCCATCTCCGGTGGACGTTTCGACGGCCTCCGACACCGCCTTTTCATCTGCAAAGCGCAGGAACAAGGATAGCACAATCGTCGCCAAGTCTTGCTGGTTTATGCCGAGTTCGCCGATAGTTGCAATGCCCGCCTCGGTTGCCGTGCTGTCAGGGCGGGGGTCGACAGAATGCAACGAGTGCAATGAATGCACCGAGGCGCGATCCCTCGGATGCTTGGAAGAGAACTGAGAAATACCGCAGGCACGGAAAAGTGGCCACGCGCGCCGCAGCATGGCCACCCAGAACGCACTGTCATCTGCCTCCACGCCGTGGAAGGTATTTCCATCGGCTGACAGCGCTGCTCCCGAGGCGAAAGGTGACGTCACTGGGTTGGCCGAATTGGTGGGGGAGGAGGGAGGACTGAGCAGCGCCGCTGCCATCACCAGAAGTGGGAAGGTCAACTCCGCCCCTGAAGCTGCAGCGATGTCACGCTCCTGCATCGGTTGCCGCGGCAGCACTGCATCGACCACCCCTTTCGTATTCCAGGTTTGATTGAGTGGGTTCACAACGTAAAGGGAGGCCGTGTTTCCCCAAACAAAGTGTAGCGTGGCGTCGGCAGCAGCGGAGCTCGTTGCCCCCCCACTCACACCACTGTTACCCGTGAGACCCGTGCCGCGCTGTCTGCTCCCTTCTTCACCCCCTTCCGCTGTGGCCAGCGTCCACACTTCGCGAGGTGCACCGCTTCCGGTCCCATAGGAAGGCGCACTGTGCGCAATGGCCGCGCGATCCGGTGGAGAAGGCAGAAGCGGGGGCTGTACGGATCGAGCGTTCGACTGCATCGACTTGAGTCCTGCCCCAACCACAACATCTTTAAGTCCCTGCGCGCCTTGCAGAGGCTTTAGAAGTCGAAGATGAACCGGAGAATCGTCGCAGGGAAAAAGTTGCGAGGGCAGAAGAGTGGCAGGAACGCAGAAAAGGAGTCGACGCCACACCTCCGTGAGCGCTGGCGCTCTCTTAGGATTGACCGAGCGGCCAGCAATCGCCAATGCCAGCTGTGGCTGCCATGATGAGGCCTCACGAAAAGTTTGCAGACATGCAGCAGCGGCTGTGTCCGCCAAGGTGTGCCAAGTTTCATTTTCATTGTCGTCGCTGTCACTGTCCTCCTCCTCGTGCCTTTCCTTCGGCGCCTCAAAACATGAGGCAAGCGGATGCGCGAGAATCGCGTTACAGAGACGCAACACTACCAAGCGGCATTCCCACGTATGGGGAACGGACGTTTCCCACCAAGCTGTCGCAGGCTGCTCTGTTCCTGGAGTGGTGCGAAGCAGCACCAACGAAATCAGTTCGCGCGCGCGCTGCACCGCAGTACTTGCTGCGAGGATTACGGGATCAGCTAGCTGCCCATCGCGTGGAAGCCAGCGCTCGACGTACTCCAAAGTGAGACATACGCCGATGGTGCGAAGATCAACGTCGGCACGGGACAAACATGAGATGGCTGCCTTCCACACACACGTAGCCAGTGGGCCTTCTGCAGCTGCCGTGGCGGTCCCCGGCACCTCTTCCCCTGATGGAAAATCGGAGACGGCGTACAGAAAGATCAGCCAGTACGCGCGTTCGCGTTGCATTTGAGGTCGAGAGCCCAACACCGGACGTTCGTCATCACCAAGAGAGGCTGATCGGTTGTTACCGTCGACTACCGTGGTCGAGGGAGCGGCAGTGTTCGTGCCAGCGCTTTCAACCAAGGAGGCAGTTAGCTCGGAGCAGTGAAGCGCTTCCGCAAGGGTAGACTCTAGAAAATGAGTGAAGCCTTCTGTGGGATGTGGTGCCGAGGTGTCTCGGTCGCTAGCATTCCCTGCCGCGTCCTCTACGTTGGCACTGCAGACAAAGGAGGCGCTGGCAACCCGAGCAACAGCCTCGCGCATTGCCACGGTACCATGCCGAAGGAGAAAAGGCCTCGCGGCGCGTATCAGATACCGCTCTAACACGTACACGGCAGTGGCTACGTCGAGACGGCGAGCGATGCGGTAGAGGAGTCCGAAGACACTCGCAAGAGCGAGACCATCGCGTGTGTCGATGACGGCACGCTTACGCATCGAAGAAGAGGCTAAAATGGATTTCGCAGATTTTGGAGAGACAATGTCAGCGGCGGCAGTGGAGGTCACCCGATGGGTGGCCGTGAGGAGTGTCTCCGCGAGACTTTGACGGCGACGCGCGGGCGGGACATCACCTTCGCCGGATAAATCACCAGCCGGAAGCTCGAAATGCCCTTGAGCAGCTGACGACACTTTAGTGGTCGAGGTGCTGCAGCAACTCGCCCCACTGTTGGGGCCCCCTGCGAGGCTCCGTCGCACGCTGCGTCGAATACCGGACGGTGGGCTGTCGGCAGTTTCGACGATATCCAGCTCCCCATCCGAAGCTTCGCAAGTCAAGTTGACGTCCTGCGAAACGTGCAACATTGGCACTCGAGACGCATCCTTACCGAAGGCAAACGCGAAAGACTCCATTAGATAGCCGTACTCATCGGGGCGGTGCTGCAACGTGGCAACGATCCCCTCCACGTGCTGGTTAAGGGCCTGCCAGCATGCCTGCATACAGGGTGACGGGAACTCGTCTCTGTGGGCAAGAAGATGTCCCAGCACGTTCTCCAGCACCTCGCTGCTTCCATCATCGACGCAGCAGTCGAAAAGATGTTGCAGCTGCTTATGAGCCGCTAAAACGTCCGAAAGAATATCGCTGAGCGCGCTTCGTAGTGTATAACGGTGCTTGGCGAAATGCTCCCGTGATATGACAGCCGCGCGCTCTTGCAGGTCGGCGAGGCCACTACGCCTAGCCACAGCAGCTAAAAGTGATGGGGGGTGTACATTGACAAGCACCTTCGGAATGGACCGGAGGCCACCCGTCCCGCCGCCACCGGCGTTTCCCGGATGCTCTGAAGTAAACGTGCCGTCACCGAAAGACAACGTCGCGTTGTGATCCAGCGCGTCGGTCGTGAGGCTCGCCAGATCTTCAGCCTTTCCTGTGCGCTTTGATGCGGTCACAGCGACCCCATCTCGGAGGCTTTTCTTCGATTTCGTCGCACCTGCAGCGGGAGCAGACTTCGCCGTGGAAGTGGACGTATCCGGCTGCCGGTAGAAACGGCCGCGGTAGAGCGCTGTCAAAGAAGCTGATGTGGCAGCCCCCTTTTTAGGCTTAGGAGACCCCGTCCCCGCCGCGGATAGCGTCGGTTGCGACGAGAACGCGCGGCAAAGCCATGATGCGGCTCCTGAGGCGCCGTTCCGTATGTCCTTTTGCCCTTTCTCTTCCACCTCTTCTTGCAGTCGTTGCACGACAGCATGTTGCATAACGATGTGTTCGTTGTGCTGTCTTTGCTGTATCTCGTCCGCCGTGTACTTGGGGCGATCCAACACAATATCCTTCCGGGTGCTACTAGCGGTGTGAACGAGGGTGCTCGCCGTCGGCCGGGCGTAGTGGGGATAGGCCTGCAACGCATTGGCACCACCGGCAAGCTCGCTGTTATCGATAAGGGCCAGCTGATGCTGCAGCGCCCGAGTTGTCCCGACACCGGAAGAGGAGGACGCCTCAAGGGCATCCTCCGGCGCTGCCACGTCGCCACGGGAAGAAAACAAAGCATCGGATGCTGGATCCGGTTGCTTCGCCGCCCCGTCAGGCCCACGTGTCAGTGGCACGGCATCAGACAGAGGGTCAAACAGCGTCTTCGTACGGAGGGAGCCTGTTTTGTCGGTGCCACAGGTCACTGCCCCATTCGCGGCCTTCAGAAGCATAGCCGTGGACGGAGCGTTCTGAGGCTGCACATAGGCATTCCCGCTGGTCCCCACTGCATCCAGACCACGCATCGGCAGAGCACGTTCGGCGAAGTGCTCATACATGTACTCCAAAACAGTGAGTGCTGCATTCGGCTCCCGGCGCAGCACCGCATCGATTAATGGTGGTGTAACAGTGGTGCAATTCAGATGCTGCAAGGCATTGTACACTTGTGACCACACATCACGCTTCGTGGCTGCCGAGGCACCGTTGGGGAGTCGCTGTAAATCAAGGTACTTGGTGCCGCTGTAATGAGCCACTATCTCCGCGGCGAGGTGTCCAGTTGCGAGATCGCGCTTGGGATTTTGAATAGGGGCTGAGAGGTCGAGCGACTGCAACCATTTGATTACTTCGCGCTGCATCGGTGCAGAGGGCCACCCACCCGTAGGGCAGGCTGACGAAGTGAAAGGAGCAAGAAGAGAGTACTGAAGTGCCCTCGCGTAACGTCCTGTCACCAAAAAAGAGGTTGTAGCAGTGGTGGAGCTGAGCGTTTTGAGTACGAGAAAAGGGAAAAAGGAGAGTACACACCGAATGAGTGAGAGAGAGGAGAGAGAGAGGTCAATGCAAATGGAGAGGAATGGAAACACCGAGGCACAGAAAGACCACAACAGCAGGAAAATGCGCAGAGCCCTCTGAAAAAGGGGGCGTAAAATTTAAGGGAGATGGCGGAGGATCCCTTCCCTTTTCTTTGTCTAGGGATGTGATGGAGTTTTTGGTAACAACCCTCACGGCCCCCTGATTCTATCCCTTGTTCGACGTCTTCGTTCTACCCTCGGAAAGGTAGGCCACCGCTGCGACGGCCTCAGACCTATGTGGTAAGCCCTCGACGTTCAAACACTTACTTGCTACAGTGGTGGTGGAAAGGGGATGGGGCTGTAGGGCCGAGGATGGGGAGGGGAGAAGACGGGGACGCAAAGATCAAGAGAAGGGGGAAGGATCGTTGTCAAGCTCCGCGCTAATCCAATTTCTTCAGTAGGGAGGCCTCCGAAAGATGCCCTGCCATGCAACGCGCCGGCGAGTGACTTCAAAAAAAAATTAAACGTTAGGTGATCGGCAAAGCTGTGGCCCTGGACCGCGGCAGATTCAAAAATAATAAGAAAGGAAATAGATCCGAAAATCCGAAAACGTTGAGAAAAAAAGTGAGCATCCGAGGGAGAGAGCGGCACAGAACTCAGCACGTCCACCACACCAGCGCAGACACACACGCTGGACCCCACCGCCGTTCCTTCCACATTGACACATCCACGTGAAGGAGTTGGCAGGGGAAGAGGGAGAGAGGAAGAGAGCAAAAGCGTTCGAACTGCTCAATGAAAGCGGCAACGCCAGGCCCCTCAAGCCTGACACACAAAAAGATCATTCGATAAGAGCCGACGTCCCCTTCCTCACGTATCAGGGTCGCCTACACCACATCAGTACATGCTGACCACGAGTGCGGCTTGAGCATTGTAGGAATATCGAGGACACCACCTCGCTTCGTCTCATCTTATGTGCACACACTCTCCATCTTACTCACGGTGCGTACAAGAAACACACGGAGCGTAGAGGCGGGCATAAAGGGGCAGCAAAGAGACGGGAGAAGGTGACAGGGCAACCTGGCACCCGCCCAAGAAGTGCCAGCAGCAAAAAGAAAGAGTCGGGGGAAAGATACCAAGATGGTGGTGAGACATGCCATTCTTTCTCCTCCCTCCCACCCCCTACACACACACACACTATCGCCCCCTTAAGCATCCCAGCAACCACTTTTTTTGAAGAAGAAGAAGGGGCTCCTGTATTTCTTGTCGGAGCCGGCTACACTCCCCGTGGGGCCCTTCTTCTGCCTTCAGGTTCATCCTCTCCCCTCGCCTCCCCAGTAGCCGCACTCCCCCTGTTTGCTTCACCTCCCCTCCCTTTTCTCTTGTTGTCTTTCACCGGCACCCTCGCGCTCTTTCATCTCCTTGTCGCACACACACACACACACACACTCACACGCACCTCCCAAAACAAACGCAATCGTTGGAGGAAGTCGACCAGGCCAGTCCACCGCCATCCCCTTTCTCTTCTTCATCTCCTCGCCTTCAAATCTTTACCTCACTGGGGTCCAGAGCCGGTATCGGAATACCCCACTCCTTCAACTGTTTTTGGTAGAAAGGAATGCCCTCTTTCCAGTCCGTCAGGAGCTCTACCCCTTCCGGGGTGCACACCATCGTGTGCTCGAACTGCGCCGTCCGCTTGCCATCTTTCGTGGCACTTGTCCACTTGTCTGGCCACGTCACGTCCTGCCACGTGCCCAGGTTGATCATTGGCTCGATCGTGAAAACGTGGCCAGGTTTGATGAGACCGGGGCTCTTGTTGTCCTTGTAGTGGCACACGTTGGGGGCCGTGTGGAAGAGCTTGCCGACACCGTGGCCGGTGTAGCTGCGTACTACGCTGCATTTCGATTTCTCTGCACGCGCCTCGATGGCATCGCCGATGTAGCGATACAGCTCCTCCGCCTTGACCATACCGATTCCGGCCATCATACAGGCGTATGCTGTGTGCACAATGCGAACACTATCCTCGTTCGGCTTTCCTACGAACACCGTTTCGTTGAGATCGCCATGGAAGCCGTCAAGGTAGCACGAGACGTCGAGGTTGACGATGTCTCCCTCCTCGAGTGGTCTGTTATCGGGGATACCGTGGCAAATGATTTCATTAATGCTCGTGCACACCGACTTGGGGAAGTTATAGTAGTTGAGAGGCGAGGGGTACATACCCCGCTCTACCGTCGCCTCGTGAACGATACGATCGATCTCGTCCGTCGTTACTCCGGGTTTTACAGCCGCGCACGCAATATCGAGCACTTCTCGTGAAAGCGCGTTCACCCGTTTGATCTTGAGGATATCTGAGTGCCGCCGCAGCTCTTCGTCGTTGTAGTCATCATGTAGATGCTTC
Source organism: Borovskyia barvae (assembly GCA_030849085.1). NCBI lineage: Eukaryota > Euglenozoa > Kinetoplastea > Trypanosomatida > Trypanosomatidae > Borovskyia > Borovskyia barvae. The sequence continues at coordinate 198,795 of JASAOM010001095.1, read as the reverse complement.
AGGTTATAAGCGACGACACGGTGACTACCGCGATCCTTCTCCTCCGCCTCGGAAACGCCGTCGTTGCGATCTGCGTAGTCGGGCCGCGCGATATGCTTCGGGACTGCGCGGCGTGGCGTGATCCTGCCCGGGCGGAGTGGCCCCGTAAAGTTGAACGTCTTCTCATCTGCAGCTGTCATAGTGGGAATGGTGGCCGGAAGGTTCTTGGCGTCCGTATGTTTCACCTTGTGCGTACTCCAGTGCTCCTTGAAGCACTCCTGGGAGCAGAAGAAGCTGGGCGGGAGTCCCAGCTTCTTGCAGGTGGGGCACTGCATGGCCGCCTCACCGGTGCCGCAACCTTCGCACGGCATGGCACAAATGGGGGGGGTGGAGCGAGGGAAGGGGGTAAGAAGTGTCGCGCCGACAGATGTTAGCGGGGCTCCTGACGGTATGCGCAAGGCAGGCGTCGTACGTAAAAGCACCTGCACGAAGGTCTCACCAGCACGCGGAGCACGCAGGCGAGAGGACGGGAATGTGAAGAAAAAAAATGGGGGGAGGTACGTGTGAGTGAAAAGGAGGGGGGAGGGAGAGATGGGAAACGCAAAGTAGAAAAAATTGCAAGCAGAAGGGGGCGTCTCAGCGGCGACGTAAGACCAACAAGGAACGGGTGGTGCAGGGGAGCGAAGGACCGAAGTGGAGTAGAACAGAGAGCAAGGAAAATCAGCCGAAAAGGAAACATGCAGTGATGGAAACGCTAACAGAATCAAGGTGGTTAGAGAATGCATATTCATCAGAAGAGCCCGCGATGTACTAGACGAGATATCCAGACCCGAGGAGCCTCCACTAGCGTCATGAACCCTCATACAGATACATAGGTAGATCGAGAGAGAGAGAGAGGCATGTATCTTGTGAATGTCAAGTGTACGACTCCTAAGCACTTGTTCTCTCTTCATTCTTGTTGGTTTCAGTTCGTGCGTTTGAATTGCTACGCGTATTTTCGCCTCTGTATCTGATGTGCAGAACACACAGGAGGATCATCACCAAAACTGCTGCTGTGGCTAGCGATGATGATGATGAAGCAGTCACGCGTCGAATAGAAAAGGTTCTAACCGCACAGAAAAGCAAAAAAGAGAAAACGGGAGAGAATCGGAGTGTCAGTGACCGAAGCGAACGATAGAGAGGGTTGAGGCAGTTGCAACACCGCCTCACACACGAGATTTCTCGTCGCGTGCGATACTCCTGTATACAGCGAAAGTTAGAAAAAACAGGTGCGCTCTGAGAAACAACAAAGATCCATTTCTCCTTCACAGCGCCGATGCAAACGCACCTCCCCAACCCCCCAACCCCTCTTCCTCCAACAAGCGAGGCGAAAGAAGTTCTTTTGCTTTTCGTCCTTTTCGAGAAGTAGCGCCTGCCTCACTCAGTGACAGGAGCTCTTCGCCTGCAGTTGGCATAGCCCCCAGGCTCTGCTCTGTTTCCCCTTTTCCTTTGCAAAGGGAAACTAAGATGGAGGTTGGCGTAGAGATAAGAAAAAAGAGAAAGGAAGTGTGTCATCCATACAGACACACACGCACATCAACAACACCACACAAAAGAGGGACAGCCATTCCCATTCCAGAAGGATCAGAGTTCTTTGACCACTTCGGCGTTCCGGCATTCTAGAAGGAGTTCATGGGAAGAGGAGGGGGGTAACAAAAGAACAGCAACAGCCAGCGATCAACTTTCGCTGAAAGTACACACACGTTCACCGACGCACACCGGATATCCCCAAATCATGTGTTCACCGGCCTCCACACACGGTAATGCACGCGTCCACGAATACAAAAGTCCCCCAAACACAGAGAACGGTGAGGAAAAAGAAATGCGCAACTACACAACGTCCCCCACTATCCATTCACTCCCTCCCTCCCCCCTTTCCCCTACATTCGTCATCAGCACAAAGCATCTTGAAGCATCGAAGAAGAAAATTATAAAGAACCAGTAGAACTAAAAAAAAAAGAGAATGAGGGTGAGCGCAGAAATCATAATCATACAGAAAAGAAGGGTGAATTGGGCCAGGTTGGGTCAGAATGGGGGGGGGAGGGGAGAGAGAAGCCAGCAAAGACGAATATATATATATATATATATAGATATAGATAGAATCAGAAACGAAGCAGATCCTTCCAACAGATCGCAAACTTGATCACACAGCTAATCGGGTGACAGAAATAGAAAAAAGGCAAGACACGCTCACACCGAATGAAAAGGGGGGAACGGAGCATGAAAAACAAAACAAAAACAAAAAGAATTACCTCCATACATGCCGACACGCATGGCCGCAAGAGAAAGGGGAAAATCAACCCAAAGGACAGAAAGGAAAGGGTCACGGCTCGGTAGAAGAAAGGAGGGAGGGAGGGAGGGGAAGGGAGAGCCAACAGAGTCATCTCACGAGCAAGGGGGAAGACTGTGAGAAACATCATCATATACCTCGAAAGGACATGTGGTGCGAAGTGTCAACGACGAAGACTAAGAGGAGCGAGAAAAGCACCCAAACAAATCGGAAAGGCAAACAGATCCACACACGGGGGGATCCAAAAAAAGAAAAAGCGGGAAACACAAGAAAAGCGGTGCGTCACCTTTTACAACGACGCACCGTACCACGTTGATAGAGCATGGAGAGAGAGAAGGTAGGGCAGATAATGTTGCAGAGCGACAGAGTTGCGAAAGGGGAAGGGGGGACGCTGAAGCGCACGCCACCCTCCAAACTCGTCGCCACTCACTCAAAAATCAAGCACGAAGGAAGAAGTCGGGACAAACAGGCGAGCGCCGCCATAAGACTTCCTATCTGTGCGTGTGCGTGTTTGTGTATGACGGAGTGCAGCAAAGAAGGCGACGTAGAATTTCATGTATACATACATATATGTATATATATATATATATGTATATGTATTCCTGTAGAAGGAAAGGACTATATCAATGGCGTATCTCATAAGAAGACAGCCAGGTGGGGAAGGAAGAAAGGAAAGGGGAAACAGAACAGGAAATGATGTGATGAGGAGGAAACAAAAAGGAGGAGGAGAAAATGTTATCGCGTATGTACATATACATGCAGGCGTTGAAAGCAAAAACAAAAATGAGAGGAAAATTTTTTTTCGTCGCCGGTAACGGATAGGAGAGATCACCCTCACGTCCATACGGATGTGGTTCACCTGATCCTCCTCCCCACCCCTTCCCTCGCATTCGCCGTTCCGACGGAGTCCAAATCCAAAAAGAAAACCGTAAAAGGCACCACAAGTAAAAACGGAGAGGAAAAACATGACGCCGTACAGCAGCACACAAAGTTCAGCAGAGCCCGAGATAGAGAGAGAAGAAGAAGGAGAGGGAAAAGACGAGCTGATTGGAGATGTCAAGAAAATTTTCTGCAGGTGGCTTTCGTTCATTTCCATATGTATAGAGAGAGAGAATCGAGTACAGCTGTCAATAATAGTAAAGCAGAAAGGAAGCAACTTCAGCCGGAGAAGCACGCACCAAAAAAAAGGAAGTCATAAATATATATATATATATATATGTCCTTTCGCCGAGCCATCGAGAGTTTCCTTTCCGTCGCAACGGCGTTTCCTGATGGCAAAACACGGCAGCTCCCCCTCATCCCCTCCTCATGTTGCCTTTGCTAATTAGCAAACGTTAGGTTGGAGAGGGATTTGCACACATCAGCTCTAATTATTATAGAAGAAATAACGAATGGCAGTGAGAGAACGGATAGAGAGAGGGCAAGACGAAGAGGGGCGAATGGCGTGAAGACGAAAAAATGGGGAAGCCCCGTGCAATAGCGTACTCGAATGGCCGACATATCGTCACGGGTGAACAACTTAAGCAGCAGCTCAATGGACTTCCCCCTCTCTACCCTCCCCTCTTCACCCCCTCCATCCCTCTCTATCCAAGTAGTGGGAAATTCGACAGAACACAATGAAAATAAGGAACGTTCCACAACTAGCAAACGTAGCACGTGTAGTAAATCAGGATGTGTTATCTCTCTCGTTCTCTCTGCATCGAATGAACAAAAAGGTGCCGTACGTGCACTTGGGTAAGAGCGACACGTAACGGAACAGAGCGTGTGAGAGGTTCGATGAGGAGGGTCGGCGGAGGGCGCGGGGCGACACACAAAATCAAACATCAACACGCACACATACACAAAAAAAAATGGCGTCTCAAAGGATCGAGGAAAAGCCGGGGCGCACTGAGGGGTAGCACTCTTGCAGTGCGCGACGGGTAACTCCAATTTGGACTTCAAATAGATGGCCCAGCAGAGGGGAAAAACAAAAAGGGAGTGCGGCGGAGAAGCGTACAAGCATTCGAAAAGGAGGCCCACGCACAGGCCGGCCGCATATTGTCCTCCCGCTTCACACACACACACACACACACACACACACACGATCGAATGGACAGACGAACAGGCAAATCAGGGAAGGTCGGAAGACGCTGAGGCAAAACAAGAAAGAAGCGAAAAAAAGTGAGGAAAAGGAGGAGAGGGAAGGCAACAGGAATGCGACAGTTGAAAAGAGTAATAGGAAGCACACGGGGAAAGGAGGGATAGAACCCAAAAAAAAAGGAGGGGTGAGAGGCCACAGGGATCAGCACAGGGAGCTCAACATGAGAAAAGAAAACTCTAAAAGGAGGAAGTCTTGCTGAGTGCTCTCAGCAATACGCTGGCGAAACGGATCGGATGATGAAAGACAGAAGATGAGGCGGCCGTACTTGCGGAGAGCAGTGGGGGGAGGGGAGAGGAGGCACGTTAATGCATCCCGCACCCCACAAGGAATGCGGCACGGAGAGGCGGTGGCGGCGAGCGGTAGCAAAAAGGAAAGTGGTCGTACACACCAGAAAAAAACTTACGTGTGGTCCCTTACCTCAAACCCAAGTGCACGCGAGTAGCAAAGAGGTGAGGAGAAGATAGGATGAGGCAAGCTCATACCCTCACGCGCACTTGAGATTTATTGGTAGCCTCCCTTCCTCCCTTCGCCCACTCCCCTCAGCAAACAATAGTAATAGTAGATTCTCAAATTGGGAAAGGGGGAAAACAAAAGGAGTCTGCACAAATACAAAAGACACCGACCCAAAAAGGATATCTCGACGTGTGGGTGTGCTGGCGAGGATGGCACGTCTTCTCTGCATATGTCAGGGAAGGGTGGAGTAGGGAAGGAGCGGTGTGCGGCATCGAAACGCATCCGCTGATAAGCCCACACAAGACGGCGCAATGGAGCGGAAGGAATGCGTAGGGAAAGGAAGGAGCACCTGCTATCCGGTCCGTCCTACCTTTGCCATGCCGATGCGCAGACGTGTCAATTCACTTCGGAGCTCCTTATCAAAACCATCTTCCGGCAGATCCTGTTTCGTCGCCGCCGCTGAGGCTGCATCTTGCTCTCTAGGGAGTAGCGGATGGTAAGAGGCCGCGGCTGTTGCGTCGCCGCTGAAGGTCATATTAGGCAGAGGGGCCGCCGCGATGGATTGCGACCGCAACAGAGAGGACTTGAAGTTCTCCCATTCTTCTTCATCACTGTCATCCGCCAAGAGCGCTGCAATGCGTGCGTCCTCCGTATCCGTGTCGACTTCGTCGACAGGAGAGTGGCAAGCGCCGTCTCCTAGACGGGCGCTTGTGCCACTTACCCGGGCGGCACTGTTAACTGCAATCGCCGCTGCTGCACTCTCTTCGTCAGGGTCAAAGGCTGGCAAGGGGGACACTCGTCTACGTCGCAGACTCGTCGTCGCGTTTCCCACAAGGGCTACTCCGGTCGTAAGGCTCGAAACTCCATTGGCACTTTCACCACTGAAGGGCAAACGCGCAGTATTGGAGGCCCACGTCGACGTTGAAGGGCGCGTGAGGCCCATCGCGGTCCTTGGCTTCTGTCGAAGTCTCGCACCAACACACGAAGTGGAAGGCCGCGTGTAGATGTGTTGATTCACGTTGTCCACAGCAGCGAGGAGGGCATCAAAGGCATCGGTATCCCGAATGCACGACTCCACCAGGCCAAGCTCCTCCGCCAGGGCGTCATCGAAGGGATCCACGTGAAGCGAAAGGGCACGAGATGCGGATGCACGCGGTGCACCGTCAGATGTAGAGGTGCCTTCCGCACCCTGTACGGCTTGATCTATCGGCACATCGTTGAGTATTTCTAGTTCTGGCATCAGACAATGAACCCAAGAGGCGAAAACGCATGAAAAGGTTGGCTGGCCACGCAGTAGGAAAGATGCAGCCTGCGGTGGCCGGGATTCCGTGACATTGCTGCGTGCAGCTTCACCTTTCTCCATTTCTTTCTCCTCCATCAGTGCAGCGTAGGCAGCGCGAACACGTGCCTGATACTTACACGCGAGTGGATTGCCGATGAGAGAGAGCGTTCGTAACGCATGCAGGGAGCTGAGGGTGGTGCCTAGATTCATCGCATCATCGAGGAGGTTGCCTTCCACATCAAGCACCTCAAGCGTTTCGGACAACTCCACCACCGGAGAGAGATCACGCACGTGATTGAAGGGCAGATAGAGCTCTACTAGAAATGGGCAACACGCCGCGATGCCACTAAGCTCGGTCACGTGGCAACTATTCAACCACAAGTACTTCAGCGCACGATACCCTGTCCCCAGTTGTCGCACGCGAGGAATACAGGAGTTGTGCAACTTCAGCGAAGCAAGGCGCGGCAATTGCGCACCGATGTGATCGATACCGATCATAACATCCGCATTGAGGCGAAACTGGGTCGCTGTCACCAGCTCCAGGTCTTCCCAGCCTGTCCAATCCCGCAGCACGTCGGCCGTCACTACGCGGTCACGGTACGGTGCCGAGAAGTCATCAGAGGGCTCTTCACCAGTACCTCTACCTGCTGCAGCCTCCGCCCTCAGCTGCTGAACGTAACTTTCGGAGAGGACAGCAGCGGCATCCACCGATTCATCCAATACGAGGCACTCCACAGAGTGCGCGGCGTCGGCAGAGGCAAACGGGTTCACCGACGGCGACGTGATTGTCTTTAAACCAGCAGCAACGCTCGAAGCGGTGACAGCAGGAGCAGAAGCACCAAGTTGGGTGGATGACACACTGCAGCTAATAGCACATCGACTGCTGCTACAGCTGCGGTCAGGAGCTGGGCTCAGTCCTTCTTCTTCCATCGGATCGTCACTGTTCTGTCCCTTCATGAGAGGAGACAATGACGGTGTGTTCGCGGTGCGAGGGGCGGAAACATCTTGAGGCACGTGTTTGCCATCCCCATCGACTTGGTAAATGGCGCGGCGACAGCGCGGTGGCGGCAAGGTGCTGCAAGAAAGGCTGTGTTGTGTGTCGGCAGATCCGGCTAACCGGTGACGCTTGCTGCGACCAACCGCTGGCGGAGCACCCGTCCCGTCTAATGGTAATGCTGTGTTGGGCTTGGCCTCCACTACACCGGCAGCGAATGCCGCAGCATCGTCAGACCTTTCCCGTACCGTTGCTAGAGCAGCTGCATCGTACGGCTCTCGCACGGGACGCTCGTGCGCGGAAGTCGTAGGGGACCCCGTCAACTCTTGTCGAAGCACTGCGGCTGGAGGGGTGTTCCTTGGTGCTGAGTTTCGTGCTATCACCGCGTGTGCAGCGATGTCTGTAGTCTCACGCGGCAGCGAGTCATCAAAGAAAGTTGAGGTTATTGCCGAGAGCGGGCGCTCGGAGACGGCCCCCTTGCCACCACTGCCACTGGTGCTGCTGCTTCGGCTGCTGTTGGTCGTAGTGAACCAGGATTCACCACCGTGTTTTTCGAGGTTGTCGACTTTAGGACTGTACGATTCCGAGGCGCGGTGCGGGAGACCGTCAGCGGCATTGTGAGAGCGTGACAAAGCTGCCGCTGGTGACGGAAGCGGGGCCAGCCGGGCCGGAGGTGAAGGTGCCTGGCGTTCGGGCTTCGAACGCGCGAAAAGCCGTGGGCGTTGAGGCGGAAGTGCAGCGAAGTGACGCGGTGCACCGAGCGGAGGAGCAGATGCTGCAGCCTTGCCGGTGCCAAGTGGATGCGGCGCCGTCGCCGCCTTCCGAAGCGGCAAGTGCTCCTGATGCATTGGATGCTGCCCGCGCCGGGGTTTCTCCTCGCTGTTCTTCTTGTGTAGAGGGGAGGGAGGGGGGGAGGGAAGGATGAGAAAGAGAATGTGTCCTCACCCTTTCCTGTCCGTTACAAACACACGCGAACACAAGCGCGCGCACTGAAATGAATGGACTCCGGACGCACACTGTTTTCGTTCTCCAGTCTCACTTGATCAGAACCGGGCACACTAGCGGGGAGGGAGGGGAGGGGGGAACGAACAGGGGAGGAGAGGGAGAGAGCGTCTAATAGAAAATACCCTAATGCGTAAACCCGGCCAACGCTAAGGAGAATCTCAGAGAACGTGAGACTGAGACGGGATGCCGTGAGCACCGTAGCGCGCAGCGATTGGAGGTGCGAAAAGGAGGAGAGAGGGGGGAAGCCAAGGGAGGGCAAAAGGCCCAAGTGCAGCAGAATCTCAGCGTATCTCCAGCTGTAAGAGCGGAGCATATATAATATTGGGAGCAGCTGAAGAGGAAATGAAATCGTTGACTTGGGGGGTGTATGTTTTGTTGTCGGGGGATACAGGGGTAGGTGGGGAGTATCACAGGGTCGCCGAAACGCGATTTAGTAGCGGGGTGGCTACGAAGATTTCGTACGGATCTGCGGCTCGAACGGGGGGCGAGGCGACGCTGCGGAAGTCGCGGCAAGCTCAGGGGGAAAAGGGAAGGGAAAGTAAGAGGATGACGAGGGGGAGAGGAGCACCTCGCACAGCTCTTACGCTATTTTTCTAATCTGTGAATGCAGACGTGTGTGCGTGTGTTAATGGCGAAGGCAAAGAGAAGGTAACGGGGGGGGGGGGGGGGGGTAGCAGTTAGGAAAGAGGAACAAGAAGAAGTGTAATCATCAGTAGAAGAACGAGGAGATGAGAGTTTCACTACCGTTAAGGGGGCCTTTACGGTGAGTGGAGTATCGTTTCCCTTATTTCGGTTCGCTTCCTTTCGCCTTCCCCCTCTTCTTGCGTAGATATCACGCCACGTGGTATGCCCATGCACCACCAAAGTGCAGAAATGCGACGGCCGACACACGCCAACCAACAGAAAGGGAGAGGGGGGAGGAGAAAGAGAGTGGTGTAGCTATTTTGGGGGAGTCTTCCGCTGCTGGTAAGCGTTGCCGTGCTCACCGAAAAAAACAGCCGTGAAGAATTTCGCTTAGGGCGGGCCAGCCTGCACCGAGAGACATCCGCTACACAGCGCCAGTGTCATCACCACGCGCACCTGCCTTAACGCACACAAGTGAGGAGGGGCGCAGCAGCGCAGGTGATCGAGAAGGGGGACTTGCGAGCACTTGCCAGCAGGTACAAGTTTTTTGGCTTGAGTGTTGCGTGCATGATAGAAAATCTACACCGCACGAAAGCGTTGGTGCGCCTACGCTGCACGTGCAGTGTGTGCGCGCGCTTGCCGGAGGGCCAACACTGCCCTTTTTTACCATCGACTTCATACATCAACTTCACAGCGCGGCCTCCGAGAGAAAAAGGTTGGCGCTCGGCTGTTCAGTAACGGGCAAACATTTAAAAAAAAGAAGGGGAGGGAAAAACAAAAAGGTGTGTGCACGCACACATACATGATATACATGCATATATATATATGCACATCTATATGTATGTTGGCCCGCACATTCAGACGCGGATGATGTGCCAAGAGACTTCTGCACGCGCCGAGAGACACACGCAAGCTGAGATACACACACAAACACGCACACAGACACCCTTACATATATATATATATAAACCCGCACTACAAAGGAAGACAATGTAACAAAACTATAATCCACAGCTGAAGTGACGGTACAAGCAAAGGAAAGGTATCCATATTTTACATGTTATTTCCAGCGAAGGTAGCTTGAGGCAAAGGTCAAAGAGAAGGAAGAACGAGATCGTTTACTGCCATCAACATCCTCACTCTTTTCTTCTCCTTCTCTCTTCTCCTTCTCCACTTCAACTAACACCACCACCACCACCACCTCCGGGTCCTCGCTTGCGCCATCCGCCGAATTAGAGGAAACGTGAGAGAGAAGACGAAGCTTATCACTGTTCTTTTTTTTTGCGAGGGGGAGAGAGAAGGGGGAAGGGGAGATACATCAACCACTCTCTACCCGCGAACACACACAAGAAAAGGCATAAGGTCAGAAGACGATGCAGAACGGAAGAAAAAAGGGGAAGGAAGGAGTGGAAAACGTGTTCTGCAGCACCAGCTGCAAATATTCTTCTTCTGAAAAAAAAAGAGATAAATCTGAATGAAAGAAACAAAGGGAGAGCGCAGAGTCTCCCGTGAAAGTCCGTGCTTCCGCTTGCCCCCTTCGCACTTCCTCATCCCCTCTACGAACCGGCATGTATACAAAGGGGGATAGGTTGCGTCTGGGTGTGCCCATGTCTGCGTGCGTGCGCACGTGCACCGTTACGTGGGTTTGTGGAAGTCATCCATTATAGGGACGCACGTGATGGTAATTAGAACGACGCGCATACCATTCAGGCATTTTTAGTAGGAGAGGGTGGTGGTGGTGGTGAGGGAAGGGGGGGGAGGGAAGCGGGGAAAAAGAGCACTTGGAATATACATGACTATGAAAACAACAGACTGGTCGGGGCCTCATCGTAGTGACAGAATCCACGTGGTGATGACACAAACAAACACAAAACCCCCAAAAAACTACACAGAATATCCTGCGATGATTCGGGGAGGAAAATAGAAGAAAAAAAGGTGGATGCCCAGTCTTTTTAAAGAACAACCGACCCGAAATTATATATATTTATATACAGCGATGATTTACTCTCCTCCTTCGGGAGTACCACCTTGCCTTCACCACATGTTCTTTTTGTGTGTTTCCGCACCAGTGCCATCCTGGCCATGCGGCAGAATCCACAGAAAAAAAACCGGGTGATCACTGCGCCATCTCCGAAGCCGCCACCGAGCGTTTCCGGAGAGGGTACGCGATGATTCTTTCAGGCACGAACCGTACACACTTGTGATTTCGCTTCTTGTTTTCCTCGTGTTGCTGCATCAGGTTCATGGTCGCCATTCTCTGAGCCTTCATACGCGTGATGTGCTCTGCCAGAATGCCATACGGCGGCGGAGACGGTACTTCGTCATCCGCCGTGAAACCGGCAGGCAATTTATCAAGACGATCGTAGCGGTACCAGTGCCAGCATCGCTGAATGCATGTGGCGCTGGCATCCATGAGGTCGCGTTGCCATACCGAATCGAATTTGATGGCGGTTATTTTGCCGGCTTCATGCCGGGAAACACGTGCGCGTGTTGCCAGTTCCTTGTCCACACGTCTGTCGTGAAGCCGCTTCACCAAGATATACATGCGGAAGGTGCGGGCGATGATGCGCGCAGCGTGGTTGAAGTAATCTTCCGTCAGCTGTTTTGTACGTGCGACCACCGGAGCGCGTTTGCTGCGGAACGCCCTCTGCACAACTCCGGCGTTGAAGTCGAGATCCTCGCGCCGCAAGTTCTCTGACTTCCACTCCGCTCGAGAAAGCACCTCCGGATCAGCCAAGGCCAACGCTCGCCGCGCGTTGCGCTCTCGCATTTCGACGTTGATCTCCTCCACCTTGTCTTGCGGTAATGGACGTGCCGGAGATCTCTTCTCACGAAACTGCAGCAGTGTACGGCCGTGTTGGCCGAGCATCCCTTCATCGGAAGTCAACTCAATCTTATCCAGCTCGCCTTCCGCCTTGCCGGCGCCACCGCCACCAGCTCTACGCCAGGGGAAGTAGGGTCGATGCGTGTCGGTGATCGGCTGTGGTAGAGCAGGCGGCCACTCGGATTCGGGTACCCCCTGGATCTCACATGCCTGTCGCTGCGTTTGCCGTTGGTGCCAGCGCACCAGACGCTGAATCGTCGCTGCAGCGGTATCGTACCGGTGGTGCTGCCAGAAAATAACATTCTTGATATTCAGGATGCGTTCCTCGATGTAGGCAGAGGCCCGCTCAGCCGCCCATTGATCCCGAATGCTCTGGAGCTGCTGCCGGCACCATCGCGCCTTCGCGCAGCGCCAAAAGCATTGGATACGGCGCGCACGGTCAAAAAACATCTCCTCCATCGCACGAACCTGACGAAGCCGGCGGCGACATAGCACGCCACGCCACATACGACTCACTTCGCGCTGCGCCCGATGCTGCCGCTCTCCTACTGTGGAAAGATCGTTCGCGAAGACGGGGCCCGGACGAGGAGGCCGCCTCACACGTGGCGGTATCTCTCCAGGCGGCTGCGGGGGCCCAAAGATGTTATACACGGGGTAGCTTACATCTTTGTAGAGACCAGGAAAGGTAGCAGGCTGCGCTCGCACCAGAGCGCCACCCTTTGCTCCACGGGTAACCAGCTGCCCAGAAACCTTCGTTGTGGCGACGTCGGCATCGGTGTGGGCACCGCTGCCTTGGGTGGGTGCGGCAGTCGCATCAGCAGCACTCAAGTAAAGTTTTTCATGAGGAGTGCAATCGTTTTGCCCTCCAACGTCGGCGGACACGGCACGAGTGCCACGCTGGGCGAGATCAGGGGTCTCAGGGGCATGGAGGGCAGAGGAGCTCTCCGCCATCGACGGTGGGTTTTGCTCCCACGCGTTGGCCATTAGAAGGTCACTCATGGATGGCCGCCTAAAAGCGGAAGAAGACAGTGAGAAAGGAAGGAGGAAAGCAGCAATGGGATAGCGCTGTTAAGACGCTTTAGAGAGAGAGGTGGGGGGAAGGCACAGGCATGGAGGAGCCACAACGAATAATCCATAGAGTCGCCATCATGTGTAGTTGTGTTGTGTAGCACGCATGAATGTGGATAGACAGACAGGAATACAAATATGGGGCACGGAGCATCCGAACCGACCGCAGTAGAGGGTGGAGTGGATGCGCCCAGTCAAAAAAGAAAGATGCATCGACGCGAGGGAAAAGGGAGGCGATGTGAAGAACAGTAAAAAACAGTGAGGACGAGCTTCGTAGAACACAGCGGCCTGATAGGAGCGGGCAGAAAATACCTCAGAGGCAGAGGGAGCGGCCTATCGAGAACCGCAGGGAAGGAGGCAGCGAAAGTGTATAAAAAAAAGAGGGGTGGGGTATAACGCCCACACTTGACAACTTTTTTCGTGGTTTGGAAGGGGAGAAAAGGAGGCGCTGAAGTACCTATCAGGCCCTCTGAGCGAATGGAGCTTTCCATGTTGGCAGATCCTGAAGCAATGAGAGGGAAGCTGGGGTGCCACCAACACCACCACCCCAGACTATGTGGAATCTACAGAAGCGGAGAAGAGAGAGGAAGGGATGAAATGACGCAACGGTGAAGACGCGTGCTTCCTTGCGCGATGCGTTCGAGAAAAGGAAAAGGGGAGAAATGACTCAAAAAAATGCAGCCCCGGAGGCGGCGTCTCATGAAAGGGTAGATAATGAGATCGATTGTGAGAACATAGCACGCATGTTTGTGAAGACAGCCCCATAGATGGTGTACTGCAGCCCTCCGCAGGCTAGTATCTGCTACGTCCCAAACCGCCACGGCGACGAGCCAGATAGCCACGCTGGGAGAAGTAGCACCGCGCATTAGCCCGCCGCCGCTCTGCCTGCGAGAGCGGTGTGCTCCTCGTTTCAAACTCGTGCGTGCCGCCACCGCTTCTGTTGTTTTGCGGGGAGGCAACAAAAGCAGCACTCGCTTGCGATCCCTGTTGTTCATGAGGCGCTTGCGCCATCAAGGGTAGAGGTGATCCAAATGTTTGATCTTGTGTTGACTCTGACAGCGGTGGGACAGGCAATGGAGAGCGCGGCGCTCCCGCGATGGCCAGATCAGGCACCACTTCGCTTGCCACGAGCGCTTGCTTTACTCGAGTCAGAGAGATCTGGGGAAAGTCCATTTGAACGACAGCAGCAGCTGCGCCAAAGTTGACTGGTTCGCGCAGAAGTGCCTGATCGAAAAGGGACGGAAGGCAGTGCGAACGGGCGGTTTCACCAGGGACAAAGGTGCGAAGACTATCGTCACCACCCTTCTCTTCAGGGTCATCTACCGCGTGCACTGTCCTTCCCCCGAAGCGATTCGGCTGCGCACCCTCTTCCACAGCCTCGACCGCCTGCGCCACCAGCGCTGCTACGATACAGCGATCCACCTCCACCTGCGCCTCCGCTTTGTAGCGTTGACATGCCTGTTGAAGATCATCCCGAGTGAGGAAGGAGCGCGCGTCGAACACATCTCTCAGGCGCACACCATTATACGGAAGGCCGCTGAATCGCCTCACGCGATGGAGAAAAAACGGTGCAACGACGTGGCGGAAGCGCAAGCGGACGGCAAGATGCTGCAGCTCCGCCATCATACTCTCCCGTTCCTGTGCGACCATACGACGCCACCGGTTTTGCTGTTGCTGCTGCTGTGGCGGCGGCAGCAGCGCACCACACGCATCTCCGGCCTTAGTATCATTGGTGTGGTGCTGCGGTTGTGTCATGGCGTGAACAGAGAGGTCTCCTGGTAGCGTGGAAGTTGAGAACAGCCCGCGATGAAGCGACGGAGCGCCACACCCATCGGATGGGAGACCGTAAGCATCCCACTCAGGGGACGAGCTACCCGACGCCGATGGTGTGGAAGTCGTGAGCGGCGGAGCAGAGCAGCCACGTAGCGCCGGGATGGTTTCCCTCACGCCATGAAGGATGGCGTTCGGGGGAGGAGCCGGCAAGCCGTGAGCTTCGCAGAGAGCGCGCAGCTCTGCATTGGTCATGCGATCCCACGAGGACGATACGCCAACATCACACCATTGCGGCGACGGTGCCGGAGATCTGCTGAGCTGCTCCCGTTGCTGGCAGCAGCAGTTTTCGTTGTTGTCTTCGTCGGCACTCGATATCACCTCAATTACTTCCAAGGAGGGGCGTAAAGGTGATGCAACAGCGGTGGTGACACCGGCAGCTGTAGCAGCCCCACAGCTGCCTTCCGGCCTTGTGCGTGAAACGCTCGGCAATGTATCCACCCCACACGGATATGCTACTGCTCTGCAGCGAACTTCAGCCTCTCCACTTTTCTCACCGGCAGTGGTCACGCCGTGTTCGGTGAACTCGAGGGCGTTGATGCCATATGACTCCCACCAGTCATCACCATCGTATCGAACCCCGTTGTCTTCCTCTGCCTCGCCAGCCCGCCTCGCGGTGCACCCGCTACCGGTAGAGGTGTTAAGGGGTCTTTTAGCATCATCACCATCACGGAGAAGGTAGTCCATTTCGAGAGGGTCGGAAAAGGCGGGGGACGCGGCCTGCTCAACCTCCCAGAGCAGTGAAGTGGAGCCTTCTCGCACATCGTTAACACCCAGGTGCCTGGTCTCCATCTTGTTCAAAACAGCCGCGCTTTCCCTCACGTCACATGAAAGGCGAACGCGTTGGGTTCCCACGGTCAGGCGTCCCACACTCTCACAGCGCAGAGCTTCGTCCTCTTCATTGGTAGCTGCTATAGAACCGTGCACGTCGGTCATGTTGGCGGCATGCGTATGCGCGTCGGATACAGCAGGCACCGCCTCCTCCGTAGAAGAAGAGGGGACAGCCGTAGGGCGTGCCGTCGTCGGCGCAGAGACTTCCGTGCTTGTTGCCGTACACAGAACCCCTCCCCCAAGCATGCCTTCAGGAGCACCTGGACAGGACAGCGTCAAAGTGGCGAGAGGAGTCCGCGAATCCTTCGCAGCAGTATGAGGAGCAGCGACACCTATTCTCATCATTTCCCTCGCCGTAAGCTTCTCGCTGGCCCATGTTACAAGGTTCGGGTGGGACAGAGCACGAATATCTTCGGCCTCTCCGTCCATGGCGTGTGCCCCAGTGGAGAAGAGTGGCTCATCACATTTACGTAGGGGATACAAGACTGCCATTACCGGCTTTGTACAGGTGCGGGGGTTTTGCGGATCGTTACCCCCTTCCGTACGGCTCTCCGCCTCATGTTCGCATCGAATTCTCACGATCTCTGCGTTATACTCTTGCAGTGCCCTGCATAACGTTAATTCTAGCCGAGCCCGTGCGTCAGCGCAGAGCCGGAGAGTCGAGGCTGGCGTGTGTGTACACATCTCTCTTGAGTTTGAAGAAAGAGCAGCACCCGCAGTGCCTTCCGCAAGACACGTAGTATCTCCGAGTGCCTCGCCTTGAGATGGATCGATCACACTGGAACGTTCTGCACCAGCTGCACAGACGCCGAGCAGCACGTCGGGAGGGAGGGCACATCCAAGAGACGACAACGGCGAGGGCTGCTGCATCTGCGATGATAAGCGGCACGAATGCATCACTCCATCCACCGCTTCGGGTGAGTCGCCCCGTATACTTCTGTCTTCTTCATCATCCGTAGCGATAAAAGATTCACTCTCTATCTGCATCCCGGACAGCTCTCGCCGTTCGCGCCCAACATCCTTTGCTTGGAGCAGCGCTGGGTGCAGTCGCACCTCTGCAAAGGTGGATAGAGCCCCGAGAGACACGTGGCGCGCCGTACCAAAGGCATTTAGCTGGGGTGAGGAAGAAACCTCCGCCGCGAATAAAGGTCGATGCTCTTCCGATTTGGTCGTGTCGATTGCTTCCACAGGACACCCCTGGATGGGCAGATGTGCCTCTGCCCTGGGGTACCTGCTTCCAGCAGCCGAAGATCCCTCTGTTTCCGAGGCCTTTGGCAACGCTTCGCACAACGTGTACAGCAAAGATGAAAGTCTTGAATCACCGGAAGACGAGGACAGAGTTAATGTGTCGTGGTTCGATGCTTCTTTAGATTCATGCGTGATCATCCCGAGTGAGGGTGCCGCCAGATTCGATGCGGAACAGCATGTCGCTGAGAAAGTCCTTTCTTTCACCGCAGCCACCGCGACATCGTCGAGGTAATCGCCGCCTTGTTGCACTTCATCCTCCCTTCCATCGGAGGAAACGGCTCCACCTTGGAGGAAGTCTTCGTTTGTGCCTGACCTATTTGGAGCTTCCCCAGCTTCGACGTCGCCGTATGCGTCCGCGTCGACGTCATAAGGGATGCACGTTGAAGCCACTGGCACGGCTTCCTCTGCGGCTTCCGAGCGAGCGGCATCGTCGCCGCAGCCGGAGCCACTCAGATCTCTTGTTCGGCGAGCCGCAATTCTCGAACGAGCCTTGGAGCCGCGGAAAGACAGTCGTCGCATCAGCTGCGTCGCACTCGCTGTGAGAGACGGAGCGACGGGCGGAAGGGGGTCCTCGCGAGCACCATGCTGTTCATCCAACGTGAGACCTGGTGGGGGACCGTCTCTCGCCTGTGCACCCGATCGGGCCTCTAACACATCAGGGGCCGACGAAGATGGATGATTCAAAATGTCATCACAGAGAGTGGAGAGGCGAAAACACGCATCCGCCACCGAATCCTCGTTGGCCGCATGGGGCAATAACGACACTGCTGTCGAATTCGCACTGCCACGATTGCGATAGTCACAGCCGCTTTCCTCAGTTGAAAACGTCTGATCAAAGCCTCGGCGAGTACTCCTCTTGTTGGTGCAGGCACTCTCCTTGGATCGGCATAGTTTCACAGTTCTCCTTCGAGCATGGCCCTCCTCTAAGGCGCGACGCCGGTCCTCTGGAGCTTTCATCTTCCTTCGCCTCATTTCCTCCCTCTCCCATCGCCGCAGGCCCCTATACAGCTCGTTTTGCTGCTGGAGAGAGGCGCCAGGGCCCAGCATAGTTGCAACGGCGTCCAGAGTAGGAGCGCGAGCGGTCAGGTCTTGCATGGTGTGGACATCGAGATCGTACCAAAGTCGAGCGGCGTATCCTTGCAGCTGCACACTCGCGAGAAACTCGACAACAGGTTGGGAAAGGGACAGCGGGGGTGGTGACGGCGACGCAGAGGCACGGCCAGTGACTTCGGCGCATGCGTCGGGAAGCGAGCGCAAGCTCGGTCGTGGGGTCAGCGATGTGCGGCAGATGTTGTGGGTTTGGCGTTGAGATGGCGTCGCCGCCTCACTCTCCGTTTCGCTGCCAGCAAAGGAATGTGATTGAGCCCCATCACAATCGTCATCGCTCTGTGGCAAGCGTATAGGGTGTTCTGCCTTCTTGTCCGAGACGTCTTCCGCCCGGGGTACGTCAAGGGTGCATAACGATGATGCCTTTCGGGGAGCGAGACACTCCCCTGCTGGGAATCCCATCGCACTCCCGGCCCTGCTCAGCGGCGGTGGCGTTGCATGCGAGGAATAATGTACTCCGGGCTGCTCTGCTTCACCCTCCCTTTCTTGCGAATGAGGGAGACGGTCCATCGTCGTAGCGGCAGACCAACATGAATTGCCCAACAAAACGTGTGCTTCACCCCAATCTGAGGAGGCAGGGGAGAGGAAACGAAGGACGGGGGGGCGCCTGGCACAGCTCACAAAATGAATATGGCTGGTGCCTCTACAAATGTTCGCAGTCTAAGTGGGTAATAATATTGACAAGTTTAAGAAGAAGGGATTAGGAAGAAGAGCGTCTGTCGCTCTCTCGGGGATGAAATGTTGGACCAAGAGACCTGAACGCCGTCGAAAAGCCAGGTCCCCCCCCCCTCCCAAGCGGAAGGGATGCCTCTCCACGTGGCCCCTAGACACGTTAAGCCCGCCCGTCCACCAGAACTGGAACGCATATATATGTATATCTAATGGGAAAGAGTCTCGAATTCCGAAGGGCAGAACAGGGTCTAGATGCATACACACAAAGAAGGGAGAATAAGAGCTCAAAAAAAATTTAGATTGAATGCACACCAAAGAGCTGCTCCAACGGTGAGAGGGTAAGGAGGGAAGCCCTGCGTACAAAGAGAGAGAGAAAAGTGCAGAGCAGAACAGAGCTCAGAGCGTAGGGAAATTAAATTCAGTGAGAAGGGCGCAGGTATGCACCGCTCTTGCTTGCAAAAAGCGGGAACCCCCCAAAAAACGGTCGAGATTTCTAGGAAGTGATCCGAGGAATTCGAAGTTCCTTTCTATTACGTGCGTCATGAAGCCCGTGGACGCTGAGACGCAAGACGGGCCCCCACATCAACGAAAAACAGCAACAGAGGGAGGAAGGACGAAGGATGAGGGAGACGTGCGCACAGACACATGAGGACGTCGTCGGAAACGTCCCAATTTCCACTTCGGGGAGGGGGGAGAGATAAAAAGGATGGGAAGGGTGCGAGCCTTCCTCGAGAGGGGGGGGGGGTCGCAGACATTCCAGCAGCAGCGCTTCCCACGAAAATGCGTATGGGAGCCCATCGAGAAAGTGGGTAGGAGATGGCACTAGCATGAGGGACAGAGGAGAGGGAGGAATCCGACCCGTTTTTCATGCCGTGTCTGAGTCGACTGCTTTTTTTTTCGCTGTCCTTTCGTAGACGATGGCGCAACGCTTTGAAAGACTTCATAAGGTGCATAAAAAGAGAGGAGAAGTGATGTTACAGCTAGTTGGTCTTTCGTTTCTAAGCCCATCTCTTGTGTGAAGCATAGCCGCTCTCTGAAAATTTTTATTCCCCATCGTCGCCTGGCAGGCCACACACACACACACACACACCACGGCCCCTATGATTGCTACGTTTGTCATTCCTCTACAGAATGCTCGTAAGAATCCGACGGCGTTTGAATGGAGGGGGAGAGGGGGGAAGGGATAAGAGCAAGAAAAGAAGAGAAAGGGGGAGCCAATACTGCACGTTCGGCATACAAAACCATTCAGCACTGTGTTCACATCCGAGAAGGAAAGAGAGCCAGGGCCGCATCAGCAGGGAGAGGGGAGTGAACAAGCTATACATTGATACTTTTCAAAAACAAAACGTAAAGGTAAAAAGGGAGAAACAAAATGGGGAAAGACAGAGTGCCAGAGAGCGTAAAGAAAGATAGATGCCTCACCTGCGCGGAAGCAAGAGTGACTCGAAAAGGTTCATCTTGCTGCGCGTCACACAAGAAGAAGGGATGGGGGGGTTCTCGGATCGCCGTCCCGCCACCTTTCAGCCTCCGACTGTGGAGCCTCCCATCATCTTACCATCGAAATCCCCTTCCTCTTTACCTCACGCTCCTCTTCGTTTTGCAGGGGTCCAGTGAGGGGAGGGGAGGGGCGAGGATGGCAGCGTGAAAGGGAGACAAAAGAAAAGGGGCGGTGAAGGTCTGAAAGGCTGTGCACGATGGAGTCACCCTCTCCCTCCCTTTTCTCCCTCGTTGTCCTGCCACTATCGCAACTGGGGGAGGGAGGGGGATCACCATGGAAGAACACCGGGTACAGCACCTCGCTGTTTACCTTATTCCGCAACGGCATGGATGCACACGAGAAAAGGGGCCTACCCCCTCCCGCTACATATATATATATATATATATCCTTCTCTCCACCATCGTATCCTTCTGTGCTCAAGGCACTGGAGAGCATCATCTGCAGGTTGTCCACTCGCAGCGGACGACCTAACATCTCTCCAAAAAACCACCGCCATAGCTCAACTCCCCCAGAGCTCCATCACCCTTTACTGGACACGGTCAAGTTCTCCACTATGCCCAGTTGTGGTTGTATTAGGAGCTGACTCCCAGCCTATTCAGCTCTCGATCCACGGCTTCCATCTCGGAAATAACAGTCGCTAGGTGGCTCTGTAACTCACGTTCGCGACGACAGCGCTCCACCTTATCCATGGTAGCACCTTTGCGCGCAAAGCCAGTGCCGCCTACATTAAGGCCATCGACACCAGCGATCGCAGCAGGCCCCGTTGGCGTGGAAGCCGAAGCTCGTGAGGGCCGGGTCGGTGCTGATGCACCATCATCATTGCCAAAGCTCTCATCACTGACGGTGGAGGCGCCTATCACAGTGGCGCTCTCACGTACTGCTGCGATCTCCGATTGAACCTCTTGTGCCGTCTGCCGCAGAGCCGTAAAGCGAGCTTCAAGTGCCTGACGAGGATTGAGTTTTTGAAACCGAGCTCGCTGAGCCCCGGTCAGCTCCTTTGGCTTTGGCAGCTCCGCTCCATAAGCCATGACGTCGGCAAGGCGGTCTTTTTCCGTATCCGTGATCGGTGGACGCATAAACTGCTTGCCGACGGGCTGCGGCCGACGCGCGTGCACCTCCTCCTCTGCGGCGATCGTCTCCTTGGTGCGACGGTGCGGTATCTGTTGAAGCCGCCAGCGCGCGTAATCCTCCTCAGTGGGTCGCTTACCCAAGCCAACACGGGGGCGAGCCACAGGTGCCTTCGACTTGGGAATGGGCTTCGGATGGAACTGTGCGGCCTCAGCAGCTTCGCGCTCTTCACGCCGGCGAGCCAGCAGCGCCGCTAGTTGAGGATCTAGCGTGCTGGGCTTAGAAGGAGCGACGTAGCAGCGATAAATTGCGTCACCGGCAGGGGTGCCTCTCCCGAATACGTTGATCGTGTCTTCCATTGCTGCGAAGAGGATGCACGGAGAGAGGGAGGAAGGGTGCAGATGAGAAAAAAAAATGAATAAGCAACTCTAGCTGTTTAGAGACTTCCAAAGTGTCAGTGGACGTCTAGGTAGGTCGTCTGTTTTGTTTTTCTGCAGTGAATATATGTATATATATATATATGTACAGTTTTTTGTGCACGGTGGAGGAGAAAGGTGATGCGGTGGTTGCGGTGTCAAAAACGCGCGTGAAGAGAGAAAATCCGCAGCAAAGACCCATTTGCCCATTAAAAGGAAATCCAAGCGGAGGGTGACAGAAGTTCAACGCCGCCTCGAGCATCGGCTGGTGGTCACCTGCTGAAAGGGGGAAGGGCGGGAAAGTGATGTCCTTCGAGGCCTACTTCATATACACACCTCTTGTGTGCGTGTGGTCCATCACAATGATGCGAGCGCACGCCAGTGACCTAGACGTGGTTCTCTTTTTTGTTGAGGTTTGGTGCCCTAAAGGGGCTCCTTCCCCCTCCCCGCTGGTATCAAAGAGGGAGCGGTG
Source organism: Borovskyia barvae (assembly GCA_030849085.1). NCBI lineage: Eukaryota > Euglenozoa > Kinetoplastea > Trypanosomatida > Trypanosomatidae > Borovskyia > Borovskyia barvae. The sequence continues at coordinate 176,955 of JASAOM010001095.1, read as the reverse complement.
AGTATGAAGCAAAACACAAACGAGCCACGGGAGCTCCATCTTCAAGAGAGATCTAGCACCTCCAGATCTTACTTTCTTCTTTCATAACCCAGCAAACGTGGTTTCCTTTTTTTCTGTGACGGCTAGCGCAAATCCCTCCGCACCGCTCTCATCGCGCCACCCTCTGCCTCTCTTTCTCTTAGAGGCTGCCTCACCACGAAATAAGTACGTTGTGCTTCCGAGGAAGGGATACGCGCACAGCGTCAGTACCAGCTAAGCCTATCCATCATCAGAAGTCGACTCAGATGCGCACGTGCATCCACAGCGTGCCTGCGATCGATACACACACTGCACTACCCCGCCCTTCTCCCCTTTTCGCCTTCCCTGTTACCTTCCGCGATACTCAATAATGCTGAAGATCAAGTATGTGCATCAGCCGTTTCGATGCGTTCCGTGTGAGGAACCGAGACCACATCTTGTGAATCATGAACGAAAACCACACACGGCGACCAAAGATGCCGCCCATGATGAACAGTATAAGAGAGTAACTGGGGAACATAATAAGGCAGTAGATAAGGCGGTAAAGCCACGGCCCACTCCTCCAGCCTGCATCTTCTGTGAGCCCGAGGAAGCCGTGGTGACACAGGTAGCGGATCTGAGGACGCACGAGGTAAACCGCGGCCGATCCAGCGAGTGAGAATACAAGGCAGATAATGAACTGCTCTGAGAGCGGCAATTTAAAGAGGCTCCCCTTGACAGGGATACCTTTCACGTAGACAATATCTTTGTGTGTGCGCCAGTCCTTTCGTTGCGGGCCATGAGATGTGAATCCATTTGACGCCGCCTTGCCTTCGGCACGTGTCCCTGTCTGTGTGGCACAGCGGCGCTGCGCTATCCGCAAAGGGTGGAACCAACTACGCACCGAGGTGGGCGACGGCCCCACGCGCAGCGATGAGCTTCCGGACGGCACCGCGGCACGAGCAATCTGAAGGCGGCTGAACATCACGCCACTTTCAGGTTCAGGAAAGGGAAAGGCAAAAACACAAAGGGCAGGAGGTGGGCTAATACGAAAGGAGGCGAAGAAGGAAGAGGAAGAGGGAGAAGATACTGGCAGAGACAATGGTATGTACTGTACCGCGGAGGGTACCTCGATTGTCGTGCACCGGTGATGTTGTTTTGTTTTTTAATGAAGTGTGGCCAGTGCGCACACGAGTGTTTTTGTAAGCATGGGTGGGGTGGGGTAGGGTGGAGAAAAGGAAAGAGTTGAGCATCGTAGGGAATAAGGAGATCATCCGTCCCACCCGCACATGGCAAAAACAGCGTGGGGTGAGGACAGCAGAAAAAAAATAAGCGAGACCGATTCGAATGGGAATGGAAAGATGATGGGTTAGAGTGAAGAGAGAGAGTATGCATGTGAAGAACAAGAAAAGAAATGGGAAGCTGAAGCCGTCATAAAGCATAAGAAGGGGAACAACGAGGTATTCTCTGATCACGTACCTGCAGGGAGAGCAGGAAGACGATCAGCATGCCCAGGTGGTGGGGAAGAAGAAAACGAGAGGAGGGCGAAGCAGAGAGGCATACTTACAAAAAAAAAAGGGGTGTGCACACAGCGAGTTCTTTCCTGCACTGCAGTTCATTTTCCCTGCCAAAGGGTGAGCGTGTTCGTTCTTGAAAGCGAGAGCAAAAATGCGAAAACTCTGTTGCTGGTCGTGTTGAGCAAAGGTTCGCCACCGTGCCTTTTTTGTATTTCGAGTGGGGGGGAGGGGGGGGAGGGGGATAAGGAAAGAAATCGCCATCGAGCAGAGCGGGATAACAGCTGATCCCTTCCCATGTATGCATATTTATGTATACAAAACGAGACAGAGAGAGAAAAGCAAAATAAAGTTGGGGCAAGCAGACCGAGCACTTTCTGCCTTTTCCCGCAGAAACGTTAGGATGATCACGCACACACACACCACGAAAAGGAAAAGAGGTTCCCGACAGCGGAGGAGGACAGCGAACGGTAGCATGCCTCTGAGATATAGGTGTAACGGGCACGGCTATTCCGAGGCAAACCGGCGCCACACCTCTTCCGCACCCCCCCCGCTCTCCCCCTCGGTCAGGCACTTTCTCGTAGCAGACTCCGACTCTTCTCCCCCTCTTGTAACTCTGCGCAATGTGAGACAGCTGTGGATTCGCTCCGACAGAGAACATTTTATCACCCGGAGGAACATGTCCAACCCGACCATCGATCAAACAAAACGAAAAAAGGGTATACAAAACGTAGAAGGATAACACGGTACCACACACTAACCGTGATGGAGGCTACCGCCGTGGACAATCTGGCCTCTCTCACATCAAACTCCGTAACGAACAGCGCGAATTGCAAAAATGTTTTTTGAAAAAGAGTTCTACACGATCCCTCTGCAACAGCTGGAGTAGAGATGAAACAAAGGATTCACTTGGCATCCGTTTTTTTATATTGTTGTAGAAATGGTCCTCGATTCTCCACTTGGCGCGGTTCATTTGGAGAAGTTGCCATTCTCCGCACGACGGAAAAGGCGTGCTGCCCCCAAACATGAGCGGACAGAACGCAAAGAAGATGAAGCGGAGGTACGCCATGTGGTCACCTTCTCGTCTCATCGTCGCAGCGCGATAGTGAGGAAGGGATCAGAGTCGTCGTGTACAACCACGCGGACCTCCACCGCACAATCAAGCTCCTATGCTTTTTTGTTTCCTCCGCTGGCCCACCTTTACTCTGCTACTTTTAAAATTCAGGATTGATGAGCGCAACGATATGATCCTTATATATATGTATCTATAGAAGGATCATATTCAGTGTGGAAAAACACAACAAGAGGAGAAAACCAGCACAAAGGCCATACAAAGGAGCAGGAAAACCGAATGAGTATTCACACGGTACAAAACGTCCGAAAGGGGAAAAAACTGCTATTCGCTTGCAGAACGTACATCACGTCTTCGTCGGCTGAAATCCATCTGGCCACCGTGCCAACGAGCATGAGCGACACTGCGGGATCGAAACCAAAAAAAAAAGAGAGTCCGGCTGAGAGGAAAAAAAGACGACACAGTCGAGGAAAAAGTCTGCACGAGGAAACACTCAAAACTGATTAGCCCGCTCCCCGCTTCCCCCCCCCCTCAACAAAAAAAACTCACAAAGCAGGAGGTGGGGGAAGGTAAGAGTCCTGTTGCTCTGCAGACTGGCATAGGCGCCATATCCTTTTCGGAGTAATGCGGGAGGTGGCTGTGCTCCGTTTCTCTTTGAGCGTCAATTTCTCAGTAGCGCCAACCCACTGCACCGAAAGAAAAAAACAAAAGATTCATGTTCGCATCGTCCTCCGGCTCAGAAAGAGCATTCACATCTAGAGAGAGAGAGAGAGATGTATATGTGTTGAAGCTTTGGCTTCCGACACTTCATTCGACGGCCTCACTCCACTCAAAACTTGAACGAAAACACCACCGGCACTACCCCCCCCCCTCCTTGTTGGGTGTCTCACGCATTCACAAGGAGCAGCGGAATAGTACAATGGAGGGCGTGGGCACCCCCTCCCTCCACATGCCAGCGACGATCGACGCAACTCGACCTGACGCTTAGCCAAGCCCCTCCACTGGAGAAACCGCGGAGTAATACCTCACAAGACGATATAAAGAAGAGCAGAACTACGTATTCTGTTGCGAAGCTGCCCTTATCCCCTTCAATTCGACTCCAATACAGAAGAAAGCAGGGGAGGGAGGGAGGAAAGGTTGAGACGGTATCTGAGAGAGAGGCCTCGAAAAGAGCAGCCAGGCAAGTGGCGAGTTGGGAGACGACTTCGCCACCCGTGAGAGCGGTCATCACAGGAAGCGCAACGTTGCGGAGGGTGGGAAGGGAGAGAAGGACGAAGGGTTAGCTTTCGGGGTGACGATGAGAAAACAGCAACACTTACCGAAGACGGAGAAGAGATCGAGGGATCCTCGTCACCTCTCTTTCTGTCGAGGGTGTCTTCTCCCCACCCTCCACCCTCTCCCAACTCGAACACCACCTCCAGGAAAGCCTCAGAATTCGAGTTGGATGGACGAGGCTATGACTGATCAGAGTACATATATATATATATATATATGTATATATAGATAGATAGATATATATGTGGTTCGCTTGCTGGTTCATCATCCGCCAGCGCGGCCCACCCTCACTATTATGCCGCCGTCGTTCGTGTTCTCGAGCACCCGCGGCAGTAGCTTTCTGAAGAGCAGGAAAGCACACGCAAAAAAGGAGCACAATAAAACAAAACGAGAAGGCAGTCGTCGTAACGGGTATTGCGTTGGCAAATGCAGTGTTATTCTACATGGAGGTATCGACCACGAAGCCCTCTCCCCCGAAAACAACAGAGGGGAGGAAGGGAAGGGGAACATGAGAAAACAGGCGGGGGTCACGCGTAGCGCCCGCTCGAAGCCGTACCCCCCCCTACGCGGCAAATGACCGCACGTAAAGCCAGAAGGTGAGCAGCCTTCGACGCGGAATAATGCAAGCAAGAGCGTGAAACACCACGTAGCCGGCCATCTCGCGCCGCCCCAACAAGCAGGCAGTGAGGAAGAAATTCGCGAGCGAACTCACGTACAGCCCCGCCGCCAGCATCGCTGTAGTGCCATAGTACAGCAGTCGCCGCGCAAAGGTCTCATCATTGCGGTACTCCAACTTCCAGAGGCCGTAGTAGAGCAGTTCAAACCGCGCTGCACGGTAGAAGAGTTTGGTAATGAAAAACGCCCCAATGAGGGCGCCGAGAAGCCGCAGCTGCTCCCGCCATGGGAGCAACAACACTGATCCACTCACCGGTACGCCGGCCTTGTTATATTGAATATGGCAGCAGTGAGCGTAAATGAAGCGCATGAGCCGCGCCTGGAGCGTCCGAAACACTGAAAGACTGCGAGGAGCGGCGCTCGAATGCGTCAGACCTAACCTGTGACCAAGTCCGCCTGCAATCACCTCCTCCTGTTCCATCGGCGATGTCCACCCAACTACCTCCACCACCTTCGTTCCATATCGGGCTATCAAATCGGCGTCCGACCTTCGACGGCTCACAAGAGTGCTGATGCCGTAGCGCGGGCGGCGCAGCGGCTCTCTGTAGTAGCGTCGCTCACGAGAGGTTGAGCGCCCCTTGGTAGCAAAGGCACGCAGTGGCTGAACAGACGACGTCGAAGCCGCCACAAGGAGTGGTCCTCTCTTCAATCCCGCATTGCAGGATACGAGGCTGCCTTTGTAAGCTCGAAGGGATACGCAGCTTATTAGACGACGCCTCTGTCGTGGGCAGACCTCTCCGAATGAATATATAAGGGCGGTGGGGAAGGGAGGAACCCACGAAGAGGAGAACATGCGTTCAACATAAAAGAAAGAGAAAGCAAGGAAGGATAGATATGTTGAAGAAATCAAAAAAAGAAGGAGGGGTGGGACAATCGAATTTGTTTCCGTCGAGGGTAAAGCGAGGAGAATCGTTTGTCACGATAGAATCAGGAATATAAATTTAGCGAAAGCGAAAAAGAGAGAGATGAATACTATCCGAGATAAGGGGGGGGGGGAAGAAAAGTATGTCTCCTGCGATAGACGCACGCAGAGTATGCGCTTCACCTCGCTAATGAAAAGACGAGAAGAACGAAGGGCAAGCGTAATGGAAAGCGAAAAGGGAAAGAGAGAGAGAGAGAGAGAAAGCGGGTGGAATAACAAATAAAGAACAGGGGAATAAGAAATAAATATCGGCATCACGAACATTGGCAAAAGGGAGAGAGGTGCGAGGGGGCGAGTGGCAGGTGCCTCTGACTTGCAATCCACGTACTTGCGGGAGCGAGGACGCGAACTGCTGACGTAACGGAAGAGAAAAGCGTCAGACGAATAGATCGAGGCGGAGCAAGACGAGATCCCAGCAACAACCCGATAAACAATGAGCGATTGGAGGGCTACCAAAAAATCATTAGTGACGCGTGAAGTATTTCGGAACGTGGTGGTGAGGGAGGAAGAAGCCGAGCGTGTGTATCTTCGACGTTCTCGCTTTTCGCATTGTTCTGATCTCTTTTTACGGTGCACCACCTGCAGCTAAGCCACCTCCACCCTCTGCGTCCCCTTTCCTCTCATCTCCGGATAAAGAAAACCTTCTCCTCCATGTTTGTGGTTTCTGGTATCTCTCTCTCTCTTGTGTAGGAGTGGTTTCACGAGGAGCAGCACCACGTACACGCACGCAGCCACACATTATACCCGGCATGAAGACTTACGCGAGCACAACAGATGAGAAGGGGGTGGGGGCCAAGTTGATGCATATGCGCATAAAATCCTTTTTGAAATTACGTCCGAGCTTTGGAAGAGAGGTCACCCAACCCTTTCCTCCACCCCAATCCTCTTCTTCCATCAGTACCCGACCTACTCCAGAATTCATTACCACTCGGAGGGCGAGACCGGATGAGGAAGGGAAGAACATATGTTCAAACACGGGTGCAGCAGAAAGGGTGCTGCTGCTACACTCCCCTGTCTGGCTCTTCGGTAATGGGCCCTTTTGCAGGAAAGCAATGGCTTCTTACGTTCTTTGGTTTCGAGCAGAGGGTCTTCAACTCTATCGAGTGTTCGCATTCCCCAGTGGCCTTGCGCTTGTCCTTCATCAAGCTTACGCGAACCTGAGAAGACGGACACCAAGAGGCCAGCTCCATCCTTCATCAGAAGCAATACGGAGAAGAAGCGCGGATGGTGCGACTTCCCTCACGCAAGGGCGGTATGAAGACTTGCCGTGCCGGGTCATGCGAAGCGAAGGAGCTCGTCCGCCATCCGTAGTGCCTCCGCCAACTCCGCGTTCAGAGAAAATTCCTCGATCACCACCTCCTCCTCCTCAGCGTGGTAAAAGCCGCTATCTTTTCCAGTAATGCCATTCCGCGCAGCCAGTGAGGCATTACTGGCTGTCCCCTCCCGCCTCGGCGCCTTCAACGCTCCATGCTCACCCGCAAGAGAAGCTGGGTCCTCCGCCCCTTTCGCGGCCTGTCGGTGCTGTGTACCCAAAAAGGAGTGACTCCGCGCCCGACTTCTCCACAGCGCCTGGAGTTCCTCAAATGCTTCCAGTTCCTCCCCCGACATGTTTAGTGGAGAAATATAGAACACCTTGGCCGCTTCTTCCTCTGCCTTGTCTTCCGTTGTCACCACCACCTGCGGCACCACGCCAGCAGAAAGCACTCCATCATGGTCGGGGTAGACGAACTGTTGTCGGCCTGCTACCTTGTGATGACTTACGATGGTGATGCCATCACGCGCACTGGCCGCAGAAGGCGTCGATGAAGAGGACGCGTGACACTGGTCACCATCTCCTGTCCTTTCCCTCACGACGTCCCGCTCGTCTTCCTTCTGTACCGCACCCTTCGGCACAGACGGAGGCGTCTTTTCGTGTGGAGAACACGAAGGCTCTGTCCTCCAAGCAAGACAAAAAAATGAGTCTTGAGGAGAGAGCTTCTCACCTGCACGCCGACGAACCGGGCCGGAACGCTGGGGAACCAGGGAAGGAAGTATAGGACCGTCGCCAGCGCGCTCGTCCTCTATATCAGCGGCGTAACTGGGGTAGCCCTCATCCTTGCTGTAGCGAGCGAATGCTTTGCGCCAAAGGGTCATCGATTCGGGCAGCGCTACGCCCTCCACCCGCGTCTTGGGCTGCCGCAAGGCTGAGAGAGAAATCGTTTGTCCTGCAGTGTAGTGAATCGTCGCTGGAGTGTTGAGGTGGACGAATCCGCTTCCTCGACTTTCATCGACTCCGTTACGCGCGTTGGTGGACATGGGTGGCCCTGATGGATGTGGGAGTGTTCCGCTTGCTTTTTTGTTGTTGGTTGGTTGGTTGGTTTAGGTATGGTACCGCCTTGAGGAGAGGGAATAATGAAAAGGGTCCCCAGTGCTGTCCTCGTCGGTTTCACGCACCTGTGTGCGTTTTTTTTTATTGGAGACCCACGCACACTCAAGACTCCTGTACTGGTCCGCTGAAGTTCCGCGTCGAGAAAGTTGGGCGGGCGATGGTAGGAAAAGTCGTCGATGAATGAAGTCGACAAAAGGCAGAACATCCGCACACACACAAAAAAAAAAGAGGGCGATGAGAGAGGAGGGGGGGAGGACAATTGAACAGTCGAGAAAGTCTTCCAGGCTGCAGAGTAGCCTCCCTCGCCCTATTTTCTTAACGGATGTGCCCTCCATCGCCCTAGGTACTCCCGCCCCAGAAGGAGCAATTCTTAGATCTGCTTGACAACTCCTCCTTTGGGCATGCATGGTGCACTATGTTTCCGCGGGGGGGGGGAGGGGGGAGAACAACATATCTTCCCCTTCTTTCTCATTTGTTCTCGCTCCCTTCGCCCTGAAAGGAGGGAAAAAAGCTTATCGTGCAGCGTCGTGAATCAGTACGTTGATGCCAGTGTTATCGTGCAGTGCCGCCGTCAGCCCTCACAGCAGCGTCCGCCGCTATCACCACCTCAGTCACCCGCGTAATGAAAAAAAGAGCAGCTTCGCTCCTCACTTCTCTTCTCTTCCCTCCCTTCCCATCTGATGACGAAACTTCCCACACCAAGGCAGAAAGACCTGAAGAACTACAAACTTGTCGAGCAGCAACCTAAATTCAGGGAGGAAAGGAAAAGATGGAGCGGGTACAAAGGAGGAGGCGGTGCTCAGGGACATCAAAGGGCTAACAAACGCAAAGCGGAGCAGAACAAAAGTATAGGTCTTTGGAGAGTGCAGAGGACTACGGGCCACAGGAGTGAGCCCAGTGCTACGGAGGGACAGTTTTGCCAGCAAAAAAGGAAGTGAGGGGGAGGGGGGCGACTTGCCAGAAAAATGGCGAGGGCTGAAAGAGTTGTGCGCCAAAAAGCTGATATTCGGAGTGAGCATGCACTGCCACCACAGCGCCAGCGCCTTCTCCCATCGCTTCAGTCGGGCTCTTCCACAAAGGCGCGCACCGCCGTGGACAAACCAGCAGGGGCGGGGGCATCCGGTGTATCCAGCCACTCGCTGTGATGTCCATCCTTCACCATCTTTGCCTTGACTACATCCAGCGGCACGCGCAGCGCGAGCAGTTCGAAGTAGCCATGCAGTTTCGGATGACGGCACATTCGTAGACGCCCCGGGCGGAGTTCAAGCGGTGGCGGGGGCGCCGGAGGATCTTTCAACATCGTGAGGGTCAGCACCGGTGCACCAACTATGGCGAGCGTGGCGGCGCGCGCTGCAGAGGCTTCTTGTAGAGCAGTAGCCGGTGCGCGCCGCCCTGCTCCTGGCGGTGGCTGCGACGGACCTTTGTGATAAGCACCGGGCGACAAGGGAGGCACTCTGCTACCTCGACTGCCCGCTGAAAATGGGAGAGACGGCAGCCCTCTCCCTTCTTCATCGCCATCGCGCCGTGAAGGACGAGGTGAAAACGTTGACATGTTCTCTTCTTTTTCCTCGTCATCAACCGATCTAGTGCGGCATCGCCGGCGCCTCCCATGTGCCATTGAAGCCTTGCCCTCTATACCATCGTACTCTGCCTCCATCTCATCTTCCAAATGCGAGACAGTATCGTCGTTGAGGTCAGCCAAATCCTCCTCTTCCTCTTCGTCCTCCGCCGTGGCGCCACCGGAATGAAGCATGTACTCTAGCAATTGGGTATGCAACTCGAGCTGCTCAAGCGCCCTATTTGCTTCCACGAGCCGCGATTCACACTCCGCCGCGAATCGGTTGAGAAACTGTACGGAGCTGATAGTAAAACGGTTCACAAGCTGCACTATCTCCTGCACGTCTGCATCGGCTGCCGCATGGGCGGCATCGCTGGAAGCCGTGGGAGCTACACATGGAGAAGTCACTCCAGTTGTAGGGCCAAAGGAAGTCGCCATCGTACAGAAAGAAAAGGGGAGGGGCAAGCGAAGGCACGATGGCCTTTTACTTGAGTATGTAGGGAAAATGGGTCCACACCAAACGACTCTTAACGATAGTGGTCCGACTCCTAATTTTCTTGGTTAGCGAAAGATGCGGACAAGCCGTGTCCCCACCTCCAGACGGCTAACTTTTCCTTAGCCAGAACTGTGATTGGATCGTCAAGATGCAAGGGCTGCGTGCGCGCATCACCGCTGCGCTGAAAATCAGCCCCACCCCCGGCTGCTGCAGGTGCGAGACCCTAGCGGTTTGTGTGAGAAGAAGCTTCACACGAGGTACGCACACAGGTCGGAGAACGAAAGACGAGGGGGGGTGGATGGTAGAAGAGGAGAGGACCTCATCGAGGTAGCTACCACCCTTGACTCTCAACGCACGGTTCGAGTGTCTTTTTGCGAAAACATATACACACCCAATGTGTAGTGAGAGAGAGAGTGCTGTGGCAACAGGTATCCACAACACATGACTGCGTGAATCGTTACACCAGTCCATGACAATAGAAATGAAACAGCCAAGTAGTGGCTTCTCCACCAGGGTGTGTGCGTGTGCGTGTTTGTGTGAAGAGAGAGTCATGCAGTGAGCACCCGACGACAGATTTCATTCACCGGATCATGGCAGTAGGCAACGCAGCATGAGGAAGCAAGAGGAAGAATAGAAGAGACTCCACGGCAGAAGCAGAACGTTCCTGATCCCTCCCTTCTTCTTCTCCTTCGCCCTCTTCCCTTGGATGTTTTCGGGCATAGGCACAGTCACGTAGCCCTCCTTTTTATTATTCCTGCAGAATGGGTAGTGTGTCGAAGATCCCGCGAAAAAACCTCCACAGTGAATGATAATAATATTACATCGAGACGCTCGAGTGAGCCCGCCTCTGCCTCCTCTGCATGCTCTTCCCCTCTTGCTTGTCCCTCGCGTTTTTTTTCCATCACCTCACTGCAACTCGTGGCCGGCGAGGCCTTCCACATATTCGTCCATGATGGCGCCCACCTCTGCCATAACCTCCTCCCAACACTCCTCCAACAGCGCGGCTGTCAGGCGCTGCGCGAAAACGAACTGTGAGACCGTACTAGTATTCCAAAGACGCTCGTTGTAAGCGATGTACTGAAAATGATCCATACGATAGGCACACAACCGCTGCACGACCACGTCTGGCACCTCGCCGCGGACGTGCGGGTGGCGCTGCCGCAGCAGTCGTCTCGACACCTCTTCAGGTGATGATAAGTGCGGCACAGCGGTTGCGGAGAGCGGAGTATAAGCGCCGCCCTCCTCCTTCTCGCCCTGCGAAATACGCTGCTGATCGGCTTCCGGTTCGTTGGACAGACCGAGCTGTGTCATGTCGGCATCCAAGCGGGTCAGTTGGTCCTCGAGTCGTGTGTACAGCAAAAGTTCATCCTCCACCTCGCCATTTACCATGTACGGTGTCGAATCCTCGTCGCAGGCGTCGCTGTCAAGTTCCACTTCGATGGTAGCATTAGTCGCAGTCATAGGCTCACGGCCCTTATTGTCGTTGGATGCGAGACGCCGCTTAAGTGCTGTCTTCCCGGCCGTCGTGGTGTTTCCCGCCAGCGAGGAGCTTCGCGCGTCCGTTTCGCTGCCGAATGATGTACGTTGCCCATCATCTTGTTGCTGCTGAGAGCCTGCCTGCAATCCACTGTGCCGCCCAACCGCAGTCTGACCCGGAGTTTCGGGTCCTTTGTACACCTGATGCAGCAAATGCTGATGATCGCGCAGCATATCGTCGATAGCGGTGGCAAGTTCATAAAACCTCTCCTGCACCCCTGCCTCGGGGCCAGCTGAAGCAAGCAGGGACGGCGATTGGTGGACCCCCCTTCCAAGTGAAGCGGAGGAAATAGCAACCGCAGAGTTGACGGGAGCAGTGCCAGCATCTGCGCCTCCTGGCGAGCTTGTGGCAGCCTCAACGCTGTGGCGGCCATCAGCATTTTCGGTCGTCGTCGCGTTACGTAGCGACGAGCGTAAAGTACCATCACCGGCGAATCGTAAGCTCACAGGTGGTGTGCGCGCCAGGGAGGAGCTCGCCGCGGGCAGCGGTGGGAATACCGTATCACTCTTGACTACACCGTCAGCGCCGCTACCAGCGCCAGTTGCGTTGAGGGAGAGGGCCTCGGAGCGCGAGAGAAGCGCTGCAGCGTGGCGTACCGCCTCCAGCGGCACCCGCGGGTTATCCATGGCGCCCTTTGGTTTCGCTTTCGGAGCCAGTCCACGACCTATACGGGGTGATTTGGGGAGTTGTGACGCCGATGCACTGCGGCTGTTGCCTGCACCCGCAGGAGGGCTGGCCCCCCCACTGTACCCCAGCAATCCACTAGCACTGGTGCTCTTTTGGGCGGCATCGTCTGCATCGTAGGTGCCGCTGTCGCCTCCGCCGTAGGTGGGAAGATGCAGCTGCGAAATCGACGGCGCATCGTCCAGTACCTGACGAGACGGCTTTGCGGCCGCCTCAGATACAGAAGGCAGCGGGGCGCCATCTTCGCTTAACGGTGACATCGCTGAGTTGCTCGTCATAGCTGGCCACCCAGAGCTACCGGGAGGAGACGCCGTCGCCTGTGTGGAATCAGGATGGCGTCCCCCGAGAGAGAAACCGTCCGTCACCTCCATCACGTTTGCAAGATCGGCTTCCTGGAGAGGCGCGAAATTTACTTTTCGTCCTCGAGCTGGCACCTCCGAAGTGGGGGGGTGCGACGAAGGGTGACGGCGCTGCGGAGACAAGGTTGAGGGAACTCCACGCGCTCCGTCGCCTGCGAAGGGCAATCGCGGAGGGGCAGAAGAAGGTGAGCTCCCGGAAAAGCCTCGGCTGCGGTGAGGGGCTCCTTCGCCTGCATCGTCATGGTACGGCTCACTGCGGATAGCTGACGCCGCTGTCATTGGATCCTGCCCTTTTTGAGGCACCGGATACGGAGATACCGAGTAGTAATGGGTACGCAGGTCATTGTCGCGGGAAGCGCTGCTGTCTTGAGGGCTCCGGTGGGGCAATGAACGGCTTTCTGGAAGTCGAGGGCTGCGGCTATCGTCGGTATGGTCTGCACAGTATCCCTTCCAGCGATTACGTCCTTCCCCACGAGCGTGCTGCTGCTCTGAAGGAAAGGGCACTGGATCGGAATGCGCTGCCTCCCTGGACCTGCTTCGATGGTCACCATCGAATGCATCGTACACAATAATATCTTCCATAACCGGCTCTGGTCTTGCTCGCGGCTCCGCAAGCCGTGAAAAAAATGAAGACTGCTCTGCAGCACTGCGGCGGATGATGCGGCGGGTGCGTCGAACAACGTACTGCCGTCGCGTCGTCGCTGTAGTGGGCGATCGTGTAGCAGGCGCGTCTGTCGAGGTCTTTGATCGCACCTTGAAATGTGAGTGAATCGCAGATCTATCAATATGTTGGCCCTCGGCGGCCTCCTCCGTGCCCCTGTTCGCACGAGCCGCAGTAATTCGGGCCTCGAGACCGGTCGAAGGCCGCAGAAACTGCATGCGCGGTGATGGCGTAGACGTCGAATGAACATTCCCGCGAGGTGATAGGGGGTGCACCTGGTCCTTGTTTGACCGGCGGTCACGCAGACTGACACACGCGGCCTTTTTATAGCCCGTCCCACGCGGAGAAGATGCTGATGCGGCCTCCTCGTCTCCGCTGGCGTCATCGGCGTTATGCCAACCCCACCTGGACAACGTTCCCTTGTACGAAAGGGCATCCAGACCGATAGTATCGAGCATCTCACTTACGTCGCGGTGGGCGACCCGCTGCACGAGGTTGAGCAGCTTGAAGCGCTGCACGAGAACGTTGAACTCGCTGCTGCCTGGATAGGCAGCTGACGGAGACGACGATGTTATCGCCACCGGCGCTTTGACGTTGTCCATTGTGTGTGCCTCTCTCTCTCTCCCTCTTTCAAGGAGAAATGGAGGGAGAACTCTAAAGTATAAAAAAAATGTAAGGAGAAGGATAAAAATGCTTCACCCCATTCACCGTCTTATAGGGAAAGGGGGACAAGTATGTTTCTTTCCTTTCAGATCTAGGAGTTTTTTTTTTTTGGTGATGCGCGTGCGTGTTAGCGCGTAATTCGCGTCCTCCACCTTTTTCTTGCTGTTTCTCTTGCCTTGCCTCTGAGCCTTTCGTTTCAATTTAAGGGAAAAGAAAGTCTCGATCTCCCCACCGCCTTATGCACCTGCCAGAAAGCACCGGTAGGGATGCAACGAGGATGCCGCGAAAAGGCGAAAAGGATACGGCTGCTGTGAGTGTGTGTGTACTTGACACATCCATAAAAATAAAAAAGGAAATATATACTTTAGAGGTGCCTCGCCTCCTGACTACTGTTTGAGCAGAAGGGGGTTTCCACCTCGACGGAGCTCTGCACCACCACCACCGTCTCTTTCCCGTACCTTAATGAAAACGCTGCACGGCAATGCTCCGAGCCACGCCGCGCCTCTCCCCGCACTCCGTGTGTTTCGCTGCGAGCCACACACCAGCAAAGCTGAAAGATGGAGGGGAGAGGGGGAATTGTGGAGGCGCTGAAACGCACCAAAAACGTTCCTGCGTCAAAAAAACGCGCGCGCCGTCACCTGACACGTTCACCCGAGAGCAGTTCACGCTCCCCACTCCTGCACCCCTTCCAAAGGATAACAATCGTCGGTCTCCTCCCCACCTACCCCCACTCCCCTCTACAAGGGTCCGTCTGCAGAGGGAGGGGAACGGCGTGCGGGGTCGAGAAGCGAAGACGTTGAGGAAGGGGGGAACAAAGGGAGGTGCAACGTCAGTGGCCACTTACAGTGCTGCTAAATCTCGCCTTCCACCCAGAAGCGCACCTGCAGGAGAAATCGGAGGCGTGTACGGGACGTCCGTCAGAGCGCTGCAGACACCCCACGGCTACCGCGCAGATAAAGCGGTGCGCTGAGGGAAGAGAAGCAATGACGCTTAGATGAGGGTACGTTGGCCAACGTAGCATGAGACGCTCCACGAGGCGACGCACAAGAGTAAAGAAAAAAAAGGACGACATAAATTTAGATATGAGGTAAAGGTGAGTTATGGCGAAGAGTCAGCAGAATTGTGAGGAAGTGGAGAAAAGGGTGTAGCAGCCTGAAAGCGTCGCGTGCGGCGTGGATATCACGCCCATCATCGTATTTGAGAGGAAAGATTTCTCTATATTGCATCCCTGTACCCAATCCTCTCCCGCCTCTCCTCATCCCTTCCTCATCTCCCTTTCCCACGCCAGCAGTACCCTTTGTATAGCAGATCGGTGGTGAGACAGTCGCAGTAACTGAAGTGGATAGCTGGTTAGGGCGTGGATCTCAGAATAAGTGGGTGTGCAGCACCGAACACCAGAGAGGAGAAGAGAGGGATGCTGGCGAGCTGAAATGTCGCACAAGTGAAACCCGAGAGAAGGAATGCAGTGCGTTAGGCCGCACCGTCATCTCAGAAAACGCCAGCCCCTTCGGTGGCGCACTGTTTGCTTTTACGAGTCGACTGCCCCTCCACCCACACGCCTCTACGTCCCAGAGCGGTGCCTCCACGTTCGCCACAAGCGCGAAAAACATGGGGGAAGCGAAAAAGGCAAGAAAGCACGAGCATGCACACGCGGGCCCCTTCTCACAACAAGAGGAATATGAAACAAGAAAGAAAACGCGTTCACTGTCCCAGTGTCAGCTTTCTAGCGAACTCACCATTCCATCTCCATCTGTTTTCTTTTTTCTCACACGCATTGTAGGTGTTCTCTTCACTTATGATTGGATTAGCTTTCACTGCCAGTTAAGTCGTTTCCCTTAGAATCGCTTAGGATTCCAGAAAAGAGGAAGAGGGAGGAAGTCTGCCGTATCGCCATGGTGCCGAAACACAAAAAAAATCGAGACCTCTGTGTGGTGCCGTGACACGAAAGGGATAGGGGGGGGGAACGCAGAGAGAGGTCAGATGGATGTGAGAGTCGGAGTATTGCAGGCACGACATCCGTTGAGATGATGAGTGTGTCACTTAGAGTAGGGGGGGGAGAGAGTCAGGAACAACAGAAAGAAAGAAACGGCAGATGCTCACACAGCCCCATATGACAGGAAGTAGCGATCTTCGTGGAGAGGGAAGGTGGGGGCATAGAGGGGAATGCCTCCATCTCTCTCCCTCATTTTCTTAGAAACCCCGGCGACCACCACGGCCACCACGGTTGGCACCACGACCACGAGGCATGATATCTTCCTCCTCCTCCTCTTCTTCTTCTTCGTCCTCCTCATCATCATCGCAGTCGCTGAAGCCGTCGGGTGCCTGACCTGTGTAGTAGCGCACAGCATTCGGAACGATGCAGGTATGCAGAATCTCCAGCATGCCAACTCGCTGTTCCTTCTCATCTTCCTCATTTTCCTCCTCCTCCTCCTCCTTGTCTTCCTCTTTGCCACCAGCCGCAGCTTTGCTCGAGAACAGCCAGAAGAAGGACGGCTGTGGTTCTTCGTGTGAGATGGTGCGCACCTGACCAGTGCGCTTCGCACGCTGCTTCTTGGTGACGGTGTGCATCATCACGTTCCTGCCCGGTTTCCACGTGATCGGCGAAACTGTCACTTCTGATTTGCCCTCCTTCACGCACACTGTGGCGGTGATCTCCGTTTCCTCGAAGAAGTCATTCGGGGAGAAGGTGAAGACAACCTGAAAGCTTCCGAACTCTCCGTCAGCAACAGAAGATCTGATGTCCACAAGTTTCTTCAGCACATCCTCGTCGTGGGATTCGATACTGCTGTCGATCACCGTATGGTGGTGCAACACACGCAGCCAGAAGCCGGGAAGTCCTGGCGTACCTTCTGCGGCATCGGCGTTGGCGTCATTGCCTTCTGCCTCAAGTGAGACTTGCCCTACGTGTTCTTCCGGCATCCCGGCCTTTATCTCTTCATCCGACACCGGTGCTCCCGCAATGATTTCCTTGCGGCGCTCCAGGATGGGGGCGAAGAGCGCGTCGAAGCGGCGGCCAATTTCCATTTCCTTTTCCTTGTATGACTTCTGCAAGGCGAGGTAGTCCTCATCGTAAGCCGAAAGCACCTGAGCCCGCTGACGGATTTTCTCCGGCAGGCCAGCCATGAAGTTCTTCGAGAAGTCAGGATCTAGGTATTTATGAAGGTCCATCATGTTCCCCATCTCCATGGCCTCCTCTTCCTCTTCGTCGTGCATCTCTACAGGTGCCGCCCGCTGGTGCTTCGGTGGCATCTTGTATTTCGTTGTAGCTTATGTTAGGCGCTTATAGAAGTGTATTACAACGCACAAGTAGGAATGTGAGCGTGCGCTTTCGCCCTATTATGATTTACTTGAACACCGTTGGAACCCCTCGAGACACTCGATTCAGCTACGGAAGCGACAGCTTTGGGGAGAGAGAAGGAGAAGGAAGAGGGAAGGACGAAGAGGTGCGAGGGAAGAAATGGACCATTGCGTAGATCAACGTAAGAGTTGCAGTGAGCACTAGAAAAGGAAGAGGGTCCAGGAAGAAAGCGGGAAAGGGGCTCGGCAGCGGGAAGGGAAGCAAACACCAGAAATGGCCTCAGAAACGGCTTTCTTTCTTTTCCCCCTTGGGAAGGGGGGATGGGTGGCTGCAACGAAAGAGAAATGAGAGGGTATCGTGCTCTACCAACATGGGTTGATCTGTGTACGCGCGTGTATGTGCACGCGTACTTAGAGGCGGAGGGGAGAGACATAAATATGCGTAACAGTGTCTTCATGCATCATGAGACCATAATGCCCGTCAACTAACGGGGATGACGAGGACGAACCCAAAGCCAGAGAAACCGCATCCCTGACCAGGGAGTCTCCCAATGAGAAGAGGAAACTCAGCGCAGCGGACACCCAAAAGTACCCACGCACCAATAATAAAAACGGGTTTACATACACCATGCGTGCGCATGCAGTGTGAGCGACCTCATCGCCATCTCCAACAAGGCACCGGCGCAGCGGGCACTGACCATCCCCAGATTTATACAAAATAAAATAGCAGAAATACAGGGCATGGCGCAAAGTGCATGAGCTAGAGCCCCCCCCCCTCCTTCTGTTTACGGGGAAGGGAGTGCCCTAAAGAACCCCGTTTGTCGTCGCCTGAGGGGTAGCAGCCGATCGTGCCTCTATTGACGCCAGCAAAGCTGCTGTGACCACATCAAACGCCATGAAGTCGCTAGCGCACAACAAAGCCGCCACATCCAGGCAGCTCCACCCACAGCGGTTTACAGCACCCACAGGACATCCGTAATGCACTAGGATTCCGCTAAGTGCACAGACGAGTTGCAGCTTCGTCATCCGGTGTCGTGCCGCTGCCGCTCTCTCAGCTTCATGCAAAAACTTACGAGAATCACGGTCGGCGCAGCATGCCCCCACCATGCGAAGCTGTGCGAAGAGAACATGCAATGCGGTATCTCCATCCTCACTCCGAAGTTGTGCCTCCCAAGGCTGCCGCCCGAGGAGCCTCTTAACCCCTAAAATATCAAGCTTCTCCACCAAATAGAAAAGCTCGCAAAGCACAGATGGCACCACACGCAGGAAGGGTCGAAGTGGTTCCACCGCCTGGTCCTGTTGTCTCTCCTGCTGACAATCCCCGCCGTTGGGAGGGTGCAGTGCACGATTTCCCGCCGCCGCTTCCTCCTGCGAGGTGAAAAGAGGACCCATGTGCGGGAGGGTTAAGGCTGGGAGAAGCCCCTTCTTCGAGGTCGAAAAGTGAAGTTCGCACAACCCCACGCCAACACGTCCTGGAGTAGCGGTCGAGCTCAAGCGCTGCCTGATGTAGTGGTTCGCGATGCTGTCCAGAAGTTCCTCCTTTGCGGATACCGTCCCCTGGTCCTTCCGTTGGGAACAGAGTTCACCTTCTATGTTAAAGATGGTGTGGGCCACACGAGCAACGGCCGGAAGTGAGGGCAACATTAGAAATCCACGACCACAAACCGGCAGTGGTGCCTCGGGGTCGTCCATGCCTTGCCGATCCCCGACCTCCAGATTCACCATCATGCATCGGCGCCATTGCTGTTGCTCCGCCTGGAGAAATGCCTCCGTGTGAGGCACACCGCAGTTTCTTTGGTCGCCCCGGTGACCGAGGTAGAGTTCCGGGGAGGCGGCGATGCTGACGTGCCTTCGAAGGGTATATCTGCAGGCTTCCCCTCGACCACCTCGAAAGTACAACAAGGCAAGCAGACGGTGCTCCTGTAGGTGCCGCAGGAGCTCCTCGCAATCTTCTACGTGAAATGCCTGGCCAACAGAGGCAATAAGACGATACATCACACAATAATCCCGTGCTTCCCATGCCAAGACTAAGGAGGCGTACTCCATGGCACGTCGATGCTGGGCAGCGAGGGGCTTGCCCCGTTGGGCAGATGTGAACGGCGCCATGGTACCTTGCAGCGAGAGGACCTTTTCGTGGCCTTCAGCACACTCGGTCCATGAAAGTCCCGCAGGGACCGTGAACGCTTCCGTAGCGTCCTCCTCCTGTAAATTTTTGTAGCTGCTGACGTCAGATAACAGCTCCTGAGCGAACCACTTTCGCAACTCCATTTTGAGAATATCGAAACAGCTGACAATAGCACTATCGTCGTCTGCTGCGTTGCACAGCAAGGCGCCGATGCCGGGGGCCCGTGGAGAGGCAAGCGCCGCCCGCCAAGCACTGGGAAGTCGACCGGCGTAGCTGTTGTATATACACGGCCCCTTCCAACCCTCCCAAAAGGGAGGGCATGGCTGTACCTCAGATTCGGCGTTATCTTCATCATGAAATACACTCCTATTCAGCACGTCATCGTAGTCATCCGCCGAGTCCAGCATCACAACAGAATCCAAAACGTAGATGTCCAGAGCACGAGATGCTGAGCGCCGTGGCTGTTCACAAACGGCATGTGCCGTACCTGCACGGAGCGCATCGTCGGCAGATGAGCAGGGAGGTACACACTCCGGGAGGGATACAAGCACATCGCGCGGGTCTACGTGGCGGCGAAGGTAGCCGATGGCCGCAGGGATGTCACCGCGATGCAGGCATGTGAAGCCAGCCATCAGGTACAAGTCCACCTCAACTGCGCGAAGAGCCCTCGACGCGCCAGCCGTGTCATCAGCACCACCGGCCCTTTCCGAGTGTGCAGCGACGCGCTCATGATGGAACGCAAGGAGCCGAAGAGCTCCTTCGTAATTCGCCTCCGTTACCATCTGAGCAAGCTGCACCCGCAGCGGGTTCAGGTGCAGCATCCACACAGTTCGCTTGCTGGCGACCGACAGGAAGGCTCCTTGACCGCGCATCGCGCCATGAAGAATATTCGGCAATGGAAGTCGCTGACCCTCCGTAGTGCCCTTGTGAGGCTCGTTGTGGAGGAGTGAGACAACCTCGCAGTGGTCCGCCGTGAAGAGAAAAACGAAAGGAAAGCGCGAAAGTACCAGCTGTACCGCCGCGTCCGCCTGAAAGACGTCCCCCATAATCAGCTCGTTTTCTCTGTCTCGACTCCCCGCCGCCAGTACGCTGCGCACAGATGATGCGGCCATTTTCCTCTGAAGCGGATCCATACGTAGCGTTATCGGATTGACCACACAGGCAGAGTCATCGTTCAGATCTTGTGGCACGAGCCCTGCTGAGGCAGCAGCAGGTGGCACCCCGACTTCCATGACCGTGTTGGGGGCCTGCGTCCTAATGAAGAAGACGTTGTGGTCGTTACCCACCGACAGCAAAGGTGGACGGCTACCGTCCAGGCGAAGAACGCACCACGGTGGACCACCCCGCAAAGACAAAAGACTCACTTCTCGACGCATACCAATACAAACCGTTAAACCCGCCTCCACCGAGTCGATCGGCATCGCGGGAACTCCATTGCCGGGCGGACCCCAGATGGAGGGAAGAAGGGGAGCCGCACAGGCGTGGCGCAGGATAGGCGCCGGGTCACACACGAGCACACTCAACGCAGGCTCCGGTAGAATGTAGCGCTGCAACAGCACGATACCTGGAGGCGGCGCAGCTGGGGTCACCTCCCTCAGTGGTACGGTAGAGTTGCCCTCCACCAAGCTTCCTGTGGTGCCGCGCACCGCTTTCGACAAGGAGACCCGATCCACCGCGTACACCGCAAGTGACTTCATGTTCTTCTCCGCCACGCAAACCACATGCACCTTTCCCGATGCACCGCCTGGGCGTGAAGGCAAAGCAGCGTGGCTGTAACTCGGCGGTGATGGCAAAGCTAACGATGGAAGAGAAGGGGGAGGAAGAGGGCTACACGTAAGGTTATCTTTCGTTCTTGTGCTGCCACTTTCGTTGGTGAAGCCATCAAGATGGGAAGCGGTAGCGCAGCCTGCATTGCCTCCCCGCGGGCTCAGCGTGGAGGTGCTCCCACAACTTCCCTCGCTCGGTGTTGGAAGATGAGAAGCAGCTCTGCTATGTTGATGGGTCCTGTTGCCACTAGAGTGTCTCGCAGTGCCAGAGTGCACGCGGGTATGCGAGGTAGAGGCTCCTGCGTCCCTTGTGGGGTCGCCACTGAGAGTTTGCCGCGTCAACAACGCTGGAGGAGCAACAGAAAAAGATGCTACATCAACGGCTATAGTGCTGAGTAACGTGTAGGTCTCTGCGTTAAGCATATGCAGCCGCCCTTCACACAGAACAAACAGAAGTCGCTGAGTGCGGCTGTGCTGAAGTTGCTGGACAGAGCCACCGCCAGACGAAACCGTGCAACGGGATGAAACTGTAGTCGACACGGCTGCATCTTCGGCTGAGAAAGCGAATGTTGTTACGGGGGCGTTCCCCTGTGAAGCCCCTGCGTCACCCAACGAAATTTTGTAGGGCGCGACGCCACTCGTTGCCGAACTCGACCCCTGTAGTAGTGCAGGTTCGTTGATCGAAACAGTGAGCCTAAGGAGATGTCCATAGCTCGTTCCCACATGTGTGTCCTTGCCGTAGCTATCAAGAGCCGTGATTTCCCCATCCACTTCGGCGAGGTCGAGAAGCTTTAGAACCGCACGTACAGCCGTCATAGCAGAGGCTGGCTACGCCTGCAACACACTTTGATCTACCGGCGCATACATGTGTGTGTATATATATAGAAAGATGCGTATAGGTTTTTCGCAGGCTGTACGTGTGTGATCTCTTTTCGCCCCCTCATAGAGTCGTAGACCTTTTTGGAAGGCAGCCACGCACCTTTTTGTGTGTTAGGACAACCCAACAGACTTGGAAATGTTGACCCTCCAGGCCACGCAGGGGGCTCAGAAGGCAAATTCAAAGCTTAGAACGTTGCGGGGACCGTGCCGTGGGTGTTCGTGGTCCTGTAAATGTGGCTGTGAGAGCGTGGGTATTCGAAGGAGACGACAGGGGAAAGACAGCGTCGCAGGATGCTTCACATGTGAAGTGTAGTTTCTTAGAAGGCAAAGGAGAATGTCAGCCTTCAGGGTATCCACTAACGCGAGCAAAGTGGACAAGAAGCAGCTTATCAGTGAGACAAAGCGTACCTTCACGTTTTCTGGTCCTTTCTCTTCCCCTCCACCCTCCCATTACTCGCTCAAGATGAAGAAAGACGTCTCTTTCTCTCGTTCGGAGGACAAAAGGAAGGTCCGTTCATTGCATCACCATCTCGGCTACAGCGTGCCCCATGAACTGCCCTGAGCGAACCTTGCCAAAGTCGTGAGCACATGCGAAAGTGGGAGAAGAACACGCAGCCGCAACGCATTAGGTGTGAAATAATCTCTGTCTTTCAAGGAGGTGGACAAAAAGTGCGTTCGATGTCACTTCTCCTCATCTCTCTTTTGTTGTGAAGCGGGTGATGACGCGGTCAGGTTGGCCGTTTTTCGTCGTCCGGTGTAAGCTTTGACGGAGCACGGGGTACGCTTCATCTCTCCTCCATCCTCCTCTCCCCACCCCCCAAAAACGTTTTCTACGCCTATCCGCTTGCCATCCTCATCGCGCCGGACCACCACAGCGTGGGGGGAGGGAGGGGGAGAGAGGAGGATGGAGGGGAAGAATCGATGAATCGACCTCACGCAAAACTCACAAGCAGCGCAGCCCGGAAGCCCAAAAGCCTTACAAAATGCAAGGAGAAAAATTCGAGAGAGGGGAAGGGAGGCTGGCTCCATTGCAAAATGTGGATGAGGAGGGGGGCGAAGGGTTACTCGATTATTGGAGATGGAAAAGAAGGGTAGAGCCCCCTGGTGTCTTCTTGTGCTTTCTATTTGGCATGATGAGCTGCTATCCGCGCTCCTGCATCTTACGTTGCAGGAACAAAGGGGGGGGACACTTAATCCTGCCGCCACTGATAGCCACACTTGACGCACTTGAAGAACACCGTGGCCGGCTCATCGGCAGAGCGCATTTGAATTTGGATGAAGTATGCCTTGGTGCTGTCACACGGGGCATCTTCATTGGCACAGGCAATGGTCATGATCTGTCCCCCCTCCGCTGAGGTATCGAGCACATCTTCAGCATCGGTTTTTGCCGTTGATAGTGCCTGCGCTGATGCCGCTTCAGGGCCAGAAGAGGCCACAGGCACTACCGCTGTAGGCCCATCCTCTTCCATGTCGATTGGCTGACGGTTGTATGCCGCAAACGAGTGACTTATAGTTAATACGGGCTCGCCAAAGGCATTGGCGGCCACCAAGCCTGCCGCATTCGAAACTGCATGGATGTAGCGGCACGTAGCGCACACCAGCGCATTACCCTCCGTCCTCGGCGTGAAGAGCAGCAGCGTCGAGCAGAAGGGACAGAAGAACATCTGTTGAGATGAATTCCAATGCGGCGGTGTCCTGCCTGTCTATTTTTCGATAGAGAGGCACACAAAAGGAGCGGCAGACACCAGCGGGAGACAACACCGATGCCTTCCTCTGCACGTTTCGCCTCCTGCGCGTGTGTCTGTGTGGAGGAGCACAGATACCTTCACGCAGTAATGGTGCGGAGCGCACGCGAAAGATGACAGGATAAAGAGTGTCGGCGAGCAAAACGAATGGGTGGACAAGTATCCTCAAAAAGTGCTTCGCTCCTGGGCACAGGCATGCATGTATGCGTGAGGGTATGTGTGTGTGTGTGTGTGTTTATAGTTGATACCATCCGCCCTCACACATCCGGTGATATGCAGAAGGTTCAGTCAAGTGGGAGCGAGATGCGGAAAGCGGAAAGGTGGAAAAGGGGGGGAAGGAGCGCCGCCAAGAGAAACAGTTGAAAAGGGAAAGAGAAAAGGGAGGGAAGGACTGATAATCCATTGGGAAGCGAGAAAAGTTATTTAAAAAGAAATAGAGAGAATGTGTGCGATTGAAGCGCGGCTCTGTGTGGCCCCCTCGCCCTCCGGCCAGCACGACAGCGGAAAAGAGCAACAGCAGCATCCTTTGCGCCCCTAAGGAACACAATACAGCCAAGAATGAGAGAAGAGACCTTGACTTGCTTCGTCCTCCGCTAGTTTCCGTCCGCTCCCTCCCTCCCTCTTTCCCTTCGAAGGAGTAGATGAAGCAGTCCGGAGACAGTCCGGCCGCTACGTTCCGGCTCCCTCCATCTCGCCAGCGTTGCATGCTTGAGTGGTACTCCTCTGCGATTTGAGCAAACCACGACCCTCTGCAGTTGTTCTTTTCTTCTACTCCCTCTACGAAGTACCAAGTGATAAGCCCGCCTCGCTCTGGTCCAATGTTTACGCTTTCTCTTCCCCAGCGTGTTTTTCCTTTTATTTTTGCACTCCCTCCCCCTCTCCTCGCCTTTCCCTGCGTTCCCTCTCTCTCCAGCATCTCCGCATCACCCCACGACCCGAAGGAACGCAACAGCCTACCGTGCCGGAAGGTGCAGAAAGAGGAGGAGAAGAAAGAGAAGAGAAAACAAAATTTTTGGAGGGAGGAGAAGTTGTAACGCCGTGAGGCGGAGGGCGCACCTCGGGAAGGAAAAAGGCATCCGGACCTAAAAGAGGGGAAAGGGAAGAGAGGGCCGCATGACACCCGTCGACGCCGATAGAGCAGCAGAGCGTACGGCTTCACGAGTTTATGTCTCCTCTGTAGACCAGCATTGCTCCCCTTCCCTTTCCCCCTTCCCTCCCCCCCCCCTTCCAAGAGACTCTCGCAATCATCAGATTTGATAACCGCGCCGGCATCGAACAAGAGAAAAGTCAAACATGGGAAGAGGCTACAAAAAACACGCGAAACACAGCAAAGGAAAACTGAAAGGGGTTTGCCGAACCGAACCCCATCGACCGTACACGGACGTGCGTGCGCTGGGTGACTTCATTCCGCGCAGAAAAGATGGCAGTTGGAGAACGAATGCAGGAAGATCGACGCCTTTTCAAGAAAGCGAAAATTCGTCGGCGCATCATGAACAAAAATAGTGGTTCATATGGCTTCAGCCAGGCACAAGGAAGACGGCGGTGCGTCCCGCAGTCCCACTCACCACCTCCCTCCTTCACCACCACCCCCGATGACTCCCTAGATCCCCAACGTCTTCATCGTGAGCTCATGTCCATAAAACATCTTCTCCACCAAAGCACGGGGAGCTGGCTGCACATTCGGGTCGTTCTCGGGCAGCCCGTACAGATCAGTAGGACTGAGATCAGTAAAGTTGCCCCGATACGCGTTGTAGAGCGTGTTGCTGCTAGGCAAGGCACCGAGGCGTCGGCTACCCAGCAAGGTCACTTCCGTAAGCGCCACCTCCATAGCGGCACCGAGTCCGTGAGAGGTGCGGATGTTGTTCATCCGCAACGCCTCCTCTTGACGAGGCGCACTACGTTGAATAAACTCGACAGGATGCATGAGTCGCTCCTCACGCGCCTGAGGGCGCGGAAGCCCGATCTCGCTGGACATGAGGCTCAAGAAGAAGAAAAGGGAAGGGAAATCAACACACACTCACAGCTCTTCGTCGGGCGGCTACGAAGCGGGGGCCTTCTTGGGGGGGGGGACAACAAAAGCTCCAGGCGTCAATCGCACTGAGAAAAAAAAGAGGACAACAGCAAACACAAAGGCGTATAGAGCGAAGGAGGCACTTTATAACGAGTGAATGCTCGTGAGACGGAGTTGCACCTGCGAGGATGAAGAGGAGATGAAAACCAGAAGAACTTTCCGAAGTGTTGAGATGAGCACTTTTTGTTGTTGTTTTCGGATAGTGCGAGGGAAAGGGGGGAGAAGGGGGAATGTCGAGTAAGGAAGAGGGATTTAAAAAGAGGACGGAGAGAGGAGCGAAGCGGGGAATAAAGAAGAGAGGGACGCACCACAGACGAGAGAAAAACTAGTCCGCCAGAAAGAGAATACGCCGATATGTAGATACGTACATAGAGAAAGAAAGAGGAGGCCATGCTAAGATCTCCTTCCCTCCGCTTGCCCTGCCCAACGATAATTAGTAAGAGGAACACGCGTGCTAGCATCAGCATGTGTCGCGGTACTTTGTCTGCTGCCGCAGCAACCGTCGTTGGAGTTCCCCATCCCCACTACATAGCGCGAAAAAAGTTGATAGGCATAATTGGGTCCACCATATATGCGAACACAGCCGTAGACCTTCAGATACACCTTCCCATGCACAGCTGCACACAATTCGCATTTGATCCGACGCAAGCGGAACGCGTTGGTAGAGGGATGTCGATACAGTCCCCTTCCATGAAAAAAACTGCTACGACATCCTCCTCTGCTCCACACGGCAACCGTCCCTTCCCATTGCTGCTCATCGTGAGCGTCACACGTCCAGCATCCACCGACTCTAGCACCCTGGCCGTAGCTGAGCTTCTGCTGAGACGGCGTCTAGCCTCTTGCACAGAGGAAGAATCACTTCACAGCGATGATGTTCAGCAACGGCGGAAGAGAGTGCAAAGTGAAGTAGCCGTGAAGACCGCAATGGGAAACTGAGAAGTCAGCGCAATGAAAATGTGCGCACCGTCATCGCACATCAGCATTACGAGGCGAGTAGAAACCCCAGGGCCTTCGTGAAATACCGTTACCTTCCCCACTTTTCTCCCTCCCGTCGTCCAGTGCTATCCATGCCGTGTATGTCTCCCGCTGCGGAAGGAGAGGGAAGACCACAGAAAAGACAAAAAAGTGCCACCGCAGCGACACCTCGAGGAGAGTGAAAGGAAGAGGATACCGCGAACTCGGCGCTGCGCTCTTTGTCTCGGTATCTTTCTCCCCCTCTCACCCCTCTCTCACCCCTCCTGCTCCCGAAGCGACGCCCTCATTGCGCTAATATATACACAAATCTATATAGGAGTGCCGAGGGCGGCGCATACCTTTCCTGCAAAGAGGTGGTGGTGAAAACGGCGAGAAAAAATATAAATGACAACCCCTCAACGTCCCATTTCAGAGCAAGAGGGAAGAAGAGAAAGGGAGAGTTTGCGAAAGGGCGACCAAACAGAGGGGTAGCCCATATCAACTTGCATGATCACCAATCACTTCCTTCTCCACCTCTCCCCAATCCGTTCCTGGAATCCCACACACGCCCATTCGAATGTTTGTCCTCCAGCAGGAAAGGCCTTCCTCTGCTCCTGCTGCCACAGCAGCGTTGGCCCCTTCCACCGGCCCCCATCTTTACCGATCCCCTCTTCACCATCTCTCTCCGCCGGTAATCATAACTTCCTCCGAGGGCGGGGGGAGGCGTAAGTCTCTAGAAGAAGTAGAAGAAAAAGAAGATGAGGATAAAGGCCCCGATAACAGCAGGGGGGCCGTAGGTCTTCAGGAGGCGCATTCGGTTCAGCTGAACAGTCTTTTTGTAGTATCGCGAGCTCTGGTCGACCAGCTCGGCGGAATAGTTGGTCATGGTGTCGAGCCCTTCCCCACGCGTCATGAGGTCCTCCAGGTTTTTGCGCATCACCATATGCACATCTGTAATTTCTTTTCGAAGAGCATCATAATGCGGGTTTACTTGCCGCCGCGACGACATGCGGGGCCCATTGGCAACGTGGCCACTGCTGCTGGGACCTGCTGCCAACCCGTTCCCGTTGGCATCCCCCTCAGCACCTCCTAGCATCATCCCATCTCCCTGAGAACGGTTTTGCTGCATGATACGAGCAATGCACTTACGAAGCGTCGTTTCAAAGCTGATAAAGTGATAGGGTCGCACGTTCGATGCGAGGATCTCATTGCTGGAATGCTGTTGTATGAACTCCGCGAAGATAAGATCTAGCAACCCGCACGCCAGCCTGTTCGTGGCATTGATGTCGCCGGAGTTGCGCAGCAGCAGCTTATTGACCGCCACCACCAACGTCAAATCATTGCTCGCTTCTTGAAAGGCGAAGTAAATATTATCTTTGTGGTCAAAACTTTCATAGTAGCTACCGCGGAACGCGGATAAATCGGTGCCGCCAGCCGGCGACTCCATCCGCTCCACAATGCGCTGCTCCTGGCGCTGAATGACAGTGGCGTTGGTGTAGTTCTCATCGATGTAGCTGCAGAGGGGAATTCGGTCATGCGTACGGGCGATGAGGGCCGAAATAAAGCAGCCGTTGGACGCCATGGGGAGGGATAGGTTGAGGGGTACGAAGCCGGCGACACCTCCCCTGGAAAAGGAGGAAAATTATCTTTTTCAGCGTTGTCGAAAGGCAACGGAAAGGATAAATGGGGGAGAGGGAGGAGACGGCCGCGCTTCTTTAGTTCGATGGCGATGCGCGCAGGTCGATGAGTGGTTCCTGCGCATGTGTGTCAATGTGCTTTTTTTTTGGGGGGTGCGTGTAAGCGTGTGATTTGCCGACAACCGTTATGGCATCCCAGACTCCATACACGGAAGGCACATCCCAACGGAGTGGCCAATGTCCAAAGGAGACAAAAGGGGTAGGAGTGGGAAGAGAAGGGTAAGGGGGAAAGAGAATGTCGTAGAAGCAAACGATAGTCACGATGAAGCGGTAACATATCGATAAAAAAAATATCCCGACAACCAGACTGCCCACTTCGGTGAAACAGTAAGGGAATTCCCAATGGTGCAGGCAAACCGTCTATCGACCGGCCCTGGAGAAAAAAAACTCGATTGCTGATGTTGCGCATCTGTGCTTTTGTATGCGCGCGCTTGGGTGTGTTCCTCCTCCCTCCGTTCTTCGGGACATCCAGCGACGAAAGGAGAAGAATACGCCGGTAGAGGAGCATACCACGGTTAGTTCTCCATTTTTGCAGCTCACGCCTAAGGCGCGCGCACACACGCACACATGAGTTTCCTTCGAGCATCTGCTGGCCCATAGTGTCGCGGTTGTCGCATGAAGAGGATTGGTGGGGTTGACGGCGCGCTTTGCGTGATGATGACTTGTCCGCATTTGTTTGCGTTTTTAGAGAAGGATCATTTTTTTTTCGGGTAAAGCACTCGAATGCCCCGTCTACACGCAGCAGAAACTTCCAGGTTCCTTCCTTTCCTTGTTTTCTCATCTCCTATACCTCTTTCTTCTCCTCTGCTGCCTTTTGTCATGTTCCCTGCATCGCTTTTCGTGTTCTCCCCATCGATACACGTCCCTTTTCTTTTTTTTCTACAATCCATCGGACTGGGAGGAACGCAGAAACTCAGGATGTACCTCACGTTCATTCAAAGCGGGGAGGAAACATCAACGATACGAAGAAGAGGATGTGAGGAAGGGAAAAAGGGGGGAGGAGGGGGGGTGCACAGGGATTACTGGAAGTGGCTGTGCCATGCACAGGGGCAAGCAACAAAAGAAAAATGATAAACAAAAGCCAGATAACGAAATAGCTTTTTAAAGAGCACACGGGGCCATTCGTGAGTAGGTAGGTGGATGGGAGGAGGAGTGGTGTTCACAGCTCTCACGCTGTGTGGCGCTACCCTCACCCCTGCAGCTTCGCCCGGTTCCCTTCATCAACACCGAACTGTGCCGCTACGCCACCATAGCGGAGGCCGTGCTAGACTCGTACTTCCAGGTGGGCGGCAGCTGCTTAACGCGCTTGTAGTAGCGGGCAACGCGGTGGATGCGGGACTCGACCAGGATAAGGCGGTACTTGGTGTCACGATCGGTGGTGTTGCGCTCCAGGTGCTTGCGCATCTGGGTGGCACGCTTCACCAAAAAGTACAGATCTTCCGGGATCTCCGGAGCGAGACCGTTGTGCTTGAGGATGCGGAGGATCTTGCGGCCCGTCACGTTCTTCACCTGGGCGATACCCATCGAATCCCTCAGCTCCATGCCGATCTGGCTGGGCATCATACCTTTGCGGGAGCTCTTGCACACCATCTTCACGACGTTGCGGCTCGCGATCTTCAGCCACGCCGGAGGAGTGCGGCGGTAGGGGAGGGCCGAAGAGGACTTGCCCCGGCCGTTGCCGTACATGCGCACCATTATCGCGAATCACAGGACTCCTTGTTTTTCGTGTTGTGGCTGTTGGGGGGTGGGGGAGGAGAGAGGGATTTCGTTTGGCCGGAGCGAAGCCCAACGACAGCAAGAAAAAAAGCGAAGGGTACCGGACCACGTTTCGTGTACAACAACGGCGCACGCACACACATGTGTGTGTGTGCGTGTGCGTGTTTGTGGAAGGAGACCATGGTAATGGGAAAGAGAGAGGAAAGTGGGAAGATGAACAGTCAAATAAAACGCAGCACACCCGCAAGTGTACATCATAATGGGAAGGCCCATTGACCCTCTTCTCATTTTTGCCCCAGCCCTCCAGCAGAGAAGAAGAGAATGGAGTCTGTGTGGGAGCCGAGCGTGCGAAAAACAGTCCACGTTGGAAGTCGAACTAGCGCAGAGGTTGCCGTACGTGAGCACAGTTGCGCGGTAGCGTCACGAGCACAAGACACACACACACCATCCCCCAACACACACACACTCACTCGCACTTCCTCGTTCGAACCTTCGCTTCGAGCTACACGGTTTGCTCTTTTTCATTGGTGGTTACTGGGGCAGTTCGTCACCATTCCATCGGCGCCTGTCCTCACGTGATGCTTATTTGCATACGTGCGAGACATACGTGTTGCTTTCCCGGGCGGCGGTTTCTGCTTTCGAAGCGAACAAAAGCTGCGAAATAAGTGAGGCAGTATGCGCCTCCGTGCATGTGTGTGTGTATGTGCGATTATCGTTTAAAGAGGCACCATGTCCGTGCCGCGCCAGCGCCGTCACTTCCTCTCCCTTACTTTCATTATTCTATATCCTCTTGGCTCTCCGGCTGCAAGAGCACGCGCACACGTACGCAATTGAACGCCTCTCTTTCCGACGTGGCAGTATAGGCTTTCACTGATGTGCATAACGCTTTCTTTTTCTCTCTCTCGATATCCCCTATATCACCACAGATAGCGCATGATGATGTTATGCACACCGGAAGGAGAAGAGGACGACGGGAGAAGAAAACCTGCAGGGACGAAACTAAAAATGTAGAACGGCATAATGGCTCTTCGAGCAGACCGCATCAACGCGAGGTGTGTGCTGTCACACACTCCGAAAACCACCATCACATTGGTCGCATCCCACCCCTTGTAAGATCAGAATGAAAGAAGGGGGAAAGCGTAATGCGGAAGGTGGTAGCTCCACCTCTTCTCCTCGACAGCAAAACAAGTGCTGAAGCAAAACGAGCGTCAGCCCACTGGGAAACAAATAAAAAGGGACGGAACGGAGAGAAGGAAGGAAGAAGCAGTAGAGGGAAAGGGGAGGGGGGAGGGATAGAGAAGGAGCGGTACGTTGCCTTCTCATGCAGCGACAATGATCCAGAAGTCCTCATCAAAAAATGAGAAAAAGAAAAGTGGGACAGGAAAGGCAGGAATGCATTAGCAAAAAAGAAAAACGGTCAGCCCGGTTTATGAAGAAATGGACGGAGGACGACGCCTGCGTTGACCAGACTCCGTGCTCCTGAAGAAGCCCTGCACGCGGCACACTAACGTCTTCTATGCAACTCCGGCACCCATGCGAGCGCCAACGACAATGGTTTTACTGAGCAGTTCACCGTTTCGAAGCACTACGATCGGTAAGGCCGAACCAACGTGGCCATGTCGTGACGCTACTGCTTTGAAAGCGGCTAGGTCCGTCACTGCATACCCAGCGAAGCGAACAAGTCGATCACCCACCTCCAAACCTGCGGCATGCGCGGGCCCTTCTACTTCCTCACCTTCGGTGTTCAAGTACGTTGGCGTCACCTCACAAATGGAGATGACTACTGTGCGCCTTGACGCCTGCGAGTCGTTTCGCACAGTCACGCGAAACCCGAGATATGCCTTTACCAGTCCGTTTCTCCCAACGGTTGCAGAGGGCGAAGTTGTGATGCGCGGAGTATAGGAGCGGGGTGTCGAGACTCCAGAGAAGGTGCGATTTGAGAAACTTTGTACTCGCGGATGCACTGTCCCGGGCACCATGGCAGTGCTGTCATCTGCCAAGCTCCGCACGGTACTACTGAGTGGCTCATCGGCGCTGTGCACTCGTGCTGGCGCGTACGAATCCGACGATGTAAAGCGTGGCATAGCCTGCACGGAGCCGCTGAGGACGCTGGAAGTCGAACGCGCAGTCCTTTGCCCAGTAGAGAGGGGACCCGTGGAACAAACGACTGCCGGCACTCTCGCTTCTTGCGGAAGTAAAGCCGCTCCAGCCTCCTGTAGCACTTCGCTGGAAAGACACAGAGTGTGTGGCTGCCTCGCGGGCAACGCCGAAGCTAGCGAGATGCTGCGCTCGGCAGAGAAATCCATACTGTCATAGGCGGGGTAACTATACTCTGGAGACGAGACAGCCGCATTGAGCTCGGCTATGGCCGCGGCATATCCCTCCTGTAGCTGGCTGAGTTTAAGCTGGCGAGGCCACAGTTTTGGGTCGACAAGCTGCAGCAGAACGGCGGCGTATTCTGGCAACGAGATGGCCGTGTCGCGACTACACAAGCTCGAAAGAAGGAGGGGGCGCGTGCTGGCGGCCCCGCGGGTCGAGATACTTCCCGCACACTGGATGGGAAGATCGTTGTGGGCGATGAAGCTGTCGAACAGCGTGACGAGCTTGAGCACTTCGCCAAGCATGGCACGCCGCTGCTTGACTGGCACCTGTCCTATCCAGGAGGGCTGGAAGACAGAACGAGAAATTTCAGTGTATTGCTCGGCATCGCTGGCCCCCTTCTTCGTCAACGACGGGAGTAGGCTGGGGTCAATACCAACCTGCGAGACACCAATACGACCGGTGTCATTCATCGCCCCACACTCCAGCGCTGCAGCGTGCAACAGCGCACAAAGGTTCGCGAAGACAGCATCAAAGGCGTCCGCGAGCGACGTGTAGGATTCCTGAGACGGCTGCGCTGCCCACATTGCTGCTGCGCTGGTAGTCGTGGAACTCCCACGATTCGTGGTGAGCGGCGTCCTCGGTGTTCCTGCCGTTTTTCGGGGCGAGAAGTCCCCGCTGAGGGAGGCGTTGGCGCTTCCGCCAGTAGACGCGGATGGCCGACCGAGTTGCGACGGCGAGGGCGGCGGCAGTGTCGAGTGGGCTCCATAGTGTGGGGGCAAAACAGTGAGACCACCGCTTTTCGCGTTGGACTCTGACCAAGAGGAAAACCGGCATGAGGTACGCAGCTGCGACGTGGTCTGATGCGAATGCCGGCTACGACTCGCATCCAAAGAAACCACTCCAGAGGGCACAACATCCTGAACCTGCAGCCGCAGTGCCAGAGCATGTGCGGCTTGCAGCATCTTGTCATCCTTAGCGTAATGCAATGCGCTTCCCTTTAACGCGCGTAGCACTGCACTAGCCTCAAATAGGAGTCGATCATCATCGTCCAGTGGTGGCGGTCGCACAGCTTCCGTCGCGTCCGCATCGATAATGCAGCCGCTGGAGGTGTGACTGGAGGTCATGACGCGGCCTGCTTTGCCGCCCCCGGTGGAATGGACAGCAGAGGTATGGGACGTAACGGAGCTGCGAAGATGCTGGGACACTGCTGAGGAGGACATGTCGTAGGCGTACGATGCGGAAGAGAAGACCAAAGGCATCGCCGCTGCAGCACACACAGCGCTCGGAACTCGGTAGCCAGCGATGAGGAGATTGAGAGCTTCCCCTGTCCGTAGCGCCGCCACCTCCGCTGTTGCTTGTATCAGGTTCGTGTTCAGCTGTTGCGCGTGCTCCTTTGTAATTCTAATGGCGTCTTCGCCAACACGGATTTTTTGCTGCAGCTCTGTCACCGTTGCTGGTGTCTCCAGCGTCGTCTTCAGCGATGCCCACTCCATCTGAAGGGTCTCACGCTCGCTAGCAAGACGGTCACTGTGCGCGACGTAGAGAGCGAAGTCCTGCCAAAGCCCGAAGTAGCGGCGGCGTAGCAGCTGCGGCTGGATCAGAGTTACAGAAGGTGTTTCTACAGCAGTCCAGGCTTTGCCCATTACAGTTGATGTGGTAGTTTGGCGATGCAGTGCCGCAAAACTCTGCCATTTGTCAAAGCAGTGGCGACGCAGCGAATGATGCTGTGAGCAGAGCGTCTTTTCCCCCACCAACCACAGCGCCCTCAACCGATTAGCCTCTCGAGTGGCGGTCTGTGCCAGGTATGTCAGCGTGCAGCTGATGGGTGTGTACGCACTGCTGTTCATCGAAAGTAGAAGCCGGTTGTATGCAACGCACCGCTGCTGAAGTGACGCTCGAGTACGTTGAAAGTCTCGCCAGTGCTCGTATGCGCAACGCAGAGTGTGCCGACAATGGTCCGCCGCCATTGTCCTCGCTGCCAGCTCCCATGACCGCTGCAGATGTGGCATGGCCATTTCCTGGTGCCCGTTGATCTTCGCCGCGCCAGAAACACGCTGTTGGACCTCACTCAGCACATCAGCAGCCACCGCCTCCCGTCGAATCAACGTCCAAGTCCGCCAATCCATGAGATATCGGCCCAGCAATGCAAAGGTACAATTTTCAGCGCGCACAACGACGACTCTCTTGCAGAAGAGTGACCATGCATGACGTCGCGCCCATCGTCGCCATCGCACAAAGGAGGTGAGCGCCATTAGGCGCTCCCGACCCTCGTCTATAACGCGGCTGCAGCGGTATTTTTCGGTGGCCTCCCTCCTCTCGGGCGAAAGCTTGGCGAAGCAGCCCGCCTGCACAGTCAAGTTGCGTGCGCGCCGCTTCTGAAGGGCTTGCAAAGACACCGCCGCGTTGAGTTCATGCTGCGAAGGCTGACCAACGTGGTAGCTCGTTGCCTTGGAGTGTGGGCCGTCTTCCATAGTGTTTTTATCGAACTGGGCAACGCCCCACACGAGTCCAGCAATTTCATCGTGTGACGCTGCTGTCTGGATCAGCCCTTCGGTGGCAGCAGGCTTTGGCGAGTCGTCGGGCAATGTCGTGTCGTTCGCCACCCAGAAGAATCGCCGCATCGGCACCACTCGATGTTCTGAAAACTTCGCGCTCAGCATCGTGTGCGGTGACGGCAGCTGTAAGAGCAGTGGGAGTTCGCCGTGACCAAAGTCGTAGACCGCCATACCGCCATCCGCAAAGGCCGTGTACAATTGGGTCACACTACTGTCGTAAAACAGGCCAGAGAGCGGCATGCGCCGTGAAGAAGAAGCGAGCGAACGCACGAAACGACCAGAGGGCAGCGCAAATACCTTCGCCGTAGCATCGTGCGAAGCGCTCACAAGCAGTCGATCCTCCACCACGGCTAACGCACTAACATGCTCTGCGTGCGCACGCTCTATCGGCCACCCAGTGAGACCGGCAGCGTCGTATCTCTCACCCATAGACCCCATTATTTGTTCCGATTCGAAGGAAAGTAGCACACGCTGTTGGTAGTGATGCAGCCACGGCTCCCATCTCCGTCCTTGGGCGCTAGCACACAAACGAGTAGGCTCCGCGGTTGGCTCATCCACCGCTGGCTTGGTCTCCGCCGTGTTGACCTTCCCTTTTTTGGAGGAGCTTTTCCTCCGTTTCGCCGAGTGCTTGACACAAGAGCCTTTGCGTGTAACGGTCGCCGTTTTCGGCTCCGTTGTTGCTGTTGCCTTCGTATACGAGCCCTTGGGACGGACCTTACCTTCGCGCTTTAGGTTTCGTGGGGTACGCAGCTTAGTGCTGCGCTGTTCAACATCGGAGGCAGCACCACGGGACTTCCCCAGAGCCTCTAGCTCCACACCGTTCACGGAGCCGCCATTTGTAGACTCCGCAGGATAACGCAGAGGGCTCACATCACCACCGGGGCCTACCAATACATAGTCCTCTTGAAGAGAGTTCGATATCGTCTCCGCTTCGATGGGGACGAAAAGAGCGTCTTCGTCTGCCAGTGTCGACGTGGGAAAGGTGACCAGTGGCATGGATGCGGCCCGGCTACGCCCGTGTCGAATAGTAGAGTTGGTGAGGCAGTATGTACCACGAGTCACGTGAAGAGTGGCCTTTCCTTCATGCGGGATGTGGACGGCGTGCGTGCCGCGCTTCGCAGGGTCATCGTGCTCAAACGTGAGCCTTCGGTAAGCCGAAGCGGCAGCGCTGCGGCTCCTCACACTCACAGATGCCGGTGCGGCCAGTAGTGACCGGTGCGAAGAGCCTGGCAAGAGAGATGTGGTTGTGCCTGAAGCTCTCTTTCGCCGAAACGTGTCTTTCTTCAGCTCCGTTTCGCGGCTCGTGAAGCATGGGTGAGAGAGAGAGCGCTGAGAAGTGACGCCCTCTCCAGGAACCGGTGGGACGCCAGTGACGGCGAGTGCACCTTCAGCGGCGTTGCCCTCGCAGAGAAGTGCTCGTTCATGGGTGCCTGCGGTAAGCTCCTTACCGAGAACAACGTCCCACAAGCGCAGTGTACCGTCCTCGGCACCGCTTATGGCGTAGCCACCAGTAGCGGTCGCGGCAAGCGCGCTAATGCCGCGTAGAGAGTCCTTAAGCTGGTATAGAAGCATCATGGTAGTTGCATCCCACACAGTGAGGGAGCGATCTAGAGAGCCGGCGAGGAGGAGCGACCGCATCGGCGCCACGCCGGGGGCGTCGGATGCCTGCTTCGCAGCCAGCGGCGCGGGCAGGCGTGGAGCACTGGGGATATACAGCACACATGTGATGGCAGCTGTGTGAACCCGGTATTCGGACTGCCCTTGCATTCGTATGGCGTCGTACACGCGTATCGAGCCATCGGCGCACCCAGCGACTACACGATTATTGCACACGTTTGCCAGAGTAGTGATGATTGCTGGAGGACTCCGGCGTGGTAAGCTCGATAACATCTGATTGGGGTTCGCCACGCAACGGACCTCCATCCCACCGTCCAGTGCGGCAAGCCAGAGGGACGAGTGGAGCCCTGAAGCCACCAGCGGAGCCATGTTAGCCGATGGAAACCCCTGCTGCAACGCTGAGGGCTGCCCGCCCGGTGCGCCACCCCGTGGCGTGGAGAATGAGAGGCACGGAGAGGCAGCGGGAGAAATGGAGCGGGCGAGAGAGCGACTGCCGCTGCGCAGCGACGACACCGGCTTTCCGCGCCGGTAGCCACGACCCAAAGAATCTCCACTAATCGCGGAGGTAACAGAGGCCGCTGCACGGCTGGTAGGCCGTAAGGGCGAGTCGTTCACTACGCTGGGAGAGCGGCGATCGGCGTCGATGTAACCCACGTTGCCTAGTTCTTTAAACTTGGAGCTGGCCCCTGCCTGCTCGCGTATTGTAGGAGATGTAGGAGATGATGAAAGAATTTCAAGGGCCGGCGCGTCATCATCTATTTCGTCAAGAGTGTCCGCCGCAATTGTGGCTGTTGGCTTCGACCCACCGTCATGACCTTTCCTCGAAGACGGATGAGCATCTGATGTGTCCACGGTAGGGTGCTGAGGAGGCATCACGTGCGACGCAGCGGCAGGAGGCGTGCGCACCACAACGGAGACGGCACACCGGAAGCGCCCAATAAAAGGGCGCCCATGCGTCATATTGATATGCTCCGATTCTTTGTTGGAAGGCAGTGAGTGGGTACTCCCAAGGTGAAGCGAGGGGACAGGCTGCTGCGATGGCGAAGCGGCTCGAGCAAGCTCAGGAACTGCGAAAGAAGCTGTGAAAGCTTTGTGGTCGATCGGCTTGGAGGACGATGCGCCACTGTAGTGCGTCGAGGTCGAAGAGTTGGGGTTGGGCTCCCTTCCTACACGTCGTGGGGTGAAGTGGCTGGCCATCGCCATCGACGGCAACGCCGTGAGCTGCGGTCGAAGCATCACACGTCGTGTAACTGGAATCGAACTCGACGGAGATATGTTTGGTCTCAGGGACGTCTCAGGACGCTGAAAGGACAAGAAAGAGGTCGGTGCTTCGCCATGCCGCAGTATGGTACGCTCTTGGTCGGCAGATCCGATGGACGCAGTTCTTCGCGATGGATAAGCCAACTGCAGTGAAGCAGTGGTGAGGGATGAGCCAGACCAAGGGCGAGGTATCTTGCGCAGTGCGGGCTGTTCTCCTGAAGAGACGAGCACTGGACGCCTTTGAATTTTGCGTTGCCCCTTGCGGGATCGCGGCGTGCGGGCGGACTGCCGCTGCGCAGACGAAGGATCGTTCACATCACCACCTCCTCCTCTGGCTGGGGTGGAGTAGTCGTCGTGCGACGACGACAAAGGCATCAACTTGGAAGTGATGAGACGAGAAGGAAGCGGAGAGGTGATTTCTGTGAACAAAAGCAGTGATGGAGAAGAAGGATACGAGATAGGGAAAGAATTTTTGTGTGCCCATGTATACGTTTGTTTATAGGATGGGGGAGAGAGCTTCGCCTAGGACGTCCAGTGAGTCCTTTTGCGACATCATTCTCAACATCTGAATCAAAAGCGCAGGGAGCCTTAACAAAACGTAAAAGCGCCCATCCGCGGAAGGCATCATCACATGTGGGAGCGCGTCACCCCTCTAGGAGCGGTGGTTAGGTACGTTTGCCGCTATTTTCTGCGTGCGCTTGCCTTTTTGGCACCGCCACTCCACTTTTTTTTTGATGATGGTCCTCCCTTTTTCCCCACTTTACCTCCTTCTTCTTCTTCAGATCTGTTGTCGGATTTGTGATGGTCTCGTCCCAGGTGGAAGTGAAAGTGAAAGAATCGAACCCGCCCCCCTACAGACTTACTGGAACCAACAGAGAGAAAGAGAAAGAGAAAGAGAGACGCACACAATACATACACAAAGAGCACGAAGAACAGAATCGAAAAGAAAAGGGGGAAAAAACGCCGAGCCTCTCCGCATCGCTCGCGTTCACACACAAATGGAAAAGAAGACGGCAGAGCCGATTGCAGCGGCACCGTCCTCTTTCCTCGTAATGTCGCCTCTCTGCATTTCCCTGCTGCTCTCCGTTACGTCAAGGAGGGTCTATCGGAGGCGAAGATGGCCGGTGGCGCGCGAGTCGTCGCGACCGCCTTCTCTGCGACACGCCCATCCCCGATTCCGGAGTTTGGCGGTGACACGGTACTGCGTGTCCGCGCTGATAGTGCACCACGCGGGTGGGAAGTAGCCGAAGACTTGCGACGTGGTAAGTCCTTGTGCATGTCTTCAAGAGGAAGCAAGCTCGGTCTTAAATCTGCCAGGGCCGCGGGTGCGCCGCGGCCCGTCACTGCGGCTGCCTGTGTGGGTAGGTGGGCAATGGTGGACGGAAGATGCGATAGGCAGGTGATG
Organism: Borovskyia barvae; assembly: GCA_030849085.1. Taxonomy (NCBI): domain Eukaryota; phylum Euglenozoa; class Kinetoplastea; order Trypanosomatida; family Trypanosomatidae; genus Borovskyia; species Borovskyia barvae. The sequence continues at coordinate 137,765 of JASAOM010001095.1, read as the reverse complement.
TTACGCGCTGCAACCGGAACGGGGCCGGCCTTGCTGCTCTGGGCTGCTTTGCTCAACGGTGAAGTTTTGACCACTGCCGCGCTGACCGTCGGTAAGACCCAAGGGAGGGGGCTGTGATGGTGCCAGTCGAACTGACGGTGACTTGGTGTGGCAGAGCCTAGCCGAGACGATGGGCTCGATATGGGACTGGTGATCTCCCCAGACAGTTGCGGTAGCGGAGGCAGGGCGGTAAGCAGAACGGTGCTACCTCCACTGCCACCCGCGGAGATACTAGCACTTTGCTCGTTCGTCCCTACCGCGCTCAACCGATGACACGGATCAGAAGTTGCCGCTTCAGCACACGATGTCCTCGGACTTCCGCCATCTTGGAACGGCACTCGATGGACTCCCACCGCGGCGGTACCGGCACAAAATCTCGCATACACAGTAGCCTCGCACACCGCAGCGTCGAGTGACGCAACCCCTCCTCGATCAGCGTTTCCCTCTTGAGGACGCTCCAGAAGTGATTCGCTGATGGCTGACGTGTTGGATACCGGAACAGACTGCGGCTGAGTTGAATCCATCAGAGGGTAGCGGCGGGTGAACCGTTCTCTCGGTGGGGACGGACAAGGCTCCGTCGGCGGCCGCGTCGGCCGCAGCGTCGACGGAGAATAGGGTTCAAGTTCCGATGAAAGCACTTCCTTCCTGGTCGCATCAACAGAGGTGAGGCTCGAGCTCCTCATTCCCGGCGGAGCCCTCTCTTTCTCACCAATGCTGCTACCGTCCTCCCCCACTGACAGCTGAATGTTGGGCCTGGAAGAAGAGGGCTGCGTAGGCGCAGGCAGCCTCAACCGACACATCGCTGTTGAGTGGCTCGGTGTATTAGCGACGTCACCGACATCGTTATTGGATGAGGGAGCGGCGGTGGCAGTGGAGCCCATCATTTTATCCGGCTCTTCTTCTTTTATGAGCTGACGCATGTGATGATACCAGTCCTCGCTGGAGGCATTACCGCCGATCCCGAGCCACCCACCGCCTCCCACGTGATCGGTGGTACTCATATTCGCTCCCGCGCAGGTGTTGGGTGTGGTGCCAAACAGGGCAAGTCCACTGGTCCCGTCACCACTGCCAATGCCGCACCATCCTGATGAGCTTTCCATCTGTGACAGTCCTGCGTTGGCAGCCGAGGAAGTCCTACAAAGTGATGATGCCAAGTTCTTGCTGTTGTGTTGAGATTGAGTGCTGGCCGCTAGCCCCTTCTCATCCGCACCGTTCGATCGAATGGTGCCGTTCAGGTGGCGAAGAACTTTGTCCACCCGGTGACGATGTCGCTGCTCCGAATGGAGGTCGTCGATGCTATCCGTGTCGCTGTCATTGAAGACAGCGAAGCGACTCAGTGAACCGTAACCACTGGGCATCCGAGGTGGAAGGAAAGCGTAGCGCTGCAGACCAGATTGCTGACTCGTCCTCTCCTCATGGTTATCACCGCCGGGTCGCTCACACGACCGTATAGAGCCCCCAGCCCCAGCGTTATGACTGCGTAGAGTGGCTATCACGTCAGCCCCTGTCGGCCATCCTGGCGCACTCCCACCCATTTCGTAGGGGCCGTGCGAGGCCATATCAGAAGTTTCCATCATCTCGAGCAAGGGACCGTCGTCGTTGTGATTGCTGTGACGCTGACCACCACCATTACCAGGGCCGCCTTTCCGGCCTGAGTGCCTCGGGCCAGGCCCCTCTAGCGGCGCCGTCACGCTGACAATCAGAGCAGCAGCATCGCGTAAGGGTGAGCACGACTCACTGGTCGCCGCTCCGGTGCGCACCGTGTCCTCTTCCAACCCTAGTTGATGGTCCGTTACGCCACGAGTACCACCCGCGCCCATCACGACGGCACAATAGCAATTGCTCGATCGTTTTTCTCGGTTGGCGATGCCCGACCGCGTCGCGCGCAACGGCACGCCTTCACCACTGGTTGTCCCAGAGACGCTCACGTTGCTATGGGTCCGCCGAAAACTGTGAGGGTGCGAAGAGCGGCTGGATGTGACCATCCCAGGCGGTACGCGACGGAGCAGTGCTGCTCGCGCGTCCCGCAAGCTTCGCGCATTGGTAGAGGCGTTTATGGAGGCAGAGAACTCCCCGGTGTTGCGAGAATGGTGCACCTGGGTAGGGAGCACGACGCCCCCGCAGACGCTGCTCACACTTCCTGAAGCGGAGAGCGAGGCTGGGGCCGGCATCATATGACGAGTTGGTCGCTTACGAGTGGAGTGCAACCGATCCTCCTCACTGATGCTGCAGTTGCCGGAACGCTGAAACTCGCCGGAGACGCCGTGTTCCGGGGTCAGCTCCGGCGAACCGAGCGGAACGAACGGGGCGCCGCTGCTGTTGGGTCTGCTGCATGGGGCGATGGTGACGTGTGGCGGCCAATCTGTCGGCCCTAAGGCCACCGGGGAGCTATTTAAGTCTTGGCGGCTACGGCTCAGCTGATTGCTGGTGAAGCTGCTCGGTCGCGGGGCAGTGCTACTGCTTCGCGTACCACGGCTGCCATTGGAGCGCACCGTCATACCCACGGCAACCGACGGCACAGGCCAGTCGTACCCGGCCTCGTCAGTGCAAAGCTCAGTGGGGGTGCGATCTTCATCGTCCACCGTGGTGCGCAGGAGTATACTGCGCACAGAAGGGTCGCCTTGAAGTAGAATTGAGGTACCTTGCGAAGCGGCTCCTTCGACGTGCCCCGTCAACGAGATATCGGCGTCACCGCTGCTTGTTCCAATGGGCTTGCGGGCCTTCCGTTCGGCTCCGCGGCGGGCTGGAAAAACTGTTCTTCGGGCATAACCTCGGCTGCTCAGCACACCTTTGCTATCGTCATCCCCACCGGCCTCGCCGTCACCACACTTACTTTTCTTATTCTCTTCTGATGGGAGAGAAAGCGAGCCTGCACATGCAAGCGGGTTTGGAGCGGTGGTAGTACCATGGGTAAGACGGTCAGAGTTGTGGCGGCTCAGCGCAACGCGGGGGAAGACAGAAGAATGGTGCGGGTTGCCTGGGTGAACCTCCATCGAAGACAGCGGACTTGGCCGCGATGTCGGGATGACTCTTTGCGGTGTCGTAGGCTTCCCCGTCTCAGCGACCATTCGAGTAAAGCCTTCCGCCGGAGGCGACGCACTCTTCTCGATATTATCAGCTGACGACGCAGGCATTGCCCCCTGCATGCATCCACCCACACACACACACACACACGTGCGGAGAGGAGAAGGAACACACGCCTGATACGATCTTCTGCCAATCACAGCAAGCGGACACGCCTCGTTTTCGTCCTTCTCCCCACGCACACCACAAGAAAAGGAACAAGAGAGTAAGACGAGAAGGGAAGGGAAGGGGAGGGAGGGAGGAAGTAAAACCTCTGCCCCGAAAGGGGAGACAACTTAAAGGTTCAGTAGGGAAAAACAGAGCCGGAAAAAAAAGAGTCAGGGTTAACCGCCCTCAACGGCTAAACGAAGGACAAGAGAGAGAACGTTCAGAAAGAGATACGGACGGTCCAAAGCAGGGAAACAGGCAACCCCCGAAAGAGAGCAGGCGGATGTTTCTTCCCTTTAAAAAAAAAAATCACAAGAGGGACCGAAAAGTGAGTGTGATGCGCTCAAGCAAGTGCACAATTCACGACGAATACCGGCACAGTGAGAAGCAGGCGGAACGGATCCGGGCGAGGAGGAGGAGGAGGGAGGGGGGGGGTGATAGAAAGCGATGGGGAGAGGTAGGTCTTTTTGCGATATATCTTGAAGACGAGGTCAGAGCGAATTACATAAATAAAAAGAGGGAGGGCGGAAAAAACAAAACAAAAAAGAAAACAGAGTGATCGAAAACAAAGAAAGGAAAGGGGGACAGGAGCCGCTACCGCAGTCCCGTGTGTGTGATGGAAACTATGCAGGACTGACCCTAGGAGCAGCTCCCATGAGCTACAAAGCTATTTTCCTGCCCCTTCCCAAACGCACGCAATCCACAAAACGAAGAATTGGAACGGCCCTCGACCCAGAGAAGACCCCCCTCCCCCCAGGAAAATAAAGTTCAGCCTGCAGAACGCAAAAAAAAAGAAACAATGCGGAACAGAAACAGAGGGGTGAGGTAGGAAAGGAGGCGAGCAAGAGCAAAAGAGACAGGTGGAGAAGGAGAAAACTTGAAAAAATGGGAGGGGGGAGGAGGGGGGGGGGGGGGAGGAAAAGCACAGCGGGTGGAATGCGTGACGAGAACCTTTTTTTAAAAAAAAAGGAGCAGTGAAAATGAAATCAACGATCACTTTCCTGGGTAAGGAGGTGCAGAAAAGGCGAAGGAGGGGGAGAGAGAAGGTTTGCGAATGAAGGCAGACACTCTACGCATATATATACATATATATATAAGGAAAGAGAAAAAAACGCAGAATAAAATAAAGAAAAACAAGGCCGGGCGGGAAAAACGGGAGACAATGGAGCGCTATTGCTTCTTGCCTGCATACAGCATTACATCTAAACGTAAGCACCAAGACACACACACACACACACAGAAGACGCTTAGGATCTTTAAAATGCAGCCACTCCTCGCACCAGTGCCTCCGTTACCACAGCAACAACGGAGAAAAGAACTCTTCCAGGGGGTTGGTGATTCGAGAAAACCATAAAGTAGATAGAATTGATCCCCGAGTTTCTTTTTTGCTTTTTTTTGAGTTGAAAGACAAAAGGAAAAAACTGGACCCCGTCGACTCCTCTTAGGGGGGAGGGTAAGGAAAATGTGCTTCTTACCTGACAGGGGGAGAGAGAGAACCGTGCGGATTGTTTATCTGTAACGGTTTGCTGCTCTCCACTGCGAATTCACTTTTCGTATCCCTTTGCTTCGATATATATATATATATGTGTGTGTGTGTGTGTGTTTTTCTTACCCCGTTAATTCTCGCACGACAGAAAAAGGTGGTGTTACGCACAGTGATAGAACAAGCATTCAAAACCGAACAAAAAAAGGCTATAGGTGCGTGTGTGCGTTCTTGCGCCTCAAGGAGGAGCCACACATGCACGGACGCGAAGAATTGGGAGAAGAAAGAAGGACAAGAAGCTGGAAAGGGGGCAGGTGTTATCAACGTAGGAATGATACAGAATGGAAGCGATACCCAACACTCCCAACGTGAAGGCAGAAGATGACGCGCGAGCGGTGGCTGTGGAGATAAAGAATGAAAGGAAGGAGGTAGCGAGGGAAAGGAAGAAGAAAGCGAGCGGTAAATGTAAGCGTAGTGTGCAACGCACTCCTGTTCCGGAATGAAAGCACGCAAGGTCCACACAGAGAAGAGGGAGCGCACCTCAAGCGGTGATGAATTTTTTCTTCGCCAGGCTTGCCGATCCTTTATTTATATTCCTATTCCTGACAAGAGAAAAAGACGATCCCGCAACGCAGACACTGATCGCTGTTAAATGAACAATACAAAAGGAAAGGGAATAGGTGTATGTCGATGCCAGATGCGCAAAGCTTCCGCCCTGCGTTCTGTTGAGTAGCCTACCCCCCTCCCTTCCCTTCAATTCCTCCTCACCTCTCCTCCTTAGATATATATATATATGCGGTCCACGCACGCCTTTGCACGCTTAGGCGGGGAGCAAAGGGAAAAAATTCTCACTGTCCTTAATGCCTTCGTTGCCGCTCTCTTTGGGAACAGGTCTCTCGTCCCGTTGCTTCCGTTTTCAACGAAGGCCTCTTTCGAAGAGGCTACCCAACGCAAAGGAAAGGAAAGCGAACACAATTGTCAACCAACACAACTGCCACGAATTCCCTTTTCTGTTTCTTTTCTTTTCCTTTCGTTATCATACGACCTCACCTTTCAAAGCTCGTGAGATGGTCGCAAGAGTGCACGCCGAGGTGGGGTATATATCAAGAACACAGGCACGCCAAAAAGATGTGTGCACTCTTTTGGTTCTCCGAAACTTTTTTTTTGCGTAACTGCTGTGATGCAAAGTGAATGTAAGGATTGGGGTGGCGGGGAGGGGGGGGGAGTAGAAAGAGAAGAAGCGGATGTAGAATTATAGGAGGGAGGAGAAGAAAGAGCACTACCCACGGTGTTGATTGTGAGCGTGAGGAGACCCACAGACGTGGCTGCATGCCACCAGTGTTCGCGAGATCCACTGGACAGTGATGTACCCTCTGTTTTTTTTTTTTCGGACCACTGCCGTGCGCCTGCGATAGCTACCGTTGTTGCATGTGCTGTTGCAACCGGCACAGCAAGGGAAAGAAGTGAGAGGGACAAGAGGCGGAAGCAGCGTGTCAAGACAGCGCGATCCACATCCTCCCTCACCCGCTCCTTCCGTGAACTTTCCTGCCTCTTCCGGCAGCTGTTCACCGCATTGCGTGTGGGTGGGTGGGTGTATGTGTGTGTGTGCATGAGTGTGGATGTCGAGGAGGGGGGGAGGAGGACATCAAGGATGGGATTCGTAACTGTACCAAACTCTTTTTCGGGAGGAGGGCAGCGCACGTCAACGCAATCAGCAGAAAAAACTCTTTCGCCTTCCGTCACAGTATCGCTTTTAACAACAACCGAACAAAGACATCGATATATACGAATGCATACATATACACACATATTTATAGGTGTGCAGGTGCATATACATGGAGCACTTTTCTCACTGCCATCCCACTAATGTCCGAGAAAAGGAGCAAAAATAAAGTAATGATAGTACTCTACAACGTTCTCTCTACCCGGCATGGGTGCGTTGATGTTTCAACAATGATTTCCCCATGCGACCACTCTGTCGCTTGCTCGCTACACGTTGGGGGGGGGGCTTGTCTTTCCTCTAAGGATAGTCACTCCACATGTCCAGCCCCACACACCTGCGGCCATTATCGCTCGGTCATCAGATATCCTCTTAAAGGGGGGCAGGGCATCACCACATGCCTTTGCCATCGAAAAGGAAGTGCACGCGTCTCAACAGCGGGTCCGTGAAAGGGGAAGGGACTGATGAAGACTGAATAGATCGTGCAAAGAATAGAAGCTGCTACGCCAAGTTCAACAGCATCACAGAAATAAAGAAACACACAAAAAAGAGGAAAGCAGAGCGACGTTCGACACCGAAGTCAACCGTTTCAACAGATATGAACAACGGAAAAAGATATCAAAGAGTAAAACAAAACCATGGGGCTGCTAAGAGGAAAGGGTAAAAGAGGAATATGACAAAAGAACAGATGCGGTGTGCCTTTTTCTTTCCCCCTTTATACAGAGCTCAACAATCTCTTCGTTCCTCTTTCCATCCATCCCGCATCGCATACGAGGAATCTGTGTTCCCATGACCATTACAGTCGAATAGTAGTGAAGCCGGCGATCGATATTATCTCTCTTTATGAAAAGGGGAGGAGATGGAGAGAGGAGACGGAGCGGATCCACTAACCCTTACCTTCCACCTCCCCGTTCTTCCCCTCCACCACCCCGAAGAAAGCAAAAACTCTATCCTCTCCTCTTTGACCATTCAATAAAAAACAAAAACGACGTTTCGTAATTGATGAAGACACACTTACGCCGCGACATAGCGAAGCTCCGTGCGAAAAAAGTGAACAAAAAATCTGTAACATAAACAGTAAGTAATAAAACATGGATAGAGCCCTCTTCTCTTTCCTCCCCCGCCCCCCTCCTTTTTTTTGGGGGGGGAAGGGAGGGGGGGAGGTGTAAAACCTAATAAGTAAAACCGAAACGGTTCTAGGACAAGGAACGATGTACGTGTGTATATGTGTGTTCCGCCAGAGAGGGCGGAGAGAGCGCAGCACCATTGAAAAGAGAATGTGGAACACGCCAAATCAGAGGTGCGAGTGTCTCCATAGAGTCAATAAGAATGAAACAAAAAAAAACATTATCAGACACTAGCGCGCACCGTCGGCATATATATATATATATATATGCGAGAAAGGGAGGAAAAAGGGGGTGATTTTCCAGAAGAAAAAGTGCATCCTTTGCCCCACTGTGAGAGCCCTCGGAGGCTATCCGAGATGGCGTATTGCGTCCTTCAAGTGAGATAGACACTGTTGGGCTGTACACGCCGCGAAAGAGAGCCACGCCCACCCATGTATATGCATCGAAAGGAAAACAGCGAGACCTTGACGGCATTGATATTTCTTTCGGCCCTTCGATATATTTCCTCATCACATGAGCCGTCACGAAATGCCGGGCGTACAGTCGTGGAAATAGAGACCATGGCGATGGAGAACAGCGAGACAACAAACAGATGCGGCAGAGAAAAAGAAAACGTGCATCGAACCTGTCTTACGTAGCGTTTCACGAGTGTCCCGCACCCTGGAGCACTCGCCCGATGAGGGGCAGTGCTCACCTTTACTCCAGTCGAAAGGACTTGATGTACGGTGGTTGGGAAGTGAAGAAAGGATGCGTGAGAGCCTGTGCCGCGGTGGGTCGCTGCTTGGGGTCCGTCTGCAGTAGACAGCGCAGCAGATCAAATAGGAGAAAGCGTTGCTTCATCATATCGGAGCGCACTGATGGGGATGGCGTCGCGTCTGGTGGAATAGCTGAAGGCTCCGTAGCCGGTACGTAAGGCTGTAGCCCGTAGCTCATGCGGCGTTCCTCCAGCGTCAAGGGGCAGTGACGGACCAGCTCTTGCAACGTCCTGTAAGTGAAGTAGCGACGATAGGGATGGGATTCACTACGAGTGATATGAAGATAGTCTTCAGGACTGCGCAGCACGAAGGAATGAGGTGGCGCTGCTGCTGCTGCTACTTCGGCAGAAGGGCTGGATGGCAATACAGCGGGTGAAGCAGAAGGAGCTGCTGCTTCGTCCTGAAAAGCCGAAGTGACATAGTACAACTCAGAATTTCTGCCCTCCTCTATCATCGAAGTTGGTAGCTGCCCAATCATCTCCTCGATCAGGGAAAGCTGGTGATGGTCATTACAGCCGGGAAGAAGTGGCATACCGAGCAGCAACTCTGCCAACACGCACCCTGTGGACCATACGTCGATCCCCGAGTTGTACGTGGCTCCCATGATCACCTCGGGGGCACGATAGTACCGTGACTGAATGTACTGGTAAAAAGGGCCAGCATCGTAGCAGCTGGAGCTGAAGTCAATAAGCCGCACATGCAGATGGGGGATCCGCACATCTGCGACAGCCGTCCTTTCCTCCTCACCTGGCGTAGGCTCAGCTGCACGATAGCCGTTAAGGGCACTGCCAAGCCTCGGCGATGACGCAGCGAGAGGTGTGGATGACAGCATACCAGCTGACTGGTTCAGTGTTTGCAGCCGCTGCGGCTCTGGCGCAGGGATGTCGGATTGCTCCACGACAGTGACGCGGCTTGTGGAGCACGAGCGCAGGTGACGAAAGCTGGTCTTCCTGTGCGTCGGCAGCCCCATCGCTAAAGCAGATTCTTCAAGAGCGGTATTGGGGCACAGCCGTCTTGAGGTCGACGCGAGTCGATGCCGAACCGCCGCGCCCATGCCAACACGAAGGGTCATGCAGGAGCGTTCCACGGAAGGGGAAGGAGTGTAATGCTGCGCCAACTCAGTGCGTTGCTGGTGCCGTGGTGGCTCGACAAGTGGGGACTTGCCACCTGCTTCAGCGCGCGCAGCTGCGTGGAGGGTGTCTGCCTGAGACGTAGCTGCAGCTGTAGTCGTCATCGTCGCAGCTGGGGTGCCGCCGTGAGCACTTGGCCCTCCAGCAGCATTGGACGCGGCAAGAGAGGGCAACACCGACATACTTTCCTTCGCTTGCAACGTCCCTCTGCAGGAGTCCAGTGTCAGCAGCACGTTCTCCGGCTTTATGTCGGCATGTATGATGTGACACTCTTCGTGAATCAGCGAGAGCGCAGAGAAGAGCTGAGCCCCGATCGCCCGAATTTGATACATGGGTAAGCCAGTGTGATCATTTGCAGCAATATATTCATAGAGGTTTGCCCCATAGCGCTCCATCACTATACAATGGTGGCCGTAGCAGATACCGTCGGCCAGCACCTTCGCTACCTTCGCGCACCGTGGATCCTCCGGTGGCGGGGCGGCAGCACTTCCGTCACTGCCCCCTGCGGATGCTGGGGCCGTCTGCGCGCCGATCAGCACCAGCATCTCCGCCTCCAAAACGGACTGTTGTTCCAGAAGTGGCACACTCTTCACCACCTTCACGGCTACTAAGGGCTGGTGCGTTGGGACAGCGTCAACGCTACTGAAAGGTAGATAAGCGTGGGAGCAGTTCCAATACTCGTAGTCCTCCCCCTCGATCTCACTAGGGTGCACAAAGTTGCCATTGCAGATGCGCAGATCTTTGCAAAGGAAGACTTGACCGAAACTACCGCACCCCAGCAAGCTCACTACCTCCAGCCAACCCATAAGGTTCATCCCAACGTACACCACCAAGTCCAACGCCTCGTTATCCACCTCCCGCTCCACACCGTCGACCCCGTGCACATGACACACCAGCCGCTCTGCTTGCGTGAGCGCACGGTAGTAGTGAGGCGGAACGTTACTCGCGCATTCCTCCATCGGTAGAATGTCACTGCCGACGTCGCGGTCACGCTCACCCCAAGCGAGAGTGGCGGCGGCGGTCCCGTCTTCGCAGCCGTCGGCCGCTGGGGATTCTGCAGGTACCGTGCCGCTGCCACGTTCGCTGGCCTCCATGGAAGCCTGTCGCTGCTTGTGGAGGAGCTCCTCCTGCTGCCCCTGTGCGTTCTTGATGCACTCAACGGACAAGTTGGACACATTACTGCGCTTCCTTGCCGAGCAGAATGATGGCAGCATCTCGGAATGACCAGAGGGAGCGTGGGTGGCGTTGCTGCTGCCACTGGAGGGCGAAGCCGCCGTGGTGGTCAGCGTTGTCGTCGCGGCAGCGGACGAAGGTGCCCACTCAGCTTTCGGCGCCTTGTGCGCTCCGGGGGGCTCACCCATCGAGCCAGCGGCGGGGATATCACGACGCGGTACGTCGTCACGATTCTCTTCGTACATGGGGAAGCGGTACCAGTGCAGCTGTCCCGCGGAGACCGACATGGTGAGTGGGGATACCCCGGGTGCCAAGTCAGTCGCCATGGGCGTGACCAAGCTATCGGGAGGAGCTTGCCTTCTCTCTTCCTCCCGTCGCTTCCGCGTCTCAGCTCCACCCAAAAGGCGCAAGTTGTGCTGAAGAAAAAGAGTCGTCTGGAGGAGGGGGCGTGCCTCGATACGGTGCACAATGGAGGGATCCATGCTGGACTTCCTCGTCCAGGCGCCGGGGGCAGCGGCTCGAGCGCCGAGGTGGGTAATTCCGCTCGCATTAGCGGTGGCACTCATGATCAGCTCTGAAATGGGAGGGCTGAGCAACGTCGCGGTGCGCGGCGATGTAGAAGCGGCATGGTTGAGTGGCTGACCGAGAAACTGATTGGGCAGCGTTTGACGGTTCGGGTGGCGAAGGCTGATGCGCTTACCGAAGCTGTAGTACCCAGACGACCGGCTGAGAGCCCCGGAGTGAGAGAGAAGTGGAGACGAGCCCCCTTGACTTACGACGCGCATCACCGATAGTAGCGGGCCCTGAACCGAGGCGCTCGCGTGCGCCACGTTTAGTCCGCCATTCACCGGTGAGTGATCGGGCATTCGAGGTAGGGAGGTCGCGAGATCAACGGTGGAGGGAGCGTACCGACGCTGGGGGACCGCTGACGTACCCGAGCAAATGCGAAGGAGGCGCTCATACACCGTGTACACCATCTCAAGCTGTCGAAAGTAGCCACTGTTTGTCGCGGCAGAAGTGCCACCACCACCGGCCGAGGAAAAAAAGCCACCAGCAGCCACCATCGGAAGGGCAGCCAATTGCGAGGATCCGCCGCCCGGCTGGGAGGAGCCCTCTCTACCCTCTGGTAGAGCACCGTTCGTCACGTCAAGGCCTACAGACAGGGGCGTCATGCATGGAACGGCATCCGCAAATCCCGGCGGAGGCCAGTGGAACCTTTGAAGGGTATCAGGGAGAATAGCAGTGCAACCCATCTGCGTGGCACCCTTGTGCACAGGCCATGAACTCCACTGTGGCCGCGGGTGGCTTTTCCATAGCTGATTCGGCTGTGGAGGTGGAGGTTGTCGTGGTGCAGACGGCTGCATGTCCTGGGATTGCCGGATTTCAGCTCCCCCGTCAGCAGTCGCAGGGAGGCACCTCTGCTCCGGAGTGATGCTGGCTGCTGATTTGACCGGCGAGGCACATTCGCTGTTGTTCTTGCCCATCTCGAAGGACACATTAGAAACCTGCGACGTCACGTTGACCTTGCCCAGTATGGGAAACCTCCAGGCTCGAAACGGCAGGCCACTAACGTTGACACCATGCTCGACGTTCGAGGCCGCTTCCGCGATGTCGTTGGTGGGCAGGAGCGCTTCCGAATTACGATGGCCCGTCTCCCTCGCGGAATACTTATCTGGGGTGGTCGACATCACCTGCGCAGCCTGGTTAGCCGAACTTCGCAGCTGTATGGCAACGGATGGAAAGCCAGGCAGCCCGCCAGCTGACGATGTCGCACCACTCCTTGCCTCGCTACCGCCCGTTTTAGCGCTGGGTGTGCGAGGTGAATTCTCTGCAACGTCAGTCATATCTCGATTACGGATCGTCGGAGAGACCTGAAACAGCGTGGACGGCATTTGCAGCGCACGGTGCAGCCCTAATTCCTCCTCTTCGTCATCACACAAGGGCTGCATATCACGCTCCAGAGCCTCCTTCACCTCACGTGGTAGTATGTGATGAAAATCATGATTAGAGACACTGTCGTCGCTAATCGGACGTGGCGACGCTGAGTCATCGTTACAGTTCGAAGGAGACGCGAGGGCGGTAGCCGCAGCACCAAAGTGGGTTGTGCGACAACCTGCTGCGCTTTCTTGCTGAGGGGCAGCTGGCAAAGCCACCCAGTTTGGTGTGGGTCTGTGGGTACTGTGTCGTGCACCCAAATTCACCTCCTTAGGAACACTCGCTGCGTCGCACGCCCCGGCTATCGAAGTGGAGATATGCCACAGCGTTCCAGGGCGCAGCTGCGCGTCAAGCAGTTCCGACTCCGAAAGTGAATTCATAGAAGAGATAGAGGCCGAGTTTCGCATATACTGATGTGTTTGTGTGGTTCGCAGCAGAGAAGTAGGCTGCTCGCTCGCGCTGCCAACCAGTGATCTATGATCCGCAGGTCTTTGGTCGTCGTCACTCGGCACACTTACCAGAGTGCACACATTTTGGTGAAGCATCATCAGGGGGGTCGAAGAGGTGGAGGCGCGCGAGGCCGCCGCCGATGGCATGTCCTCCGGTGACTCGGACGAGCGGAGCGCCGCAACACGCGCTGCCGTATCCTCCGCCATGCGCTGAAGTATGGCAACAGGAGTTTCCAGGGCGCTATGCGCCACTGACCCTTTCAACGTGGATAGGTGGGGGGACGAGACCGCAGAACAGCTCTCAGTTGGTCGAGAAGGGCCGATGAGAGAGAGCCGGCCTGTCGGTGGAGTCAGAGCAGCTGCATCTGCGGAGCTGGCAACGGTAGAATACGGGTGACTCCACAAACGATCAGCCGCAGTTCCAGTGAAAGACCCGGTTATGGAAGGCAACGACGAAGCCACTGGCAGGGGAATGGGTGCAGCACCGGTGATGGGAAGGCGCCGCATCCTGCAACCCTCCCTGCGCATCAGCGAAATGTCAGCTGGGGACAACTCCTGATGGACCACCACCGAAAGTGACAAGGCGGCAGAGTGGTCGCCGCCACCGGTGGCCGTGGCCGTGGTGGCCAACATGTCGAAAAACGCGCGTTCCGATGCAGTGGGATTCAGCACGTCGTTGGCAACGGCGGGAGGGTGGTCCGCTGCAACTGACCCCAGGCAACATACGAGCGTAGCCCTTGCCGGTTCCGGTGAGAACGAATATGCCGCTGCGTTGGCCTTCTCAGAAGTCCCGACGCTGCCCTGCTCACTGGATACATCTGTCAACGCGAGAGAAGCATACTTATGCGATGATGACTCCTGATTATACTGTATCATCCTGCCCAGATCAGCTCCACGGAGAGGATAAAAAGGAGAAATCAAATATATATATATATATATATATATATTGCGAAAGAAACAGCTGCGCCTTTTATAGGGGAAAAAGAGAATAGTGGTGAAATGCGGCAGTGGGGAGGGAAAGAAAGGAGAGACACCGAGAACTTCTCAGAATGAGTTCAGTGCGCAACTAATGCAAAAAAGTTATTCGGTGATACGGGGCTCTCAACCCACACGGCAACGCACCGATAATCAGAATCTCACAACCAACTATGAGGAATGGGAAACGAGAACACAGAAAGAGGAGGAATATCCAGGCTACGAATTGGTAGTAGAAGACGGAAGCAAAAAAAAAACGAGACGCGGAAAATCTTTCAGACTAGAAAAGATAGGAGCAACAAAAAAGGGCAGAAGAGAGAGCGATGCTCTCCACCTCACAGCCGTACGACACGCGCACACGCCACACAACCAAAGCACACCAAGCACACACACACACAGAGAGAGAGAGAGGGGGGAGGAAGGAAGGAGATAAATTAGCAGGGAAAAGGAAGAGAAGAAGCGAAAACGAGAAAAAATGAAAATGTGTTGAGTGGGGAGAATGGAGAGAGAAAGTGCAACAGCAAAAAGGAGAATGCAGTAGCTTCGGTGGGGTTGTAGGGGTATTACTCGGCGAACGAACCGTTGCTTTTTCGGAGTGGGTTGCTATCTTTTTCTTTTTATTATTATATTCCCTGTTAGTTCGTAATAGCGTAACGAGCAAATGGTAACAATGACGAAGTCAACCGAATAAATCGAAGGCGGTAAAAATATATAGAGAGAGAGAGAGAGAAATCCCGTAAAGAAGAGAAAGAAAGCACGAGCAAAAAAAGATGGAAAGGTTGCAAAGGACGAAGAGAAATAGAGAGGGAGAGCGAAAAACCCGCTAAGAAAAAAGAAACGAAAGCAAACAAAAAAAAGAGGGAAAGGCTCGATCTGGACTTCCGCAATTCTTAAAAAAAAATGAAAGGAAAAACTTCGAATTCGTCACCGATGAAACAGAGTAACAAAAACAAAAAGGCGAAAAATGGAGATCAAGAAAATATGAGAGAAAGAAACGATATATATATATATAAAGGGAATCGGGCGAAGGAAAATTGGAGAAGACTCACCCCAACGTGAAGTGAGAGAGAAGCTACGGGAAATACAGGGGAAAGGGGGGGGAGAAGAGGAAGAAGCCGATGGCCCTACCGCAGAAGCGTACGAAGTACAAAAAAGATATATACAGATAGAGAACGATAAAGAAAATATATATAAACAGAGAGAAAATGGAAGGGAAGATGCTTCAAGGTTTGTTGTCCTGCCGCGTACTGGCGCACGTTGACCGCGGTGTGGCAAGCAATATAATAAAGGGGGGGAGAAAAAGAAGAGAGGGATAACGAACGCACCTCACAACAGGAAGAAGGGATCTTTCTTTTTTGTAACGAAAAAAGTTCAGGTATATATTTTTTTGTTGTGGTTAGTTTTGCTGCTGTCTCGTCGGTCTGTTAAGAGCAGAATGGGGAGTGTAGTCGGCTGCACCCGTTTGTCGGGCGTCCAGTATGTATGTGATGTGTATCGCGCCCTCTCTGTGAGTGTGTACGTGCGTCTGTTTGATGCTCTGTGCACTTGGCGAAAGATACCTTGCACGGTCAACAGGGGAAAGCAAAAGAGAAGACGGCGTATAACGCAGTTCAAACACGTCCATGTACGCCAAACCCGCTCCCGCCCCTCTCCCTCTCACCTTGCGTCTTTACGGCTCACGCACGCAACAAAGAAGAGAGGCGAGGACAGCACTCTGGTGAAAGGGGTAGTGAGAGAAATCGAAGGGGAACCCAACACCGAAATTTCTCTGCCATGCCACCTACACACCATGAGGATGGCGCCTGGAGGATAACGGAGGGCGGACTGTGTCGTTCCTCCCCTTCCCTCCCCCTCCTCTCCCTAGAAAGAAGAAAAGTTAGGAGAGAAAGAGTACCAGCAGCGAGAGGGGGGGGAGGGGAAAGATCCGAAGTATCGGAGAAATACTACAAGGAAAGATAGTGGAGGGGGAGAGAGAGAGAGAGACTCAGAAATAGGTACGAGACCTCAGGAAGGTGAAGTCTTCTCCCGTCTCCGTTGAGTGCTGACTTTTTGCGCGTCTACTTCCCTCGGTACTTCAGCCCACAATGATGCACATGAAAAGACAAAGAAAAAAGAATCCATGTGAGGAGGGGGGGGAGATGAGTAGGAAAGTACGAGGTGTAGCAGGGAGCATATATCTGCATATAAACATATAGAGAGAGGAATTCTCCGTAGGGAACATAGCGATATGTAGAGCGAGATTCGAGGCATTGCATGACCCCCCCCCCTCCCCGAAAACAGAGGCGGGGACAGCTGGTGCCGAAGGAGGAGCTACGCCGCCTCCGTGGCGAATCTCAAGCGGAACGATGAATAGCATCCGCTCCTCTGCTCCTTCGCACATGTGCGCTCTTCTTCCCCCCCCCCTCACTCTTTTCTCCCCTCTCGCGGGTACGCACACGTGTGGTCGGCTGCCAAAGTGTGTCCCTCTCGAATGCACGATTTGTGCGGTGCTGTGAGGCGGAGAAAAAAACGGAAGCGGGAGAAGGAGGATGGAGGAGCGGATCCGACTGGAGTCGCACAATGAGTTTCACAATCAGACTTTTTTTGCTTTTTATCTTTCGTATCGCCTTCGTGGCGCGGGCCTTCGTTTCGGTTTTATGTTTCATTTCCTCCTTAAAGGCGTCGAACAACAATATAAAAAAAGGGAGAAGCACCCACCACCATCACCACCGCTGCGGCTACTATCCTCTCGTGGAAAGACAGGAGGACGAAGGGGGGGAGGAGGAGGAGAAGAGGGAGAAGGAATGGCGCACAGCCTAAGACGTCGTGCGCAAGCATTTGGTGGGGGGAAAAGGATGGGGGGTGAAAGGCTCTCGCGGGGAGGAAGGCGCAACAGAGACAGAGCAACACCCTCACTTGCAGGTTCAGCAAACATGGGGCTCCCACACCAACCGTGTGACCCATGAGAACGGCAAGTCCCACTCGCTTTTTTTATTCTAAAAAAAAGAGAGAAGGAAAGAAGAGAGAGGTGAGATGGGGGATGGAATGGATGGGAGTATCCACAGGAAAGCCGAACGAGGGAGACAGCCCCATCAAGCAGGCGAAGCCGTAAGAAACTCAGCTTCACGTTGCACAAAACGCCCCCTCTTCCCTTCTCCCCATCGAAAACAGCCACGGAGAGTACGAGACACACAGCAAAAGATGGGAGAAAAAGGAAGGTTATAAGTGAGAGAGAAGGGAGAGCGAGTCTCTTATCCCAAGTATACTTCTTTTATTCGTTTGTCGTTGGTGAAGTAGCGAAACACCCCACCTCTACCCCTTTCCTCCCCCCTCCCCCCCCACCGCCGTATCTCGATTACCTTTGTGTGTGTGTGTGTGTGTGCTGTGGCTGCTACTTTCACAGTCATGACTACCCCCACGACCACTTCACGGCGAAAAAAAAAAGAGAGTGGCTGATGTTTTATGCCGTGGTACCCTCGCCTGAAGCTCGCTGCTTCAATATATTTTTGATGTAGTACTCTCCTGCGCGATAGGAGCTGCGCACCATGGGTCCTGAGGCGCAGTACAAGAAGCCCATCTCCAGTGCCTCCTTCTCCCACATCTCAAATTCTTTCGGATGGGCGTAGCGAGAAACTTTCAGGCGAGTACGGGAGGGCTGCAGATACTGGCCCAGCGTCACGGCCGATACGCCGGCCGTGCGCAAGTCACGCAACGTCTGCCGCACCTCCTCCTCTTCCTCGCCTAAACCGAGCATGATACTGCTTTTCGTGAGCATCTTTCCCTGCGTGTACTTGGTCACGTGCTCGAGTGACTGAAGAGACTGCGTATAGGAAGCACGGCGGTCTCGCACTCGTGGCGTGATGCGTTCGACACACTCGATGTTGTGCGCGTAGACGCTCAGGGGTGTGGCTGCAACCTGTTCTACGAGGTTGAGATCGCCGTGGAAGTCGCCGACCAAAGCCTCCAGCATCAACTCAGGATTCTGCTGCTTTATGGTTTCTACGCAGCGAGAGACATGTGCAGCACCGCCGTCTGGCAAATCGTCGCGGTCCACCATTGTCATGACAATGTAATCAACACCCATCTCTCGCACAGCAGCGGCTACTTTCTCGGGCTCCAGTGGATCGAGGGGCGGGGGACGGCGACTGGTAAGCACCGAACAGAAGCGGCAACCGCGCGTACAGTGTGAGCCCATGACCATGATCGTGGCCGTCGCTGTATCATCCTCAGCGCCACCTCCCCAACATTCTCCGATGTTGGGGCACTTTGCCTCTTCACACACGGTGGATAGCTTCTTTTCGCGCATACTGCGCCGGATACGGTTGAAACGCGGGCGGTGCGTCATCCCTTTGGGCACCTTAAGTTTCAGCCATGGAGGAAGTGGCTCGCTGCCCCGCTGGATGGGCCCGAGCGATGCTGCCGACGGTGGGATCCCTTCGGGTAACTCAACAAAGCTCTCCAAGTCATTCATGCCTGTCTTGTCCGATTGCAGCTTGTCACGAAAGCGTTCGAGAAAAATCTGCTTATATTTGGGATCTTTCTTGTCAACATCTGTCATGAGCAGCCTCGTTGGCTTGGCCGCCCCGTTTCCACTGACGATGGCGGCGGGAGTGGTGGGGGCGGCTACGGGCGAGGCGCTCGCCACAGCAGCTGTGCTGCACAGCAGTGCCGAGCACCGACGCCACATCCTGCAGCAGTCTCCTATTCTCCTCTTTTTTCTCTGTTTTGGAAGGGTATCACTCGTGGTGGTGGTGATGGCTAAGATGTCAAGGTGATGCCCGACGTAAACGCTGCTCTCTTCCGAGGCTCTCCGGACGAGGGCGTGCTGAAGAACGACCATGCGAAGCAGCACGTTCCCACGTCACGGAAGAAAAAGCGGTGGGGGGGGGGGGGCAATTCGAGCACGCAACAGTGTGCGAGCAAGCCAACGAAAAAAAAGGAGTAATTCGTGGGTTCGAAAATGAAGTTCATAGACCGTAGTGCATACGGGGGAGTAACTTGCTGGACGGAGGGGGGGAGAGAGGAAAAAAAGACGATGTCCTCTTGCTCCGCTCCTCACAGCCCATGCACAGCGAGGAGGAGGGGGGGGGGGGGCAGAAGAAGAGGGCCGAGAGGGCACCCTGTCGCGATCTTCAGAGACACAAACGATAAGGGCGAGCTCCGCATCTTACGTTCGATGATTTCTTTCACACCGCGCTTCCATTGACCTCTGACCCTGGCACCGTAACGTTTTTCAGAAACCAATGTTGGGGCGTCCAGAAAAAAAGTGGAGAACCTTTTTTGTTCGTCTCAACACTTTCCTCCCCCCCCCCCTCACCAACCCACCTTCGATTCTACCCAGCTAGAAAGAGCTTCAACGCAGCATCGTGAGTCACGAATAAGAAGAGAGAACAGTCCTCTTTGTTTCAGTCTCTCCATGGATGTAAAGGGGAAGGAAAATAGAGAAAGGGGGGAGGGGGGCACCGAGCATCGTGCTCCATTGCTTTTTTCACCCAGCCTACTCGTTCACACAGTTCAGCCTCACTTGTCTGTCTTCCTTCTCCCCGTCGCCCCCCTCCCTCTGCTAGGATCTTCTTCTGCCGCTTTTGTCATCCTCCCTGGTCGCCCTTTCTTGTGCCCCGAAGAAGCAACGAGAAAGAGAGAAGAACTGCCAAAAAAAACACCTCGGAGAAGAGAGGAAGGGGGTGGTGAATGGAGGGAGAACCAAGTGCCTGCCTCGGCAAAGACGGCGAACGAAAGAACGACAGTAAGAGAGAGGCCAAACACCTCAATTTTTTTGTTCTTTACAACGTGGCCTCTCGCCAAAAGCGAAATGAAGGAAAACGTTGAATGCACATCCAGAGAAACTTTTAAGAAAGATGCGGTGTGTGGATCCACCAGAGGACCTCCCCTCCCCCTCCCTGCCCCCTTCTCACCCGCACAGCACCGTCTGTCTACGGCCAGGAAGCATCACAATGTTCGTGGACATCGTCCAGTAATCGATTTATTTTTTTCTTTACATCGGAAAGGCCAACGATCGGTTCATGGACCACACATTCGGCCACTCTTCTCCTTTTCTCTATCCCCCCCCCACTTCCCGATACGCCCCGCGCGACTGGCGAGAGTTGAGAACTGAACTTCAAAGAGGCGCAGCCCGAAAATAAGAGAAACCTCCAATGGTACTCCTATAGAGGATGAGGGATGGGCGCAGTGGGTGCAGCGGACACGGGTGGGGGAGGGGAAGGAAGAAGAGGACTCACTCAAATCACAAAAAAAGGGTCCAAGCAGCATCAGCAGAATATACGTTGATACCTTCGTGCGCATGAAGGGATGGGGGAATTTCAGTGCTGGCACACGTTTCACCCCACAAATGTTACATTTCAGTTTCCACTCGCTCTCGCAGCGGGGGATAGGACGCGAATGTGCTTAATATCCTTAATGCCTTGCCGCTCTAGGTTCGCCCGCATCAAAGAGTCAAGCTCGGTGCCACAGCAATCGCGCTTGATGAGCAAATCATTCTTAATCTCTTCTTTTGTGACACGTCCGTTGGTGTGGATCACCTCTACCCGCCTGCAGGAGGTGTTCTCGCACGTGCCTCGACCGCCGCTCATATGCCAGATGTCCCTCAGCACCGCCTCGAAGTTGTTGTCACGGGCGATCTCAAAGGAAACATCCGCGAAGAAGTCGGTGAAACGCTCCTGCGTGATGTGGGCTGTGGGCTTACGAGCATCCCAGTGTTCCGCAAAAGTAGCGCGGGCCGCATCAGGACTTACCGCGCCCGATTTTACCGCAGGCAGCTGCTCGACGTCCACCCACTCCACCAACCGGTCCAACCGAACACTCTCATCAGGGCTGAGGGACCGGAGAAGGCAGTACACACTCTCCACAAGTTCCCCACGGCGATTGTTCATTTCCCCTCGTAGAGCGTTGGCAACGGCAAGAAAAGAAGCCGTTTGGCGCCCCTCATGATCAAAGTAGCGCAGCAATGCGGTACACTCCGCCGGGGCTGCGTTAATGCCTGCTGCGGCGAGCCCCTCCTGCAGTTCGTTGGCGTTCACGTTGCCAGAAGGATCGCTGCACGATTCTGCAAGTGCCTGTCTCACGGATCGTATCATATTGCCTGGAAAGGGGGCAGGGCTCCGCAGTGCCTCATGAACCAGCTCTAATTGGCGACGAAGGCGCAGCAACACCCCAGTAGCCTGCGAGGAAGGTTTACCCCCAAGCACCGGGGGCACGAAGGCTTTAACCTCCTGTCGCCGCACTTCGGGCTGGATGAAGGAGGTCTCAAAGGTACTATGGTGCATCGCCTGTACAGTGTCCTGCCATGCTGGGTCGAGGTGGGGCTGATGCGAAGGATAGGTGCTCTTCGTGCGGTCCTCGATGTCCATAAAGGTCAACTGGGAAAACTGGGTGCGATCGCAGGGAGACGACGCTGATGTGCCCCAGCCACTTGCCAAGTTACCGTCACCGCTACTACCAGAGCCGGAGCACACCGCCTCAGCGAATCGGGAAGGTGGTAGCACGTTTCCAACCATCTCACGGTAAGTGGTGCTCCAGGGAGGGCGCAGCCCCGAGACAACGGCCGCTTTACCATCGCAGTATCCCGCATCTGCGCGCTCCTCGCTCCAGTTGCCCATCAGGGTTCCCGTGCCATAGCCATCCGTCTTGAGGTGTGTGCCAGGAAGGTAGCCGCGATTCTTCGGTTGGTTTTGCGCGGCTGTCAGCCGCTCGCTGAACCGCTCCTTTTTGTATTCCCCGCCGATCATGAATCACTACGGTGATGTAGGGGGGAGGGGTAGAAAGGTCTGGCAGATGGTCGTTGCCCCTCTGGAGAAGAGCAAGTTGTCGTTGTTGAAAAAAATAAAAGGGGTGATAGCCGCGAGCGATGAAGTGGGCACGAAGAAAGGGAGAGGGGGATGGATGTCGATTCGACGGGCCCGAAGCAAACCTTCGGTGAAGCTTGAGAAAGAGAGAGAGAAGATCCAAAGGATCGTGCGGTACCTGAAAAGGGGGACCGAAGGAAAGATTCAGATACACGTGTTCGTGGGTGCACTTGTGGTTGTTACCCTCGAGGTGAAGTTCGGTTGAGCGTCAAAACTCGCACGGGGGGAGGGGGGAGGGGAGAGCACCGTCCAGAGAAAGAAGAAAAAGGTCAGGAGGAAGTTGGGGGGGAGAATAGAAAAGGGGAAGCTGCGGCGAGTGAATATGGCGAAAGAAAACAAATAGAGCGAAAGGAAGGCAAAGGGAGGGGGGGCTAAGTGAGAAGCAACAGTATTCTCTCTCGGGAAGTCCTGCTGCATAAGCACGGTTGAACTCTCACCATCCACCACTGTCCCCTCCTCTTTCTTACCTCCGGCGTTGCGGAGGACATACACGCTTTGAGGCGCATCCCCAAGCGTTCTTTTTTTTTCTCAACTTTCTATATGCCCGCATGCTGTCGTAAAGAAAGAGGGTATTCCCCATACACCCTCTCCCTGAATCGGAAGTGAAAGGAGAGAAAATGGAACAAAGGCTTCCACCAACCACTTCACGTGCACCCGCACTAGCACAACGATGGACATCTCCTGCAGCACCGCCAAAAAATTGACGGACGATGAGAAAACAAAGGGAGGAAGATGTGTAAAGGGGGTTTCACCACACACAAAAGGGGAAAAAATCAGCTCTTCTGATACATTTGGAAAGAAGATGGAGAAGGAAACCAATAAAAAAGAGAGGTGAGGATGACCACAAGCTGTACATCCACAGAGACGCAGACGTGTCCACACGCGTACCAGCGCTT
The DNA here is from genome assembly GCA_030849085.1 of Borovskyia barvae. NCBI lineage: Eukaryota > Euglenozoa > Kinetoplastea > Trypanosomatida > Trypanosomatidae > Borovskyia > Borovskyia barvae. Next base: position 115,011 of record JASAOM010001095.1, on the reverse strand, counting down.
ACCACCGAAGAAGGGCGGGAAGCACGTCAAATGCTATCCACGATGAAAGCACACCTGCTGAAAATTCCCAAAAACGGAGAGAGAACACCAACACACACACACACGCACATATATGTACTTCCATGAGTTGCACCACAAAAAAAAGAGAATGAAAGAAATGAACGAGGGAGGAGGGGGTGAGAGACCGAACAGCGAAAAGAGTGAGCCGCGGAGAGGAGGATGCCATGTACAACATCATCGTGCGTTGCAGGTCAAGGAACATGACGCATCCGAGAAAGCCGAAAAATGTCCACGTCGTTACGAGTACGGTTTCGCATTAGGACGCTCCGATTCCTTGACGAGTTCCTGCTTCACCTTCTCGTCGATCACCGCCCAGTCCAATTTGACTTTGCCGGCCAACTCCTTGAACGGCGTCAGCGTCTCCTCCTGCGATACCTCCTTCAAGTAGCGTTCACGCCGGCCCAGCACGGTGTCCACGTGCGTCTTGCGTTCCTTCGCGATTTCCAACGCCCGCTCCCACTTACACAAACGGAGATTCATGTCGATGCATCGGTACACCAGCCCTGCTTGCAGCAGAATACGCTCCGCCTCTGTGAAGCGATGTTGGAAGAGAGCGAGTTCCGCTTGCCGTGCCTCCGGTGCAACAATACTTTTGATGCTGTGGATGTAGCGCACCTTGGCGAGGTCACACAGTGCGCCGTAGCCGATTTCAGCCACGTTAAGCTCGCCAGCCCGCAGCGCCAGCGCCGTTAGGACAGCCCACAAGAGCTGATCTCGCAGAAACCGCGCCAGACGCGTCGCCCCGTCCCAGTTGTTCTTCTGAGTAACAAGCTGGAAGATCATGACGGGGTACGGAGACGCCGAGAGGGTGTGAAGCGCGCCATCGCCGCCGTGCCGCACGAGAACGCGGGTATGGTGAAAGTGAGTGATTCGGTCGTTTCGCGAGAACTCTTCTTGACCATCATCGCGTACCGTTTTCGTAAGCGGCAACAAGTCGCGGTCCGTAAAGACAGTGGAGGGGTAGTACCACAAGGTGAGGTGGCCATCGGCGATCGCGACTAGAGTTTCGTGCGTGTCGTGCCACGCCACACTCGTGGTCATCGTGGAGAGCTTGTGGAAGCCCATACGAGTATGCACCGGACCAAAGTAAAGGTCGTTGTTCCGATCGATGAAGGCGATCTTGCGATCGTGCAAGGAGCCGGACTGCGAGAGGTGCACCGAGACGATCCCAAGATGATGTGCAACGGTGGCGTCATCGAAGGCTTTGCCGCTGTTGACATCGAAGAAAAAGATGCGAGTAACGTCGGCTGGGTTACGCACCGCGACAGTGTCCGGCGATAAAGAGAGCAAGTTGGTAGTCATGATCTCCGGCTTCAGCGTCACCTGCAGGCGTAGCACGCTAATCTGACGACCTTCGTAGGAGTACACTTGCAATCCTTGCCCACAGTCAGCCAGGAGGAACTGACGAGGTCCGAGAATAAGGGAAATCACGGGGTCTCGAAGGTCAAACTGAATGGGAGCATTCAGCCGCTCCATCGAATAGCAGCAGCACTGCGTAGTCGTACATACCACTAGATACCCGTAGCCCAGCTCTAATTTGATCACTTTGTCGGCCTGCTCTAGCTCTTGCACAGTGTCCTTCACCACATCCTGCACCGTTATGCGGCGGCTGTCCACCAGTGTGACGGTGTACGGCCCCCAGCTCACTTTGCGATCCACAATCTGCGCGATTGTGAGGGCACCGGTGCCGTTACCTAAAATCATCTGCGTACCATCCGGCATCCAGTCAAGCGCCATGGCACTACCTTCCGTGGTACGCTCGTAGGAGTGACTCCAGCCAGTTTTGTCGCAGACACGAATGTTCATGAACGACCCCACAGCGAAACTCTCGCCATCGGCAGCGAAGCGCACCGACGTCACGGGGTGTTCACCCGCTGCGGAGACAAAAATACTGCGGCCGTACACATCCCATACCTTAAAGACACCATCCTCGCCTCCCGTGACGATCATTCCACTCATGCGCGACCAGTCTGCGCAGAGTACGACGCCGTTGTGTGCCTTCCATTTGATTTGTTTCTTCATCGCTGGATTCAGGGGTTTGATCACCACGTCGCTGCCCACCGTGTACAGCACGCAGTCACCACCCAGTTCCGAAGCCTCCGTACCCCAACAGAGCGCGTTGATGCACCGACCAGTACTTGCCAGCGTAGCACGAGAAATGCCGGCCTGCGACCACACCCGAACACACCCGTCTTCGCCCGCGGTGATTATGGAGGATCCGTCGGCGGCGTACACGATGGCAGTGATGCTGCCCAAATGCGCCTCCACGGTTCGCTCTATGCGCCCGCTCGCCGTGTTCAAAAATGAGAAGCTGCCGTCGGCGCACGCCACGAGGCAGTTGTCTCGTCCCTCCCGTGTCTCCGCCGCCGCCCCGCGAGCAAGACGAGCGCTACGGCCTGCCGTCGGGACCCACGTGAGGAAAGTGACGCAACTCTCGAATTCCTTCACCACCCCGAGGGCCTCGCCGTTAGCGTTCCATCGACGCACAGTGAAGTCATCGCTGCCGCTGATGATGTCACCGTTGAGAGAAACAGCTACGGTGGTGCACGCCTCCCCATGCCGTTCCTTCGCCGCAGTGATGTTCAGACGCATGCTCCTCCTTTTCCTCGTTCGCAAGGAAAAAAGGGGGGCAGATTTCCGTGGCTCGTGCAATATGGTGAAGTAGCGGTGCACCGTACACACACGCACGCTAACGGTAACAATGCACAAGCGAAAAACGAAAAAAATGTAGAGGACGGAAAGTGAGCTAGTGTTGCATGAAATGCTGAACGTTCAACTCGCTTTTTTAAAAAGGCACAGCTTCTCTTCTCTCTACTTTTCCTGTACTGTTCTCCGGTTGGTGGGGAATGGATTGCAAGGAATCAGTGGATCACGCAACACACAAAAAAAAGGGGGATCACCGAGCTTGGCAATATCGATTCCAGGCACGTTGCTTTTAATTGTTTTTTTTTGAGGGGAGAGAAGCTGAAGAAACTTCCGTGAGTCCTCCTTCGTTGATCTTCTCTCTTCGTCGCCCTTGGCGTGTTCTAGCACTCCGCAGCGGTGAGGGAGTCTTCTGCGGAGAAAGAAGCTACCAAGCAGTAGACAAAGGATGTCTACAAGATGGTAGAGTACAGAAAAAGGGGGGGGGTAGGAGAGCGAAAATGGGGGAATAGAGAGAGTAGTGAACTCGTTGTATCGTCACCACGTCCTTCACGGAGGCCTCCTTCACTAACTCTCGATAGCTCGTCACGACGTCCTTTCACGGCGATTGTGGCGTGTTGGAATGCGAAAGCAAGTCCCACGCACAGCGGGATGCGGAACCGCGCATATGTATGTCGTGTATATATATTTATATACATAGATGGTGGTGGAGGAAAGGGGAGAAGAAGGAGGAGGAGGGTGGACAGTGTAGAGTTGCTGCGTACCGATGGGGTAAAAGCAAAGACGTTCCTCACGGGTACGGTTGCACTCCGGTTTGGGGTGACGCCTTACCCTTGCAGGTCGCGCGCCTGGCTGGAGATTTGCTGCAGATGTGGAACAGGGGGGCTAGACCATGACTACCCGGGGAGGAGGAGGGGGGGGGCCTCTCTCTCTCTGCCCTCCCCTTTCTCAGCAAGCACGCGCCCAGCGACGGAGAGACTTCTGCGCCAAAGGCAACGGAGAGAAGTAGTTCATGAATCCACCCGCCTGGTTTCTTCTGGGGGTGGAGAAAAAAGAGTTGTCGAAAAGTGAGACATCACTTGAGGGTCCAAACGGTTTACGGCTATCCGAGTAGGAGGAAAGGTCCTTTGGAGACCTCACTGAGCCGAAAGAGACGAGAAAAAACATTAAAATGCTGAAAAGGAATGGACGTACATTCAAGAGTCCGCTCCAGACGTACACGCCTGCCTTCCCTTTCCCCTCTCCCCTCTTGCTAGGCCCGCCCCGGCCAAACGACGTAGACGTCCTTTTTTGCTCCTCCTTTCCTTCTTCTCTTCCTCCCTCCCTCAACATCGAGATCCTCGTCTCTATACTTAAGAACTTCCGCCTTTGGGTGCCACCACCAACCGCTTCCCTCTCCTTTCCGTCAGGTCCGAAGGGCTGAAGTCGAGGATTTCGTAGGCGGGTTGTGAAAAAAAGAAATGGGAAAGAGAACAACGAAATCGCAAGAAGGCTCCCTTTTCTTTTGCGATGTTTCTCCAGCTCACAGAATCGAAAACATCTCCGTAAGACAGAAGAAGGGGTGAAGAGAAAACATACGTAGTCCGCGCGCACGTTTACTATGCTGAACATCAACGTGAAGAAGACGAGGGAAGGAGGACTTGCAGCTTTCGTTTGCTTCTGCCACACTCGCATGGTTTTCCTTTCCTACTTTTTGAAAGGAAAGCAACAAAAAACTCTTTAAGTCATCCGTGTCTTTTTTTTTGGAGTGGGGGGAGGGAAGAGGAATGCTGCTGATTTCTATGTCTGCGCTCTTCGGTTTTCCTCGTCTTTACAAGCTTGGTGAGCAGGCAGTGATTCATTCATATGCTCACGAACGTGCTCCGCGCCTTACACCCTCTAGCACAACTACAGTCACCCACACACACACACTCTCACTTCTGAAAAATGCGTATACACAGAGACATATATATATATATATGTGTGTGTGTAGATGTGCTACTGATTAGTAGAACTGGTGAAGTACACTGCCATCAACCGTGCCCCGCGCACACACACGCAATTCTCCCTTCTTTATTTGGCCCCTCCCGCCCTCTTCCGAGCCCAGCAGTTGCTATTCTCTCCGCATCGTTTCTCAACCCCATGAGAGAAAAAGAGAGGCAGAGGAGACGGCCACATCAGAGCGGAGATTCATACACAAAAAGAGAAGGGGAGCTGGTGTTCATCTTGGCCACATCCACACACGCGCACGCACGTAAATTCCGTCAAGTCGTCAACACAAGGCGGCTTTCGAATTGTTGTCACGTATTCCCTGAAGCCACTCCAGCGGTCGGGGGAAAGAAGAGGAGCCAGAGTAGGGGAGGGTGGCAAGAGACGAATACACGGGAAAACAGGAGAGAGAGAGCCCCCAATGGGCAGCTCTTCACACGCGCATGCAGAGACTAGTGAAAAAAGAGGTGTTGCAGAGCGAAAACTTATCACGTTCCCGATTGAAATGACGAGGCACGAAACTGGAGTACCGGGGGGGGGGGGGGAAGGGATAAGGGAGGGAGGAGGGGGAAGAGGTTGGAGAGACGTGAAGCCACAGAAGAGCCCAGTCCCCAGATATGAAAGAAGATGGAGAAAACAAATACAACGCGGCAGAACACAAACGACAGGGGAGCCTACTCTCCAAAGAAAAAAAACGGGGTGGAAGAAGAAACGAAAAAAAGGAAAGTGGCGGAAGAGTCTGCTACAAAAAAAAAGGGAGGGGGTGAAGATCGAACAAACAAAAAATGGCAAGAAACCGGGAGGCGTTCACAACGACAAACACGCATATTCGCTTACAACTCCTCCAACGTGTAAAAGAAGCTACGATTGTTACCATCACCTGTGCCACCCTGCTGACAGACCCCCCGCAGCTGATTTCCTTGGATCACCGCTAAAAATACATACATGATTTGCTCGCCGTTCACCGCGTCGAGTACCACACCCCACTCCATAGGGTACTCACGTTCGCCAGGTGCTTTGATGTCACCTTCGATGCGGGCTTCCTGCGCTCCGAAGCGAGCGGAGTCCTCCAACAGCTGCAGGTTTCCCTCAATGGTACCTTTAGCAAAGTCCGCTTCCAAGTACAAATTCCAGTGAGGATTCTCGTCGAACGGCGTCGCGTCACCCGCGCCTTCGTTGCGGACACGGATGATGCGGGTCATGCCTTGAGCAGCGGCGGCAGCGGCAGCGTTGTCCTCGCTGGCAGTACCCCGAAGAGAGCCGCTCCGTCCCTGCTTTAGGGACGCTGTCGGGCTGCTGTTCATCTTCTTGTAGTCTACAACCTGGCGGAAAACGTAGTCGAGCAGCGCACGTGGGTCGCGATTGCGGGGACTTCGCAGTTTCTTCGTCACCCCCATGACCTCAGCTGCCTGGAGGATGTAATACCCCACGTCGTCGGACTTGCACTTATTCGTGAGCTGGCTCAAGCGCACTCGCTCCGGCGCGAACTCCTCATCCAAGTCAAACAAGTCGAGGCCGGGCGCTGGAGGGTCTCGATGGATGGCCTCGAAAACAGCCGGCTTCACCGACGGCAGCGGGACCTGGAATTCCGGTGGAATCAACGTGAGCGGCTCCACTTTTACGGACAGCTTAGCGTACGTGTCCACCACATCGGGTATTTTATCGGTATCGATTTTGAAGTTCTCTAATTCGAAGAGCTGGGTGAAGTCGCGCGGAAGCTCCTCATGCTGCTCCACCGCAACACGCAGCCGCTCCGAGAGGGAAGCGGTGTCGGGGAGGTGGTGGTAGTCCGTGATATCAGGCTCATCCGCATCGATCTGGTTCAGCTTGAGATGGTGGTCGAGGTAGTCGAAGAGGATGGACGTCAGAATTGTGTTTTCTTCCTTTTCAATCCACGCATCTTCGAAGATATACGCGGTACCGATCAAGAGCAGCTTCCCTTGCTTGCGACGACCTAGATGCTCCACCACCTTCGGGCATTCCCAGGTCACCGCGATCGGTCGGTTGAGTGGGTACGCCATAAAGCCACTGCTCAGCAGGGGAATGGCGGGGCGCTGCACATTAAACGTGAGCCCAAACGGATACACGAAGGACAAGCAGGTCGCTTCTTGCTCTGCCTCCTCCCCACCCCCTGGAGCCGCAGCGGTGCCCGCCATGCCTTTCGCTAGCAAGGCGGCGTTGGCGGTCTGCTCCGCGCCCAACGTGCGATTTAGCGTCAAGGTGGAGCCGATGCCCATGGTGGTGTCGAGGCCGTTCCCGCTGACCCCACCGGTGCCTCCGAAACCGGCGCGGATCCCACCACCACGCCGCAGCGACCCGTTGACGGCACCGTGAACGTTCTTGCCAGCTGCTTTGTTAATGGCGCGGTTTGTGACACCGTTTGTTACACACACTTCCTTCGGGTGCAGATAGCGATGCAGTACGGTGCGCACCACACAATCCTCATTGAGTGAGATGCCCGTCCATTCCTCTAAAAACTTGTTGAGGTACGAGTACTGCCCACCGTGACCGTCGCCCAGGAGTATCAAGGCAGAGCCCCCCGCCTCCACGTACTGGCGTATGACGGACATGTCATCCTTGGACAGCGGCGTTTGCGGAGCAGGGAAGAGCACCACATCGTGGGCTGCCAGCCGATCCAACGTGATGTCCTCTTTGTTCACCTCCACTATGCCGCTTTGACGCAACTTCCGCGCCAGCTGACGATATCCTTTGTTGGGGTGGAACAACTCCTGGCGGCACACATTGAAGCACACCTTGGTCTGTTGTGACGGAGTTGGGGCCGCGGCGGCTTCGCTCTCCGCGGCGGCAGCAGCAGAAATTCCAGCAGGGAGAGGCTTCACGCCATTCGCCTTCGGGGAGGAGGTGACACTCATGTCCGTCATTAGCAAGCACCGCTGATGGGTCACTCAAGGTAAACCTACAAGTAAAAATAAGGGATAGATAGATATATCTATATGGTTAGGCGATGATGCGGAGGTAGGCCGCGAAAGCAGGAGCGCCAACCAAACAAAGAAAGAGACGCTGTCGTCTTCGCTAGCAACACACAAGACGCGCCCTGATATTGGTGATGGTGTCCTTTGCTATTTTATGTTGTTTTGTGTGTGTGTGCGCGCGGGTATGCCTGAGCAAGAGAAGGGGAGTTGGACCTCGTAGCTTTTACTTTTCCTCTTTCTTTCCTCTCACACTCTGTTCTCCTCCCCACCTGCCTGTTCACTGCGGCGATACCTTTTTGGAGAGGAGGGGGCTGCCGGTGGTAGCGCTAAATTGTTAAGTTTTTTTTGCTGTGGGGGGGTCGTGTGTGTAGAGTCTCTCGTCTTCTTATGATATGTATGTTCTTCTGCGCAGATGTGGTACCTTTGCTTTCCTCCGCGTAGTTCCCCTCGTTAGTGGGTATGTTAAGGAAATAACGAAGAAAAATAGTGAAAGTCACTTTCGAAAGAGAACAGCGAGACCACGAGGCAGCAAGGCCAGGGAGGAGGATGGACCGTTGGAGGGTCAGGAAAAGGTGGCAATCCAGCAATGAGAGATGAGCACCACGAATAGTTAAGGGAGGAGGGGGGGTGCTGGGGAGTAGCTGCACCCTTGCTGTGCTACACGAAGGGCCCGGGCTGATAGCGTGAGGAGTTTCTGCGAGACCAGTTCAATGTTGAAACGAGGGCAAAGGTGCAGAGGGGGCCAGGGAGAGGAGAGGGTAGGTTGCACCCCGGGCCTGGCGCGGCATAAACAGTTTTCTGCATCTGCTTCCATCGAATCGCTCTCCACTTCCTTTTCGCTCGCTCTTCCCTCTCAACTTTCCGGGGATGTATTTCTCTTCTGCCGCTCCTCTCGCTGAGTATCTCACGCTCTCCGGAAAGCCCTTTGGGGTTTTGTTGATGAGCTTACGTATGAGTCCATCCATCGTACTCCGTTTATGCTTAACATTAAGACCGATGCACTTCGTGCGATCGACCCCAATCGCCTTCTGATCGGGCACAGCAACCGCAGCAAAAAAAAAAAGATGTCGTCACCCCTCTGACTACATCGCCGAAAACATTTATGGTCAACACGCTCACCTTCCATTAGAGAACGAAAAAAAGAGAGCAAATCTGCGAAAGCGCAGAAAATAAAAGGAACAGGAAGAGGAAGAAAAAGGGGGGGGGGGTAGATCCACATTCCTTTGCATCCTTCTCTTTCGGTGAGAAACAAAAGGAGCGACAGTGAGAGGAGAAACCGCCATCGCCTCTCAGCAAATGATAATGTCTTCATGTTCCTCCCCCAGCTTTCCTTTTCTCCGCGCCCGTCCTCTTTTCCCTCCCCAAAAAGGAAAAAAGCGTGAACTGTTTGGTCCGCCTGCTGCTGTGCTGTGGCTCTTTCGGCTTCCACTCCAGAGCCATCTCGAATCATCTACAATGACGCGAGACGGCGACGCAACACTGGGAGAAAAGCGAAGGCATCTCAAAGGAGGGGATATCAAATGATGGAAGCCACACCTACACGCACCTACATACACGTGAAAAATTGAGTCGCATTGCAACGATGAAGTGCATCCTAAAAACACAACTTCTCAGAACTATATATACATATATATATAGCGACGTTCAAGCCTTGGATCGCTCATCCCTTGCTATTCCAAAGCGAGAAGGGAGATGGGGGCGAACCAAGAAAAACAGAAACGAGGGTGCGGTAGGAGAGGGAGTGAAAAGCCGTAAGAGGGTCTCTTATCAGCCAGCGAAATGGTACAACACATTCAAGACGTCGTGGATGACGAGCGGCAGCGGCTCTCGCTTCCGCACCGAGAAGGTGAGTGGGAACAAAAAGTGAAAATAAAGAAAGACCTTCGCTTCATCCATCTGTGAAATGGATCGAAGCTGATACTTCACAATTCCCGCTTTATTCGACGATGTGGCGGGCCATCTGTCCCGCCGCCATCTCTCACCTCACCGAAGGGTAAATTCAAAGAGGCTCCTGTTGAGAAGAGGGAGGGGGGAGGCTTTCACACCAGCACTTCGCACCTCCCAACAGTCCAGGGCTCGCGTCATATCAGTGATAGGCTAGAGCAACAACAAAAGGGAAAGTAGGGTCTTCTCGACGCGAGATCTGCCGCGTGGGAGGCGCGCGGCAGATGAAGGTGCAGCACAGAAAGACGGCGATGGCCATTTTGCCCCTCTCTGTGATATCGCTCCCATTGGCATACACCAGCGTGACCTTACCACCACCCACCCACCCCCTACCCCACCTCTTTCATCCTCAAGAGGCGGGGAGGAAACCAGCATCTTTTGGTGAGCGCTCGGTGTCGGCTTCATCAGGTTCATTTTGGTGCGTGTTCATGAGTCTTTGTAATTTCATGACCACCGCTAACCAGCTCGTAGAAGGTGACCACACCGAAGAGGATAAAGAGCACGCCGCCGACAATGTTCACTGTCCGCATCGACACGCGTTGGGCGATGAGGTTGCCGCAGAGCACCGCCCCACCCGTGCACACAGCGTGGCCTAAAACGCCGCCCACCGTTACGCCGTACGGGTTCTTCGCAGCCGCCAGGGCAATCGTTGCCAGCTGACTGCGATCACCCCATTCCGCTACGAAGGTCAACGTAAAGGCTTCCACCAGGACCGGGTTCAGCAGTTTGCGCCAGCGGCGTGCAGGGGCACTGGCGTAGACGGAGGAAGTAACGCTACCGGTCTCGGCAGGATCGCTAGGGTCACGACGCCGCAGGGCCGCCGCTGCCTCTGCCATTTCATCTCCGCTTTCTTCATCCTCACTCTTACTCTTGATCAGCTCGTCGTAGAGTATCTTGATACCGAAAGCGAGGAAGAGCAGCACGGCAAGCATCTGTGTCACCTGCACAGAGAGCAAGTTCGGCACGACCACGCCCATCAGCGCGGACAGCACCGTCATCGCCGCTAGCGCGGAAAGCGCGCCGATGTACACAGTGAGTTTTGGATGCCGCATGGCCATCAAACACGCGATGAAGAAGGTCTTGTCACCGATCTCGCTCACGAGAATCATCGAAAGGGAAGATAGGAAGCCATCCACCCAGCTCGTCGTTTTTTGCAAATCCATCTTCTGCGTTTTCGTCCGGTTGGGGTGCCGCTGCTCGAAGGAAGAGAGGGAGGGGGGGGCTATAAATATCCGTGGCGCAGATGCCCCTGCTAGTGAAGAAGCCGCCTATAGGTGTAAGGGTGGGAGAACGTAGTGCACCTTTCTTCGTATTTTTCAAGTTGTGTGTCTTTCTTTATTTTTTAATCGGCATAGCGCAGGACGGCTACTTTGGTGCCCCGGTGTTCGTCTGAGAGCTAACAAAAAAAAGGGAGCAGGAAGAAAAAGTGGAAGAGGCAGACGCGTTTTTGATTTCGGAGAGGCAGGCGACCGGGGGGAGAAGGGAGGGGGAAAGGACACTGTTCGGCTCCCTCCTGTGCCACTCCAAATCGGCATGGTGGGGGGAGAAAACAAAAAGGGCGAGAACCAGAAGAGGTACGTGTATGCGTGAGGGGGTCCGAGAGAGGGAAGCGCGGAGTGAAAGCCTACAGAAGAGAACAGGCCGGAGAGAGGTCGCGCACGCTTCTACGGCGATGGAGAACATGCACCAAGGCGGGGGGAGGTGGAGAGGGATCCTCCGACCGTCAGGTAAAATGGTCCGTTCGAAGATGATCATCACTTTCGCCGATGCAAAACGAACGAAAAGAGGAGGGAATAAAAGGGGAGAGGGGACGTGACGCTACCTCGCACCCTGCGTTTGTCTCTGCCTCTACTCACGACGGGGGAAAGCATTGTTCCGGCGTAAACTGCCCATCCTTAACGAATTCAGGCCAATACACGCAGAGAGCAAAGAAGAGAGGGATAGATGAGCCACCATCTTTATGGAGGAAAACGCAGCACGTCACAGTCGTGGGAACCAAGCTAAAAAAGTGCAAACCAGAGAAGACGGTCAGACAGCTCTCTCTACGTGGGCTAGTCAGTAGGTATCACCCCCACCCTTTTGAGGTGCTGCCAGAGGTTAACGATAAGAGAGGGGAGCTTCATGAGGAAAGTCTACGTCATGTTAGCCCCAAGCACGTCGGCATTTTTTCTGTTTCGGCACTTTTTTCTCATTATGCATTCAAAATCATAGCGCAGATCGTCTGAAGAACGCTTCATGTCACAATGAGATCAAGCACGGAAACAAAGAAATATGAGGGAGCACCACACGCTGATCCAGTACCTTTTTTCCTTACGTTTCCCCCATGGAATGCCTCTACCTTCTCTCGCAGCAGCTCCTATCCGCCCAGTCCATTTTCTACCGTAACACGCCAAGCTCCTCGACCACACTACTTCAGATCTGTGTGAGGCGCTGCCCCGACAACCGCACCCCTTCCCCTCCCCCCCCTTCTCCCTTGCTTCACACACAGCACCCGCCCCTACGAAATTCTCACGCTGGAAGGAAGGCGAAGGATAGAGCAGAACCACCAGCGAAAAAAAGGGATGCAAGAGAAAGGGGGTGAAGATGAATAAGAGGCACGTGCTGCTCATTGCACTTCTCGGCTCGCCACATCATGGGCGCAGCAAGCAAAGAAGAATAGCTCTACGCCACTGGCACTTCCCCGGGGCCCCTCCCTTTCTTTGGCACTTTTGCGTCACTGCTGTCCAGCCATAGCATTGGGAAAAATGGAGGGCAGAGTCGAGCCAACACCGAGACACTCTCACTTGAGTGCTTCGCCTACCGACATCCCTCCACGGTCACTCATAAAAGAGAGATTCAACACACAGGCACGTGTGTTTTGCAATCGATAGACGGCGCAGAAACATCGCGAAGAACGGAAAGGTGAACAAGAGAGAGAGAGAGAGAGCGAGGGAGCCTTTAAAAAAAAAGAAACAGTCATGTAACTGTTCGACTTCTCGCGGTGTGGGCACCTCGGGTTTTACAAGAAAAAGCGATGCGCCGCCACAAGGGTCATACCAGTTGCTCGTAGTCGAGGTCGATCCCCGCCCTTATTTCTTCCACACCCCTACCCTCCTTGCCATCCGACTATCGCCTCACCCGCTCCATCTTAGAAGCCTCACCGCGCTCTCATGCCTTTCCGTCTTTTGTACCTGCCACAATTTCGGATTCTTTCTCGCCCGCAGGATCGGACAATTTGTTACTGTTCGCCCGCGGCACTTCTGCCAGGGCATCAGCTGTCTGACTGTTGTTCGCGCTATCCCCAAAGCCTACGCCGCCCCCGCCTCCTCCGGGGTGATGCGAGTGGTTTGCGTAGCTACGGGGATTTTGGAAGGCAGGGTCGCGAGGATCCACGTGCAGCTCCTTGCAGGCATCACCGAAGCGGCATTTGCCCTTAATGTAGTTCAAGCAAGCCTCGTATGGGTAATTCGCAAATGTGCAGTCGTCCTCAAAGTTACATAGGCCGTAGACGCGGAGGCAGGGGTGAAGACCATTCTTACTCCCGCTGCTGTTGCTGGGCTTCCCAAACTTGCCACCGCGATCGAGACGGTGAGCTGCGTGGCCGGCCCCAGGACCCATACCGTTGGTCCCACGGGCACCGACACCGCCGATAGGGTCAATGTGACCGGGGCCCATCTCGTGGTGCGGCATTCCACCTGTGGAAGGTTCTTCGTCAGCCCATCGAGAACGGGCCCCCTCCGCACCAGCACCAGTACTCATTAGCGGGGTACGGTTGGACAGCTTGGGAACTTCCACCGCGTGAATATCCTTGAGAAGCTCGGCTAGTCGACGCAGCGACACGTTTTCCACCATGACATCTGTCAGCTCCTCCTTCGTCTGCTCCGAGTACGCCTTACTGTTCGAGGCCTTGCAGTCATTCAGGTATTGCCGAAGATCCGCGCGTTCGTAGGTGTAGCCATCACTGGCGACCACTGGGTCTTTCACTTCCGCATAACGGCTTACCACGCGTTCCACCTGCTCCAGCTTCGCACTGGCATCTTGAAGACGGCGGTATGCCTTGTCACGGTCCGCAATAGCGTTGTTATACGCCTCACGGCTTGTATCCAGCGCCTCCGGGTACGACATGGCAAGGTCCAGGACTCGGTGTACATCACGGACAGTGTCGTGTAGAGCGTTCTGCAATGCCTGGGCTGTCTCCCACGGCATGGGCACGGACTGGCTCGGGTACGTGCGACCATAAAACGGAGGTGACATGGCATTCATCGTGCTACGGTCGGGTTGCTTTCTTCTGCGTCGGAAGGGGGCTGCTGCGGTGAGAGCCGAGGGAAGTGAAGCGGAGTCGTCCACTTCACCGAAAAAAAAGGGTGCGCGCCAAAGGAGAAATGGCCCCTCAAAAGATGGACAAAAAGAGAGCGGGAGCGTCAGGGATTGGAAAGCAAGAAGCGAAATACTCGAGAAGGAAGCGATGTGTTGCAATTTACTCCTCTTCGTCAATTGACTGCTTCTTACGGGTGTTCGTTGTGGGACTCAGGAAGCGAAAATGGGGAAAGCGTGACGGCTGACGCCTGTGAGAAGGTGTGCCGTGGAAGAGGGAATGGAGAAGAACCTTACTGCAGAGAAAGCGCGAGAGAGAAAACCCGAGAGGTGGCACCGATTGCAACAGGCAATGCAACCTAACGGCAATATCGTTCGAGAGTTCAAAGCAACAATCTGAAACTCGTGATACACGCACAACGAAAAAGGGGGCTAAAAAATGCGCGAAGGAAAACGGTGTCGATAAGAAAGTCAGTGGAAGGCCCAAAGAAAGAAAAAGATAAGAACGAGGAAATAGCGAGTGGCGGTTGATCTTTTACAATAGAGAGAGAGAGAGGCGAGTAAGACGAAGCAACTGCAACCCGACAGCCGCGTGCTGTCAAAGACGATGAGGCAGAAGACGAGAAAACGCGATAGTAGTAGATGGATAACGTCGATCAGCGGCAGTGCAGGAGAGATACAGTTTCAGGAACAGAGGCGGTGGGCGGAAGGAGGAGGGTGGAGGTTGACTAGACATCAAAATAGGAGGAAAAGAGATTTGCATACGTGCGGCCACTGCCCGTTCGATCGAACACCACGTCTTCGCATCCATCCTTCTCTAGCATTGAGCAAATCAGCCGGACGAAAGATTGGACGGGTTTGTGCAAGCCTCTTCGATCCGAATGGACCACACATCACCCCGCCAAGGTAAGGGGGGTGAGGGAAAGCGGGGGTGGGGAGGAGAGGGAAAAGCGAAGAGGGTTGGGCAAATGGAAGGGAAGGAGGGGGGAGGGGCGCATGAAAAGCTCCCTCCCCAGCACCTTTTCCGCTCCAATATCCTGGTCCGTAAGGGCGTATTGGCTTCCTCTGAGAGGGCAATACGTCCTACTGACACCACCACACCAAATCCTCTCCCGCATTGTCATGATTACTACAAGCGGCGACTGAGCACCCATCCGGTGAGTGATCAGTCCAATGAGGAAGGGGAACATGATACGCTGAGGAGACGTATAGCATACGGCTCCACAACAGCTCCACATCTACCACTCTCGTTAGCTCGGAGAAGGACGCATGTCGGAAGAGTCTAATCGAAACATTTAAGAGGCCGAAAAGAGCATCCTGTCTGCTCCCTTTTCCTGCGCATGCCCAGTGCCCTCCCTCCATCCCTTCCCCTCCCCACCTTTTCTTTCATCTTCTTCAGTAGCACTTCTTCGCACGGCACTTCTCCTGCTCTCCATCCTTCATCTGCTGTGCGGTGGCAGCGACTCACTGCGAAAGGAGCAGCTTTTTCTTCCGAATTGGTAACCAACGAAGCGCAGCTGGTTAGGAGGGAATGCCTACGCGTGTGTCTCTGCTTGTAACTTCTTTTTTGTTGCTGTTTTTTAGATCGCTCTTCCCGGAGAAAAGAGCTGGAGGAAGGGGAAAAGAGCGGAGAAGAAAGATGGTCGATCGACCAGCCGCTCCCGCGCTCTTCTCCACCCTCAGTGCCCAATCGGGCAACCAAGACACAACTCAACACCTTTTCCCACTCACCCGCCCCCTTTTATCCCCTTCCATCATCTCCTGACCTGAAAATCCAGCGCAACATGCCTCACGAGAGAACGAACAAAAGAGAGGACACATCAGAACAACCACACAAGGAGGAAAAAATAAGGACGACGACAACGACACAGGAAGAGCCAACACGACTTTGCGCCCCCCTTCCCTCCGCTCCCTCCCCGACATCGCTTCTTTCTTTTCGTTACCGGGCTCAATTCTGGCCGCACACACGCGCACACACATATATTTCGTCATGTGAAAAGGAATTCAGCAACCACGCGCAACACCCTTTCGACTTGCAGCACTAACGACGGTGAAGTGGAACAACAAAAAGAAAGACGACACATAAGGCACCGGTGCAAAGCGAGAGAATTCAAGAGAGAAAGGAACGAGAGCAAGAGAGAGAGAGGGAAGGAAGGAGGAGCAGAGGAAGAGGAGTGAGGGAACAGGGAGGGGGTTGCTAACCAATTCTCGCAGCGAACACGCCCCCTCCTCCTCTTCTGTCCCTTCCTTTCCTCTCCACGGAGCACCCAAAAGTCTGTCTAAGCCGCACGACCCACTTCGTACAATTGTGGTGCGAGCGTTCGCAGGTGGCGTCCACGCCTCAGCGGCAACGGGGAAAAACAAAAGACAGAGAAGGAGGCGATCATGAGTCGCATGTGAGACATGTTATTGGCGGGAGGGAGGAGAACATGCTGTATAATGCCCCCTTCGGGGTGCGTTCCCGCGTCCGACGCACGTGCGTCCAGCAGAGCCCTCATGCCTTGGTAAGCGCCACCCCTGTCGGCTCTGCTGTCGTACCCCTCTCCGCATGGGCAGCGTGGTTGGGCGGGAGGGGGTTCCCGTAACCGTCCAGCGGGCCACGGAACGGCACGTGGGGTTCGTGGCACTGGTTACGAAACCGACACTTATTTTTGAGATTAGACAGGCAGGCGTCGTACGGGTAGTTTGCGTAGGCACATCCCTCATTGTAGTTGCAGAATCCATAAACGCGAATGCAGGGGTGTACCGGCTCCCCTTTAGCGTTGAACTCGTAGGGGCCGGGGCCGTCCTTGCCAGTGCCGCGCAAGCCACGCCGTTGGCTCTCATGAGGATTAACGGGAGCTCTGCCTGGACGTCCAACCGCCGTTGGTTTGGGGTTATCCGTGGGTACGCGATCTACCGGCCCCGGCGACGCCGGCTCCGCCTTCAGTAGCGTCTCCAACCGGTCCACCAGTGTTTTGAGAGAGCGATTGGGAATAAGGAGCGATGTCAACGGGCTCTCCGTCTGATGCGACGTCGGTGTGGTACCGTTTTCCTTGCAGCTTTCAATGTACGCTGAGATGACCTCCCGTTCGTACGTGGAACCGTCACTAGCCACCACCGCATCGACGACACCGACATAGCGACTCACAACGTTCTCCGCTTCTTGGAGGCGCTTCTCGGCTCTCTCTGCAAGCTCCTCTATATAAAGCTTCTCCTGCATAATCTCTTCAAAGGACAGTCGAAGCGCCCCAACGTCCATCTCCGCGGCATGGCAATTGCCCAAGACATGCGGCAGTCGCTGCTCCAGTACCATCATGGTCTCCCGCACGGTAGCCGCTGCCTTCTGAGCGCGGTTGATGACAACCTGGATCGGTTCATTGGTTCGTGTGTCCGGCGGCATGATACTCTCGCCTCGGTAGCCACTCGTCACCCCCTCTGGCTCCCCATTCGAGGACTTCATAAGACCGTAGAGTATTCTGTCAACAGAGAGCGAGGCGAGGATTGCAATGGCGTCTGGAGGGGAAAGCGAAACGGGATTGTGCAAATCCGAAAAGGGAGGGGGAGATGGGTAGAAGATGTCACCGCACACACCGACTTACGATCGCGGGCAACGTCTGGAGGGGGGAGGAGAGCGGGAGGTGCTGACAGTGACGACTGCCTCGGAGCGGAGGAAATAGACAGTGGGGAGCAACCGCCGCAACACAGGCGAAAGGAGTGGGCAACTCGGCTGGCAGGAGAATCAATGCGAATCCAGAAGACGCACTGATGGTGTGGTGGTGGCGATGGTGAGATGGGAGGGAAAAGTGGAAGAAGAACCTGTGTGATTGTGCGTGTCAGCTTGAGAAGTACAGCACGGAAAGGGCGGCAGCACTTAAACAGCAATCGGGAAAAAAAGAAACGAGAAACACAAAGAACAGACAAATGTCGAACAAATGTGAGGAGGAAAGGAGGATTGGTTCCTGCGCATCATACACGGTTACAGAACGAAAGTGGCCTGCATAGCACGTCCGTAGTGGGAAAGGGGAAACACGAAAGGCGCACGCACAAACATACACACACACACACACACAAGTGAAAAAAGGAATGCTTCTCGTTCCCTCTTCTTGTTACATATATATATATATATATATATATATGCGTGTGTATTCTTTCACCTATCAAGACACGCGTGTACCCTATCGCTGAGAGCAACACCTATTCAACACGTCGACGGAAGAGGAAGAGGTACAAGAAGAAGAAAAGGCAGCGGTCTGTAGATGCTGCGTGGATTTGGACTCTGGGGGAGCACAGATGTCGAAGTAAAAAACTGTATGACCTTGGAAGGCTCGCACAAGAAAAATAACGCAAAGATAAAATGAATAAATTCGAAAAAAAGATGGTCACCGCCGAGCCGAAAGGCAAGGAAATCACAAGAGAGGAGAACGAAGGGTGAGGAGGAGGAAAACGGAAAGCTAGCGATATATTCTCTTCTCTTCTTCCTCCGACTACTCCGCTCTCTGTAGGCGGTGTCTTACTGCGTAGGTTTGGGAGGGGGAGTAAACAACAAACGGATCGAGCGTGAGATAGGGAAGCAGCAGTGGAGGGGAGAGGGTGAAGAAAAGAGAGGCAGCAGGAAAGTAGAGTGGTGGTTGCTTTTGGAACCTGTCTTTGTAAATCCTTTCGTACTACTGAAAGCGCTTTCCCTCCGCCGTGTAGCGCGCTAGAATTTGCGTTTTTGTTATGTTATCTGTTTGCGTTTCAATGCACGAAGCGAAGAAGAGAAAGCCAGGGTACTATTCCTACTACGAAACTATTCGAGAGACAGACAACGAAAGGAAATCGTAGCTCACCCGTGTGAGGCAGAGGTGAAGCCACACATTCACAAAAAGAGATGGAGGAAGAAGGGAGAGGAGGAGGGGGGGTGGAAGAGGGGAAAAGTAGAGAGCCTAACGATGCGCTCATTCGAGCAGCACAGAAAGAAAACCTTCATAGGAGGGGCATGATATTTTCACCACTGGGGCGCGTTACCCCGCATACAAGCCTGTAAGGAAGTGTAGTGGAAAGAGGGGGAGGGAGGGAGGCAGAAAACCAAGGCGAGCTCGTCGATCGATCGCCTTTGTACAGAGACCTGAGGAGAACACCCGTAGCACGCACTGCGAGTGTAGGAGGAGGTCGCGTAGCCGAGGCTCTGAATGTTGTTTCTTGATGCAGCAGTTGCCTACTGGCCGAGGGAACTGAATACTGGCAGATGGAGGCGTCTGAGCACGACCCCCCACCCCACCCGGAGAAGAAAGCTGGCGCCGGCGTACCGGCAGCGCATGTACCCTGAAGCATGGAGTTTCTGGTTGTACCACTCAACATGAGAGATGCTCCGCGATACTCGGCTATGTAAAACAAAAAAGCAAGAGGGAGGGAAACGATCTGTGGGGAAAGAATAGGGTAACACGAAGACCATCAAGGGGGGCAGGAAAAATAAAGAAAGGGGGCGGCCGCCGTCGCGGCGACGGCAGGTACTTTCGTAGACCCCTCGCGATGGTGAGTTAAGGAACGTAAAATGGTGGGAATCAAAGAGAGAAGCGTGAGAGACGTGGGAAGAAAAAACGCGACGACTGCGTGCTTGTGCAATCACAAGCCGTTGGATGGTCCCACTATCGCTTTATGGGGCTCGTATTTGCCAGAGAAGCACATCGGGGAAGGAAAAGGAGCGAATGCCGCCTTGTGCTGTTGTGCGCAAGTAGGTGTGGGGAGAGAAGGGCAGGGAGGGCGTGTCGCCGCCAGCCTACTCGTCCATGTTGGTTACGGCGCATCGCTCAAAAGCCTGGGACGATGGACACGTTTTTCGGTCAGCGAAGTGTTCCCTTCCCCCCCCCTCCCAAAGTGCCTCTGAAAGGGGTCGTGTATAGAGGGCAAATTCTGTCAGCAGCGGACATCGTACCGGAAGGCCGTCGCCCGCGCCGTTACTGTTGTCGAGGCTGTGGAGAGCAGCGAAGGTGATGTCCATCGCCTGTTGACCGTTTGTGTCACCAGAGCTGGAGAAAAGAATATCCTCGACAAAGGACACCGGTGAACGCTGCTCTAACACCGCTTCCTCTGACGCTGCGGTGGTATGTGCGTTGTGGGTTATCTTGCACAGGCGTTCGAAGAGAAGCCGTTCACCTTGACGACGTTCGCGCCATGTGAGGCACACCGTCGCCCTCTGAGTGGTAGGATCGGCGTGGTGGGGGTGGAAAAGATGGGGCAGAACGTAGTTGAAGGAGACGCACGGCGATGTGGACATGAGAGGCCCGGCCAGCGCTTTACCAGGGTGGCATTCGATGAGTGAGGTAGTCGAAGCATCTCCAGCTGCGGCGGTGCAACGCAACGGACATCGCTCAGGTGTGAGGGTGGAGATATGTACTCCGGCCAGCTCAAGGGCAGGAAGATGCAGCAGAGGCAAGCCGTAGTAGTGCAGCGAACGATATCCCCCCACGATGGCGCTACGCGGTGCCAAGACGAATGGCTGCACATCCGCACAGTCAGAAGAGCCTCCAACAAAGTAGCAGCGCAACACTGGAAGCGTGGAGGCATCGCGCTGCTGTCTTGCATACCAGCTCACCATCTCCCGTTCGCGCGGAGTCCAGTCCTCAATCTGCCGCCGGATGGTGTTGGAAATCGACGACAGCGATGTAACTGGAGCGCCGGTACTCCGCGCCGAGGCAGAGACAGAGTGGGATGAGCGACGGCCACTCTGTGCGAGGTGCGCAAGAATTTGGCGAACGGCAACAAAGCCAACCACCTTACAGATGCTTCCCCGAGGAATTCGCACGTAACGACCGCCGCTGCCGCTGTCACCGGTGTCCCTCGGTGATCCTGCCACGTCCATAGGCACCCGCACCGAGCGAAGCAGCACTACAACAGTCCCCAAGGCAAGGGAGAGCATCGGGTGCTGCGCTGCCGCCAGGGTAAAAAGGCGGCGCTCCACCAGGAGTGGAGTCCACAAGGTGGACAGCTCGTCCAGGGCAGGGAAGTCGGGACAATTTGGCTCCAGCTGCTCATGCACCTCCGAAGAAACCCTCGGAAAAGGCAAGCTACCAGCAGCTCCGGAAGCATCTGCTGCATCGTGCGGTGGAATAGCTTGCCTTCTACCGGGATGCATATTTCCTTTGTGGCGGCGGCGGAAGTGAAAAGCCCACAACGAGCACCAAAAAGCGTCTCGTGTGAGCTCCTTCATGCATTTCTGCAAGTGGCACTCCAGTTGTGCCAACGCCTGCGCGAGGCGGTGAGCATGAGTACCTGATGTCGAAGAACCTTTGGAGGTCGTCACTGCGCCGCCGTTCTCTGCTGGACGCTTGCTATTACCGTGCTGGCGAGGACGGAGCGCCGCGCGCACACCGAAAACGCGGAAGAGTCGTCGAGGCGATCTCGCCTGCAGACCAGCAAAATCCATGTGGAAAATGTCCACGTCGTGGAGGCGGTAGGCGAAGTCAACGCTATCCTCCGCGCACTCTCTGTCCTCGCACTCGGCTCGGCGAGAGCTTTCCGAAGAGGTCTCCGGTGACCTTGAGTATCGGATCGCAAGGGCCTCTAGAAGAAACGCCCGCAGTGGCACCACATCGGCCAGAGCGGGAGCACAAAACGTCAGTGTCGACGTCCACCACCCAACCAGCACGGGTGGCTCAGCGCAGGCCGTATACCCCTGCCACGGCAGCAGTAGTTGGGGGGCAAAGAGAGGAGAGGAGGTGGTGGCCATCGCACCTGCCCGCGCCAATTGAAGATGATGCTCGCTCACGCCCTCCCCATACTTGGCCGCGTACATCCGACGCTCCATGAAACGAATTCGACTTGGCGTTACCGATGCAGTCTCGTTCGCAGCGTCGCCACTGCGGTCATTGTTGCGAGGTTGCTTTTCTGCGCTCCAGCCATCCTCGGAGTTGCCGCACGGACGTGTCGGCACATCACTGCAAGAATGTGAGGCGTTCGACGTCGTGATGCGCACGCGATACGCGCTCAACAAGGTATGCCGTATCCGAAGGGTGCTCAGAGACGGATACATGACGAGAGCCGCGGTCACTTCATCCTCAGCGGCACGGCAATCACCTGCCGTGCGCGGTGTAGCAAGGTGAGATCCGAGACACGCATCTACTGTTGAGACGAGGGAGAGCACCGTCTCACACGCCTCGTGTAGTTGCAGATGACCTTGTTCACTATGGAGCAGAACCTCAGCCCGGTCACTCACAAGTCGCCCCGAAACTGTTCGCTTCGAGCAGCGCTTGACAAAAAGGGTCCCTTTGGGGGTACCGTTGAGCACGCTGTGCGTCACCGTTTCTATCAAGGCCCGTCGTTCTGTCCCCGAGAGGCAAGTACGATACAACGCCGATGCACGCAAGAGTGCGGCGGAGAGCGGCTCTTCAACATGGAGAAGATCGGTGTGAGCCCTCGGATCAACGAGCAGTTCTACCCTGGACCGAGTGGTGGGCATCATCGGAGGCTGTACTACCGCGCTGCTCACTACGGGGCTGTCTCGTGCTCCGCCGGATCCAACACCACGAGATATGCAATCCGCAGTAAAGCCAATGAACACGGACTGGACGTCGCCGAACGGCACTGACAGCGATCGCATGTGTGGCAGCAGCGTCGCTGTCTCCGGCGGCAATGGAACGTGGCCGCCCATGAGCGCCTGCCAGTGACTTCGGCGGACATGAGCTCGCTTTCGTTCATAAAGCTGGCGATATGCCGCCCCATTGCGGGTCCACTGATCCACCAGACGTCTCGTCGCGAGCTTGGAAAGAAAGTGGGCGTTGCTGAAGACAACCACGCGCAGCGGTGGTGTACCCTCGATGGGCGTCGCCTTAGCAGCATCGGCAGCGAGCGTTTCAGCACCCAGAGATAGTACCGGCAAAGACTCCGCCAGCGTGGCGCCCTGCACCGCAAGTGAAGCTCGCCCAGGTGGCCATGCACCGTCATCCGCGTAGGGTGTGTCGCCGTGACATCCACACCGCTGCCACTCCACTCGAAACACGCGCAAATCCTCTGTACTGCAGTAATCCACGGCGTGAGCAAGAGGGCAATAAAAAAGCATCGAGGACATCGGGATGTCACCGTGCGCCGCCGCGTTTGACATTTGCAGCCGCAACTGATCCAGCGCTGCTGCGCACGCGGCGTCCATCAGCGCATCCGGAGACACGGTCGAGGTACACGAGGTAACCGAAGGAGCTGGATAGGGAAGATCGAAGAACGCAGCACGTGCCGTGAAAGGCAGTCCAAGGAGGGGGATGGGGGGACGCTCCCGGTGGGACGTCAGCCAACTATCGAGTTGGGTTACCAAGGGGGACAGATGTGTTGGGGCAGATGGCATGGCAGGGACTTGCCATGCGGCTACGATGCCCTGAGGTACACGGAAGAGCGCGCAGTCGTGCGGTGACTGAAGAACGCGAGTTCGAACCTGCCAAGGGCATCGCATCGCTGCTGGAGTGCTGTATGCCGCTTTCAACGCGCCAGCAGCCGTTTCCCTTTTCCCTGTTGAAGGTCCCTCGTATTCCCCGTCAACGAGTAGCCCCACGGGTTTTATCACCCGAGAAGCGAAGAGGCTTGTCTTGGCATGCATTATCTCGTGCAGAGCCGCCTCGACGTCCGCGGTGGTGCTCTCAAGTGGTACAGCACAAAGAAAAGCGCCAAGGGTACGTCGCAGCTCCAGACACCACCCCCACGATTCGAGCAGCGCCGCCTGCCACGCCAGCTTAGAAGGCAAGCGGCTACCCTGCCGTCGCTCGAGAGTATCTGGTCGGCGACCCGACGGCAAAAGTCCCTCAGCAATCTCTGAAGGGTCCTCTCCACCATCGTATTGCAGGCGCCTCGCGAGTGCGATCAGTTTCCGCGAATTGTGCAGCGCGACGCTCCGGCCCCTGTGGGGCGCGACACGTACGGCGAACCCTGCTGCATGAAGGTGTGCCGAGTGAGGTGAGCACACCGAAAAGAACTGGCGAGTGAAAGGACACAGGAAAGAGGTGGACGCAGAGAAGGCGTTGCCCCATCGTTCAGCACGCTGCCCACTGGAGTTCGAAGCGACATGCGCGCCAGCGGGCCCCGTACCGAACCGCTTGGGACCAAGAGCAAAAAGGGACCCTCCAATAAGAAATGAAGGGAGGTGATGGTGCGCCAGTTGCACTGGGGGCGTTGCTGCATCAACCTCCACTGAACCCTTCTTTGGCACGTCCCTTTTTACTTGACTCGCGCTGTTCTCTTTCCCACCGTCACTGGATGATGACGAGGGGGGACAGACACTGTTGAGCGTTGCGTGGTTGCGAAGGAAACATGCCTGATCCTCCTCGGCTGCCATGAGGTCGAGCAGTTCGGAATCGCACGGGTCCGCCTCTGCGCAGCCGCCCGCGCCACTGCTCCAAGTAGGAGGAAAACCAGCCACGTCCATACCAAAGACGCGGGACATGAGTTGCTTAGAGGAGCGCATGACGACCTCCTATGCCCCACAGGTTTTCAGGCACACCTCGACAGACGTTCGCATGAAAAACAACGCACACACAGAGACCACACGCAACGAAAAAGTCTTTCCCTCTTTCCACACCCCGCTAGAGAGACGCACCGCGCACCAGGACCGCCACACTGTCCCGTGCAGACTTTGAAAAACAGGGAAAAGGAGGCCCTCCCCGGAAATAACGCATCGCACCACGGTCCGATGGTGAAGAAAAGTGTTTCCTTCTCTTCTTTGTTCTTTTTGTGTGTGTGTGTGTGTATGTTGGCACACATTCGACGGCTCTGTGAGGAGGGGAGATGGATCGTCAGGCTTATCCCGTCCTTGCTCTCCTCTGTCAATGGGGGAGTCACTGCTCCACGATTTGGTAGCGGGGGCCTCAGTGCAGGGGCTGCGATAAACTGATGTGCTTCCTCCTGTCGGCTGCTGTGTCCTTTGTGCAATTGTTTCTCTCTTCGTTTCGTCCTCTACTTCGGCCGGAGTCACTCATCTCGAAATAG
Organism: Borovskyia barvae; assembly: GCA_030849085.1. Taxonomy (NCBI): domain Eukaryota; phylum Euglenozoa; class Kinetoplastea; order Trypanosomatida; family Trypanosomatidae; genus Borovskyia; species Borovskyia barvae. The sequence continues at coordinate 90,244 of JASAOM010001095.1, read as the reverse complement.
CCAAGCGCAGAAGGGAAAGGAGGAAAGGCAGGGAGGAATATGTCAACCCTTCTTCTTTTGGGGGAGGTCACCTCCAACCCCTTTCTGGGAATGCGGCCCTCCCAAGCCCGTGCGGGATGCCACGTGGCTCTGCTGAAGCAGCGACACGTCACACGTACCAACGCACCATGCCCCAGCGAGCGATAAGAACGGGCCCTTCTATCTCTTTTTTTTATAAAACGACGTCTTTCAGAATGGAAGAAGAAAATAGCAGATGCGAGTCTGTAAAATAAGAGGGGCAGATTGGGGAAAGGAGCGAAAGGTGGTCACAAGACAAAAAGGGGAAATAGTACTGTGTTAGAACATGCAGGAAAGCCCAGAAGTGGCATCGTGCGCTGGAGAAGCCGACGTGCACGCATGATGGACAGCTCCAGCATCTTCCGCTGCCGTCTTGCAGCTTGGAAAGAGGGGAGAGGAGGGGGACCGTCGCAAGGCCAAGGAGGGCGAGTGTTTCCCTCCCCTCTTCCGCAGTCCACTTGAAGGGGTGCGATGAAAGAGACGAGGGAAAAAACAGAAGCGGCACTCATACCCGCCGCGCCCCACTTTTGCAAGCGGAGAGAGAGGAAAAGCGAGAACATTCAGAAAGGCGGCCAAACCGGCTTTGGTCGGCCTCTCCGGGGTGCGTTGGGGAGAGGAGGAGGATTCGTTAGCGGTGTTGTCCCACCCTTCCGTTGCACACCTCCTCCTGAGCATCACCCGTTCCCCACCGACTCCCCTGTATGTCAGAGAGAGTGGGTCTGTCCTCTCCGGCCTCTTCGGTGACCCTCCCGCCTCCCGTCGAGGCCGCCGTCCGACCCTATCCATGGTACGTTGAGTATGACGTCCTATGTTGGACGCCCACTGGGACACTTTTCTGCTCCTTTTTTATTTTATTTTTTTCACCACTGACTGGTTTGTGTGCTTGTCTTGGTAGAGCATACCTTCTATTCACATACCCATTTTCCGCGCATTCCTCTTGGCGTGAATGCATCCTCGCGCGAGTCAACTTGCAGACTTTGACATGTTTGCAGAGAGTTTCGAGCCCTTTCCAGGTTCAAGAAAGGGCGTCGAGGTGCCGGGCACCGCCTCCGTGGGTGGGCCACCGTCATTGTCGGAGTCCATTTCCTGTGGGGTCGGCGGAACTGATGACTCTGGCGGATAGTTCGGTGGCGAGGACACCGTTGTTGGTGGAGAGCGCCGCTGCACAGTGGTCGCGGGAACGTCGCTGCTTCCAGAAAGCTGGCGTTGCTGTTGCTGTTGCTGTTGCTGCGGCGGCGGTGGCGGCGGCTGTTGCTGCGCCATCATCTGCTGCATCATCATCATCATCATAGCTTGCATATCCGCCGGGGACGGGGCAGCCGGTGGTGGTGGCGCTGCTGCTGATGCCGCTGGTAAAGGGGGCTGTGGGGAGGAAATGGGCAGAGCGGCAGGAGACTTTGCTGGGGAGCTGACGGAGGTGGTTGGCTGCGAATAAGAGGCTGTTCTGGGCACTGTAGTAGCATAGTCCGAAGGTTCGGGAGCGGTACCAGGAATGGTCCTGTTCGTTGGTGATGTTGAAGGAGGAGCAGAAGAAGGCAGAATCCTCCGCACCGTTGAAGCGACCAGGTCAGTGCTCCCCTGAATACCAGGAGACCCGCTGTACTGATGACGAACGTGGTCGCGATACATGTTCTGCAGTGCCGCACGTTCCTCTTCGAAAAAGGGGTCGGCGGCTTTTGTATGGGGCACTGGGCGCAACATCGCCGGCAACGTGGTACCGATCAGTTCCTGGAGACCGTGGATAAGCCCTGCCTTCTCAGCCTTTTGGAGGGGAGGAAAGTTCTCCACATCGAAACGTTGAAAAAACGCCTCGTACGCGCTGACCGGTGGAAAGTCACGATGGTTCAACTTGAAGCGCGCTGCGATGCGCTCAAAACGATGCGGCAGCCCCTCAATCATCTTCCGCTGCGCCTTGGATTTGCCAAACACGGCTGGAAGGTCGGCGCGCATTCCACCGACGATGGCGGCGTGCACGAGCACTTCCTTGGCGCGGCGTATGAGCGAGGTGACTTTCTTGTCCTTCGCCTGCTGAGGAATCACTTCGAGCAGCTCGTGCAGCAGGTCTACCTTTTCCTCAGCGAAAAGGAGGGCGAAGGAGTCTGGGTTGTACGGCTGATCCCAGAAACTACCCACGTAAACCCGGGGCGGCTCAGTCGTGTTGATGAAGTTGGAGAGGTTCCAGAAGAGACTGCCGTAAACGCGCATAAGCTCCTGGGTAGAAATTGTGTCTGCCTTGTTCAGCACCAACCGAATCCGATTCTCGATCCCTTTAAAAGAGGTGCGGAAGAGCTGACGGAGCTCTGCACCGGCATCCAGTTTGCTGGGGTCAAACAAGACGAAAATCAAGTCACTGCGCTCGGCAAACCAACGGCAAACCTTCACGTAGTCGTACTTTCGTTTGTGAACCTCGACGGCGCTCTCCAGCACGCCAGGCGTGTCAATCAGCGTCACCCGTTCCAATAGGGGGTGCGGCACCTGGAACCCTTTGAGGTTGTTGACAAAGGACTCCCCAAACTCGAGAAGGCCCTTGAAGGGTAAGTCCATCGCGTTGGCGAGGGCCTGGCCATCAATGGGACCTGCCTCCTTTCCATACATAACAACCGTGAACTCCGCCGTCGTCGGCTGCGGGCCCGTCCAGAGGTAGTTCTTTTGCAGTAAGTAATTAATAAAGGTGGTTTTACCGGCCGACCATGGCCCGAATAAAGTGACGAACGGGCGTTCGTTGAGGATGGTCTCTTCATACCAGCTCGGGCGAAAGATATCGAAATTGTACATCTCCTCCAGCGGTCGCACACACTCGGTGTAGAGGGGGTGCAACTCATGTATGAGTTTTTCCATAGTGCCAGGAACCTTGCCCCCGGTTTCTCGGCTGCGCAGCGGCGCTAAGCCGGATGCGGATTTGTCAGCGCGGGGCATTCTTTCTCGTTCGCCCTTTTTTTTCTCTGCGATACCACGAAACGGGGAAGACAGATGAGGGAAGAGAAAAAGAAAGTGAATAAGCGATTTTGAAGTTTCTCCTCTTGATAAATTAGGCGTAAAGGAGGTTGTGTTTTTTTTTGTGTGTGTGTGTTTGTGTGTTCGACTCGGAGAAGGAGAGTGAAGGCGAAACGGTACACAATACTTAAACAATGATCAAGCAGGGGCGACCCCAAGCAGCACGAAGCACACCCACACCCACACAGCACTCAAGAAGAGAAGAGAGGAACTATCAACCAGCACACTGGTAATACGTAGTGGTGTCAACAAAAAAAAACAAAAAGTTCCAAAGGCGTGAGGATATCCGGAGCGCACCCGCTCCAGGCGAAAAAAAAAGACTGCGGTGATGAATGGGAAGGGGGCAAGTGGGTGCAGTGATGGAGGCGTGGATGAAAAGAATGAAGCAGCAGCAGAACGCTTGTAGAGATGCAGCAGCTAGCCACGGAGTAGCTGTGAGAAGAGCAGCACCACCACCACTACGGGGGCAAAAGAGAGCAGAGAGTCGTAATGGGGGAAAGGGGGGGAGAGGCGGTGGAGAGAGTTGGATGACAATCAGCAGTCTCCGGCACTGGCGTCTCCAGTCCAGTTGTAGCACTGCGTAGAACTGAGCGATTATCACTACCACAAACAAACCAAGAGAGTAGGTGCAAAAGAAGAGAAGAAAGGCAGCGGGGAAAGAGATGCAGGCACGTGTGGCAAGCGGAGGAGGCAGAAATAAGTAAAGGAAGTGTTTCTCTTTTTATTCCTTCGGTGTTCTCGCCGTCTTTGTGCAATCTTTCTAAGCCTTGATGTCCTTGTCTACGTTAGAGGTGTGGGTAAAATGTGGGGGAAGACGATGAGGAGTGATGTTCTTCGAGACATACCAAGAGTTCGGTCACCTCCTCCCGAAAGTCAAAGATCTTCTCCTACAATTTGTTCGGCGTCGTCCTCTTCCTCTCCGCCACTACCCCCATACACATGAGCCTTTCCCTTGTTCTCCACCGACCCCTACAGCACCCTTTAGAGGAAGAAGAGAGAGATACGAGAAAAAGTCAGGTTTCGAGAGAAACGCAGCGCTGTACCACCGCGAGAGCATCGATGGCATATAATGCTTCCATATTGTTTTGCTCCGGTGGCATACTTTGTTTTTGTTTATGTGAGAGGGGAGGAGGAAAGGGGGGTATATACGCACTACACAACGTAGGAAAGATGCGGGAGAGGATGAATCACCAGAAGGTGACGCATCCCTAATCGTCCCCGTCCACACCTCGCAGAAGACAACTGGCGGGGACGCCGACTTCGGTCTCCGTCGGAATACATGGAGAGAGGGAGAGCGCGAAAAAAAAACGTCTTTGACTTCGTATTGGGGAAAAATCGAAGGGAAAGTAGGGAGGGAAGGAAGTGAGAGTAACGCCACCAACTAAGCAGGGTCATCATTGAGGGTTGGCCCCACACTGCAGGCCGCCAGTGTCCACATCCAGTGAACCTCGCACACGCACGGAGAAAGGGGGGAAAAGGGAAGAAAGCCGCAACGCCAGATAGCGCCGAACGTGTAGATTTTACAGCCAGCGTGCCATGACGGTGTAAACTGGGATGGAGCATCAAGAGGTGAGAAAGCCTTCTGCCCCCTCTCCAAAAAAAAAGGAAGGGAGGCAAGGAGAGGACAAGTACGAGGAGGAGGAGGAATGCGTTTTCAGCGCTCACCGCCACACCAACCGCAGAGGAGATGGAAGGAGGGGAGGGGGGAGGCGAGAAGTTCACGCAGAATCGTCATCATCGAAACAGCTCCCGAACATGCCAGCTTCGTGAAAAGTGGGAGAGAACCGACTGGAATCGTGCAACGAAAAAAGAGGAAAGCAAAGCAGAAAACGAAGTTTTAAAATGGGCGATCCCCCACCGGCACTGTCAGCCCTACTTTCTAAACTCTCTCTGCCTCCCCCCTCCTCTTTGTTTACAGCCTTGTGGAGGGAGAGAGGAGTTATTGCACAGAATCACCAACAGTCCATCTAGTACCGTTGCCACCATCAACGCCATCACCAAGTTAAATCAATAAAAAACCCAACGAAGAAGAAAAAAAGGGAGCAGAGGCAGAGAGAGAAGGTACGGCACGACAAAAATCGATGTGGTGTCCATCAGAAAAGAACACAAACGCAAAGACACAAGGGGGGAACCGCCCCATTACCGCTCTCCTCTCTATTGATTGAGATAAGAGAACACTGAGGGAGAAGTATGCTTGTGCTTACACGTGAGTGTGTGTGTGTGTGTGTGGAGGGGAAGGGGGGGGGGGGGGGGTTCAAGGATAGAGCAAGCAAGGAAGCAGCAGCAGCACGGCAACGCCAGTTTTGGATTAGGGAAAAAACAGGTGCCGCCTACCCACCCCCAAAAAAAAACAAAAGGGGGTAGTCCACGCTCCCTACCTAACCCCCCCCCCCTCAACTCCTCCTCTCATGCCATCACACATCTTTGAAAGGCAACATCAGCCACCAAAGGTAGTTTCACGTCGTTACACCTCAATACCACATTCCTTCCTTCCTTCCTTCCTTTCTTCGCAAGATGTTTTTGTCCTTACGATTCTTTCCGGGCAAACGGGGGATCTTCCCCCAAGCACCCACCATGGGTACACCCCCTGCAGGCGCCGCCCACCTCGCACACACACAAAAACAAAAGGGGGTACCACTGCCGACTAGCGGTGAAACTACTCGGCAGCACTTCCCAAAGGGAGAAGCGTCGCACCGACACGTCTACATACATAAAGGAAGTCCGATAGCCCCTCCTTAACAACAAGAGAAGGCGATCATGGAAACGTGTGAGAAGCAAAGCAGTGACAAGGAGAAAGGGAGGGAAGAAGAAGTGGAAGTTGAGAAATAAGAAAACAAAACATCCTCAAAAAAAAGGAGCGTGTCAAGTTGTTTGCTGAAAAAAAAGGGAAGAGGCCATTCCTTTTTTGTAATTGGATGGAAAAGATGATGGCGAAAAGCAGAGGGAACTTTTCTTTGATGTAAAAGTGCGAGGCTCGGCATGAAAAAAAAAAAGGACAGCTGCAACGCCGAATGCGGAAGTCCACATCCCATCGACGATCGTCCACCCTCATAAAAAAAAGAAGGGAGAGGGATGATGACCGTTGGGAGTTGGGGGAAAAGAGGGGGGGGGTCGTAAAGGTGCATAGGATCGGGGAACTCAAAAGCAAAAGAAAAAAGCGATTTGTAATGGGCGGAGCATGACTGTGGATTCTAGTGAATTATATAGGAGGAAGAAAAGAGGTGTTGGGATAATAGAGGGGCCTCCTCCATCCCCTTTCCCTCTCCCGGCATAGGATAGCGTTTGTGCACCATTTCGGCCGAATTTGTGTGCCTGCACCACCGCAACCTCTCTCGTAAAAAATATCCGCACATCGAGCNCCATCCAAACCCGCTCGCGAGCACCACCAGGAGGAAGCCACCAAGACATGCCCGAGCTGTCTAGTCAGTTTATGAGCGGGACCACGTGGACCTCCCCGTCTTCTCCATCGCATCGAGCAACGTCACCACATCTTCCTCGTTCACCCCGAGGTCCTCCATCTCAGCGAGCAGTTGCTGATATCCCTGGCACTTACCTTCCTCAAACCAGCCGTGATCTTTAGAGCGGCAGAAGAGGCAGACGTGCTCGTAGCGGCAGGTGCTGTAAGGGCGGCGACTTTCGAAATCGCACCGTCCATAGCCGTGACCGGGCGAAGCGCCACGACCGTTGTGCTTCATACAGAGTTGTTTCTCGCTCTTCTCCTTCACGTAGAAGTAATAGGCACCAAAGCCCATGTCAGGGGCCGGAATGCCATTCTTTGCCCACGTGTCGAAGAGCTCCTGCACTCCTCTGACGTGCTGGCGAGAGAAACTGATGATCGTGAGGTGCCGTAGCAGCTTGGTGGCGCTGCGACCTCGTAACAGTTGTTCTACCTCCACTTCATTCTGAGGGGGCCACGACCGATCCTTACAGAGCGCCTGAGGGTGATGCAGGTGATTCAGCTCCATCCTCTCCTTCCGTCGCAGCGACTGCGGTGTTTCGCGAAATATGTGGGCGATGGTGTCCCGGTTCACGACAGGAGCGGACAAGAGTGGACGTTGATGTCGACTCCCCCCGGGCGTGTAAAGTTGGGAGCGACTACCCGACATGGGCGTGGACATATCTTTGCGGATGCTCGGCGTGTTCGGCGCTGAGCCGCCGTGACTGGAAGTGATAGATTGGCGGATGTGTATGGCACTCGGACCGTTAGCTCCTGCTACTGACGGGCTGCCCCCCCCGCATCCGCTCACGCCAAGTTCTTTCATATGGTTAGTCTGCAAACCCTCCGGCCGACCTGCCATGACCGGGGGAGAGCGACCCTCCATCGCCGCTGCTGCAGCGTCGTCGACAGCGTAGCCCATCGGCAGCATCAGCGCTGACGCTTCTCCCGTGCCAGATGATAACCAGGGGAATGACGCAGTAGGTGGAGACTTGTTGTAAAGCACGAACAAGTCAGCGCCATCCGCGAACGTACATCCCGCAGGTTCGTCATCGGCGTGCATCGAAGACTCCGATTTGAAAGAATGAGGCAGCGCTGTTTGCACGGCTTGAGTCGTTACAATATTGTTCAACTGAATGGAGCTCCGCGTAGGCAGCGGATTCGTCCCTGTTTCCATGGGCGTGATGTGGTGCGATGGCCAAGCATCAGGTGAGATGGGACAATGCGGCTGCGGTGGTGTCGTCGCCGGTGCAGACGACGCCGTTAACGATGTCGATTCCGCCCGTGCGGCGGTGCTGAAGGCACGGCTCAAGTTATCCATTGTGCTAGAAGCTGCATCCAGATTGGACGATGTCGGCAACAGCGCGCTCGCCGGCTCTGAAGAGGTCGAAAACGTGGTAGGGAAATCAGCATGGAAGCCCTCGACTCCACCGGCGTTGCCGTTCAGGAGGGGGTGCTTGTCGGTTTCTCCGCATGTGTGCCAATCACCCGCGATAGCGGCGACATGCCCCGTCAGCAGATTCGGGCTCCGAACGTCGTCTGAATTCTCGTCCTCGTCTATACCGGGAAGAACACTTCGAATCGCCTCCTCGATGCCTCGATCCGTCATGGACCGCCGCTGACGCAACGAATCATCCGTTGCTCGTTCACCCGGCGCCCCCAACGACAACGCTGCCGAGGCGCTGCGTTCCACCTGCGCCAGCAGCGCCTCAATTTCGGAGGGCTGCGACGGGAGCGACCCCCCGAAGGCTGAGGGGCCAGAACTTAAGTTATCCACCAAGTGATACGTTTCGACTGGGGATGCATCGAGGGCGGCGGGAAAGGATCGAGGTATTGTGGAAGCCACTGGGTTTAGCAGTATTGCAGGCCCCGCACCTCGAGGCAGCCGGGTAACCACAGAAGATGAGGGCACTGTCACCACAGCCTTCGTCTTCGCCAAGGTGAAGAGCGGTGACACCGTTGATGACTTGGGGGCCGGAAGGGGATGGTGGGCATCGAAGTGAGTAGCGGCGACAGTTGCAGGATTTGTGGTCTTGGCAGTTGCACTGCGCGGAGCGGGCGTGGCGGGGTTCGCTGCCCACCGCTTCGGCCCACCAGCGCCACCACTGTTATGATTTTTGTTGTTGGGAGCCCCGTTCACGGTTGCACTCGTGAGAGGGGATGGCACGCCACCTCTCTCCATGGGCTTCGGGGAGAGACTGTGAACATTAATGGCACCACCACCAGCCTTGGCACGTCGTGGCGGCGGGACTAAGTCACGAGGCACCATCGCAGCACCCTGTGCCGAAAGTATTCCGTGGCCCATCTGCACGCTGCGCGGTGGAGGCGGCATCGTGGGTTCGACGAGCTCACTGCAGCTGCCCCCGCCACCCCCATAACCCCAACGAGGATTTCCACTGCCACCGTTGCTGTTGCTGCCGTGGTGGCCGAAATTGTTGACATTCTTAACGCCGTACCCGTTGACATGGTGCAGCTTGCCAGGGGTGCCGGTTGCGTTCGGCGCAACGGCCCCGCAGCTGTTGTTGGCATTCATAAAGGAAAAGGAAAATCGGTTTCCTCCATTGCCATCAGTATTTTGCGGCACCACCGCCGAGTTAGCTCTCACCGCGACGGAGCCAGCACCACCACCACCACGGCCGGGAGCGGCAGCGCCAGGGCTGAGCGAAGCACCATACTGAACTCGTTCAAAACTGCTGTTGTTTCCCTTGTTTCCGTTATGATTGAGGCTGCTCACCCTATTTTCTATGTTGGGCATGTGAGGTGCGTCGCGCCCGTGATGTTGCGGCGCGCCTGCACCGTGGTCCCGATGCGTAGCCTGACTATCTAAAGCGCGGCGACTCACCCACTTCGTCCCTGAAAGGGGCCTATTTATTTCCATCTTGTGCCGACGTGCCCAAGCAGATGTTGGAATGCAACGGCAGAAGGTGAGAAACACAAAATCGACAGCAAGAAAATAAGAGACAATGAGAATCAAGCACAAGCTTCCCTTTCCAGAATTAAAAACTAACAAATACACGTATTTGTCGTAAGCTTCGTGAAGAAACCAGCAGGACTGAAGAAGGAGGGGAGAAGGCAGTGAGGGATATTCTCTTTATTAGGGAGCAGAGAGAGAGATGCAAAAGGAAGAAACTGGGGGGGAGGGATTCGACGTAGAAAAGGCCGTCAGTAAAGAGTTCCGCGCCGTCTTGCGTCCGAGTTAGAGAGGAAAACAAGATAGGAGCACAAAGCTGGGGGACACAGTCGTTCGAGAGTGCCACTCCCGTGTAAGTGAAGCACACTTTTCAAGAAAAGGACGCTCAAAAAAAGAAGATCAACAAAAGGATAGCTAAACTCTGCGCAGAAGCGACCCCCTACTTCACGCTGAAGCGAGAAAGACGAAACGTGGTCGCAGCGCGAGGGAGCACACAAGGCACAAGGACAGAGTAAAAATAAAAAACGAAGCCGAAGAGCGCCCGATTCAACTAGATGCGTGGCAAATAGAAGAGATACCGTGTGCGCTCTGATTTAGGCCAATACACACACACAGAGGGAGACTCACAGCAATACACCAAAAGGACTCAAGAAGGGGGAAGGAGAAATGAAGAGGACTCGCCTAGGCCTCGCAAGAATTGGCGTGGCAGACAAAAAAAAAGATTTCAAAGCGGAATACCTTGGGCAATCAGACTGTTAAATAACAGCGAAAAAGAAAAGCTGAGGAAGAAAAGAACTAGAGAAAAGTATTGTGCTGCAAAAGCAGCAAATACGAATGGTCCCGGTCTGACGTACCACAATATATATATATATATATTTATATGTTTGTTTATATGAGTATATGTGTATACTCCTTCGCAGCGTAGTGACGATATCAACTGAATGAGAGAGTCTGTTGGACAAATTTCTCCAAAGCGGCGAGGGATTTGTTTCGTGTGTATATATGTGTATGTATTTGTGCGATGGTTCGTTTTTTTTCTTCGAATTCCTCAGACTATTTTCAATGATGTTGTGTCGCGTTAGATGGAAATGAAACAGATGAAAGAGAGCAGGTAGGTAAAAAAAAAAAACAGCAGCAGCGAAGTCGCTCGAGAGAGCACAAATAAATAAATAAACAGCGAAACGCTATTTGGAGAGGTGCAGGAGGGAAAAAAAAAGGGTGACACAAAAGAAATACGGAGAGCGAATCACAGGCGAACACACACAAGGCACACCCTAGGCGAAGCAGCCTGTAAAAAGAAAAAAAAAGAGCGGAAAATAGAAAAAAGTCGGAGCGTGAATTCGAACGTCTCAATGTCACTTGGGGGATATATACTAGTTAAAGGGAAAAGGGAGGAGGAGCGATTCTGCTGTTTCCTTTTCTTAGTTGGTCGATTGTCTATTTGATGGGCCGCTTTTCGCTTGTTTGCCCGCTCTTTTTTTTTTGGTTTCTCGCCTCCTTTTTTATTTGGAGAGGGGGACAGGGGGTTCTGCCACACACACCGAGACACGGAAAAAAAGCAAGAAAATGATCGTAAGCAGTAGCAGCCAGGCAGGCAGGAGCGAAATAAGTCTCGTCAGGCCTTGCTCACTTGAGCTCAAAGAAAAAATCGAGTCTGTACTCCGTTCGTCGACCTAATTGGGGTGGGGGAGAGAGGAAAGAAAGGAAGGGGAAGGAAAGGAGCTGCGGAGGGGGGGTAGAGAGGAAGCCTACACTATATCTACAACGCATCAAATATACATATACATATATATATATATCGCTGAAAAAAGTCGAAGAGGAGGAAAAGCAGGAGAAGGAGACGCAAGGGCGAAGAAAAGGGGAAACGGAAAAAAGGAGGGGGCAGATCCGAAGAGGAGAAATACGCTTGCGGACAGGCACTCGGTACTTCCCTTTCTTTTTATTATGTTATCCTGTAGGTGAGGCGATCTCTCTTCGAGCACCGTATCAGTTGGTGCGATAGACCCCGCCTTTTTTTTCTCTCCTTGCTCTCTCCTCCGCTGCCTTTACCGTTGGTGGTGACGATGAAAACCTTTTGGGGGTGAGGAATAGAAAACGAAAAAAAAAGAAGAGAGGATCCCTCTTGTGTGTGCCTGTGTGGCAAGGCGCCTTGTTTCCCTCGTCTCTCTCTCGAAATGGTACGCACACAAATGGTCTTGCCTTTTCCTTTTCAAATATAGCTTCTAGATGCCACTCAAAATACACAACCCTCGTACCGCAGACTTCCGGCGCAGGGGAGAGGAACGGGTGAGAAAGAAGAGGAAAAGAAGGGGAGGCGCAGCGCGCCGACAGAAAGGGAAAATTCTTGTGCGTAGCGTGACGACCGAAAATACTATATACAAGAGCTTTGCCGGAAGAAAAGTTCCGAACCAACCCCACCCAATTCTACGAGATTGATTCCCCTTTCTTTTTGGTTGTTCTCTCTTCGTGGGCTGGAGAATAAATTTCTATGATTATTCTTTTTTTTCCAACGCTGTTGCAGGGCGATGGTTTCGTATTACACACGACACGCCACAGAAGGGGGCAGTGGTGCACGAGAGGCGCAGCAAAACCCGAGGTGGAGGAGAGAGGGGAGGGGGCAACAGGCAGAAAGGAATTTTTTTTCAAAGGGAGGGAAAGTCAACAGCGAGACAGAGAGGAAGAAATCTTGTGTGGGGATGGAGATGATGGGCAGGAAGGAAGAGACGAGGGAGAAAAAACCAGGCGCTCAATGGATCCCATCCAACAGCCGATGGCACTGCGCGAGTGAGAACTAGTCGTTTGTGTGAGAGTGAGAAAGGTGCGAGAATCACTCTTCCAACTAAATAAATAAATAAAGACGCAGAAAAATGAAAAGGGAAGAAATCGATATACAGCGGCCAACGTTGATAAGGGGGGGGGGCAAAGAAATCAGCAGCAGCAGTAGTAGTAGTAGCACGTTATCCAACTGCACCACGTACCCCAGGAGTTCATACAAAGAGAGAGCAAATACAATAGGAGAGGAGAGAGACTACCCTATGGTATCACCTCTGGAATGATAGTTTTCGTTCTCCCGCGAGCCGAATACCGAGAGGGAGGAGGAGGAGGAGGAGGCGAGGATGATAGCTGAAAGGGTTTTCAAAAACGAAAGAAGATGCCAACCAACGGAAAAATCCGGCTTCACCTCGAAAGAAAAACGTGCTCGAAAGAACGGAAGGGAAATACAGCAGCGAGAGCACGCACAGGCACACACTCAGACAAAAAGCGGAACGAAACAAAAAGAGGAAGGAGGGATATATAAAAGCGCGTATTAAAAAACAAGAGAGGTGCAAATGATAGAAGAAAGGGGCAGAGAGAGAGAAGAGGAAAGGGACGATCCATAAAAAATGGCAAATTGGACAGATCAGCACAAAGACAGCACACTGCTGCTGCTCTCCTTTTTTCTCATGAACGATGGTATATGTATATATACAAAAAAGTAGGACTTGAGCGGTACGTTACACCCAGGCTTGGTACCACACACGCACGAACTAATAAAAAACGCACGAAAATGGCGTTCAAGCGCTGTGATAAGAGGCAGCGTCAAACGCGTCGTGGAAACCTCTCGAGCGAGCTGAAGAGGAAACGTGCAGAAGCGATCGCTCCTCCGTTCGACAAAAAAAAGAGGGAGAAAGGAAGAGAGGAGGATAGGACGATCGAAGCTATTCGATACCACTCAATGAAATCTCTCTTTTTTGTTGTTCTTTGAAAACACGTTTTGTGGACACTTTCTGTCCACGGATCTTCTTTTCTTTTTTCTTTTTTCACCAGGGAAGCAAGGAAGAGGAGGAGGAGGACGGGATGGGGGGGGGGAGGGGGGGGGGCAGGAAGAGGGAGGGAGGGACAGATAAATGGACTGGCAGCCTTTTTGTTTTCGGTGCGAATAGGCTTGCGCCTTTCTTTTTTTGTTGTCTCTCTTTGTTTGTTTGTTTTGCGCGCGACGTGGAGAGAGCAATAGAGAGAGGGAAGAGAGGGGGGGAGGAACACCAATGGGGATGGGCCTGTTGACTATGTACGGAGAAATGGCGTGTTCAATGCGTGGGTGGGTGGGTGGGTGGGTCTGTCGCACGCTGTGTGACGATCAGCCAAGCAGAGGCCACAGGGGGGCGTACAAGAGAGCACCGACAACGGTGAATTAGTCCTCACTGACCGCACCAGCAGCTCCCACCTTCAACCAGGAGGAACTGATGATGGTGGTGGTGATGGTGGAAAGGAAAGAAACAAATGTTAGATGGTGTCACAGAGATGTGTCTTTCACCAGCATCACCCACTACTTTGAGGTAATCCTTGTCTGGGTCGTACAACTGCGCAGGATCGGTCGTTGGCGAGCTGCGTCAGTCAAGGCTACCTCTTTTCTCGTTCCAAGTATGGAAAACAAATTAAGTACTGTTACGGATGTATGAGAGCGTGTGAGTGTATGAGGAGCTGGATTCCGATGCAGAGCTTTGTGCGGGTAGAACCGCGTCAACGGAGCGTACTCGAATGATGAAGAAACAGCAACTAGAGAGCGCGGACAAAAGGACGAAGGGAAGAAGAGAGGACCAAGCAACGGCAGAACAACACTCCTCTCCCCTTCTTCTTCGATAATACTAATAAATAAAGCGGAGCCGAAAAAAAACAAAAGGGGCGGCACAACAACAAAAAAAATCGAAGAAGGACCTCTATCTATCGAAAATGCACAGAGGTTACCGCAAGGCGAACGTCACCCGATATACAGAGAGAAAAATTCAAAGCACGAAAAGGTTGAGAAAACGCAAGAGAGAGAGAGAGAGAGAGAGACGCCAGCAAAAAAAAAAGTGAGCAAGATGAAGGTGCTGCGGACACACCCGCGCGCACAACCAGAAGAGGGGTGGTGTAAAAAAAGGGGAAAAGAGGGAAGCGAAAGCAGAGGTAAAGGGGAGAAGAAAAAAAATTGAGCAGTTCACTGGGAGGAAAAAATGCTGAACGAAACAGAGAGGAGCACAACCACCAAACACCAACACGAGATAGATAACGAGGACCAACAGGGACCACAGCAGAGGATAAACAAGAGAAACGTACGCCTAATAAGACTACACGAGAAGGAAAAAAACAACGAAAAGAGCGAAAGAAAAGCTGAACGGCAAAAAGTTGGGACTTGAGAGAGAGGGAATCAACAACGGCCAAGACGGGCTCACCCGATTTCGACTCGAAGAGCCACCACCAAAGGGGAAAAAAAGGGGGAGGACAAGATAAGGTTGACCAATCAGACCACACCGAAAAACAAGAGTTTCAGAAGAGTATCAGGGCGACGAGCAATAAAGAGAAGTTGAAGGAAGAAACGCAACCGAGCACGGTCTTCCAAGAGTGAAGAGGGAGGCGAAGGAGGGATAGCTAAGCAAAAGAAAAGATGATAGAGAAAGATGCGCAGATTTGCGTCGATCAAAGTAAGATCAAAAAAAATTATGCGACCAAAAATGATGGGGTATTTCTGTGGAAAGAAGAGTGTTGCTGCGACACAGATAGAAGAGGAGAATGGGTATATGAAACCGTCGAGAACGCGGGAAGATGAAGAGAAGAGGCGGGGGAAGAAGATGCAGCACGGGAAGCACTACCGGATACACACATCGAATCGGGCTTGTCTTGGTAGATCCCTTAAGAGGCTGATACGTTCGCCCCTTTCTCTATGTATATGTATATATATATATAGATATATATTCCCAGGAAGTTGGAGAGAGAGAAAGCAGGGCTCGCTGACGTCGCTATCCTTTCGTGATCCCCCCACCCCTTTGCCCCGATGTAAACTTTGTTGCTGCTGTTGTTTTGCGCTGGTAGTGGCGGCGGCTTCCTCTTGGTGTGTTAAGGTAAAGGTATGCTGCACAAGCGGGGATAAACGCGAGACGCCCTTTTTCGCAGAGTTCGGTGAATGTTTTGGTTTGTTTGTTTGTTCTAGGGGGGGAGGGGGGTAAAGAAGGGTAGAGGGACTGAGGGAAACGGAAAGAAGAGGAGGAGGAGACGAAAAGGAAAAAGAGAGGATTAGCGAAAAGAAAGACGAGGAGGAGCATGGCGGGGGGAAAGGGAGAGGGGGGAGCCATGTGAACGAAGATGGAAGGGCCTTGGCTCAGCAGCAGGGAAATGCGGCACTACGAAGGCTTGTCGATGTCAAGTTTCTGAGGAGCAGGCGGCACAATGAGGGAGAAAAGGGACGAGACACCGTCACCGTCGGAGGTGAGCCATCCGCGTACGCGAAAAGGTAAGAGGCGAAAACGCAGGTGGGGCAGCAAAGCAGCCGTTTCATATGTCCACCCTCCTCACCCCCCCCCCTCTCCTCCTGCGCTTCTTCGCACTCGGGCGGATGGGCCCGATGGGGGTAGCTTGACGGGGAACCACATTGTCTACGTATATGCGTGTGTATGCTTATGCTCCACAGAGAGAGTGGGCGCATCATCTTGCAGATTTTCCTTTCGCTGTGATCAACCGTGATATTCGTTGCTGAGGAAGCATGACCGACACTGAGAGCCTGCAGGATTAAGTGCCTCCCTGGGCCACCGGACGCAAGGCGGCGTCCGCGAGCATTTCTGAGAAAAGTCTTTCCCTTCGCGGTCCTCCCTTTTTTAAGGTTTTGCCTCCAGTTGTCGGTGTTGTTTGGGGAGAAAAGGGAGAGGAGGAGAAGGGGGCAGAGAGCAAAAAATAATAATAATAAAGGAGGAGAGAGACAGCAGCGGCAGAATTCGGGGGAGAGAGACCCGTGGGATCGATACAAGCGAGAGGCAGAAAGTAAGAGAAGGTACACCGAAGATATATCACTTTGTTTTTTTATTTCTTTCATTCCTCTTCCGCACACACACACCACCGAGTGCGGTGCTGAAATCAGCTGCTTCTTTGGACGGGATGACCCACTGGTCGCCTTGGCTCCTGTTATGCCACACACCACTTCTTACGCCCATACACGCACACGCCCATACGCCGATCTACCGGCACCTTCAAATCGAACACCACCCCGAAAGAAAAAGTCGAAGGACACCTCCTCGGCCATAATCCACGATCTGCCGCGCGCACGCGCGATAATCCGATCAGAAACGAGGTTCCACTTATGGAGGAGGGGGGGGAAGAGAATGGCTACGAACGTTACTGAAGGCAAGCGAGGTACGACGAAGTTATAAATATTTTTTATAAAGCGTAGTGGCGGGAGGCACGAACGAAAGTAGCACACAATACCTAAAAAAACGAAACAAAGAGGCGATGCGCAGAAAAGTATCACCGCAATAATGATAATAACACAACGAAAGGGTCAACAGATGAGACGCAACAAGATTGCGGTGTGCACGGCATGGAAAAGAAAGAGGAGGAAAGAAAGGGAGGAATTCAAATACCCCGAAGGTGTCGTGAAACGTGTATGAGGCAACGAGAAGGTGAATAAGGGGCGGGTGGGAGAAACGAAGATGCAGAAATACGAAACACGCAAAAAAAAGAGGAGAGCGGGGCTGCAGCCAAGAATGATAAACAGGGGGGGAAGGAAAGAGGGGAGGGGAAGGGAGAAAGAAAAATAAGACGGGTGCTGAAGGTGATCTGAGAAAGACGGTCTCAAAAAGACTCACAAACGAGCCTCCCTCTAGTAAATACCACACCCACTGTGCACCTTTGCAGCGTACCAACGAACTCAACTGCGCATTCTTTGCTGGCTGTCGCACGTCAATAGACGAGATCGCAACTCGTTTCGACCTGCGATGGTGCGGTAAAAAAAATGATGAGAGAGCAGCCAATGGATGGTCGGCATGCCAGTGACAGGGCATGTAGCATTGCTTTTCTTTCACGGCTTTGTCCGCCCTCAGCGTCGTCTCCCTCTTCCCGTCCATCAGCCTCCTCGAGCAAGCGCCCTCAAATGGCCAACACACATGCGCGAAGGAGGGGAAGGGAGGGGGGGAGGGGGGGGGGCGTCTTTCAGAGACGATAAAGTAACGCCAGCGGGAGCGGAAAAGCGGGCGGGTAGGGACTGAAAACAGCGCCCAGAAAAATGCACGTCAAGACCCCAAAGACTATCCGTGGCACCTCCATGGAAAGGCTACAGGGAAAGGGGGGATAGGAGAGGCGAGGCAGAAGACGAATACGTGCCATAGGAACAACAGGAAGCACCGGAACGTCAGCAACTGGAAGAGATACGCACCTGCAAATAATAATAATGAGACGGAACCGTTCGCTTAAGGGGCAGAGTGCGGGGGCACCTTTTCCAGCAGATAGCGGTGTGCAAGACCAGTCCATAGGGGTGGAGGGAGGAGGGTATTGCCTTATGTGTACGTGTTGCCATCCACCACCTTCCATGGCCACCACCACCTCCCTTTTTTGCTTATACAATCGGCCTTTCGTCCACTGCAGCACTTTCAGGGGCCGCGAACGTGGAGAAAAACACAGAGAATGGAAAGATTGCACGAGGTGCCGTTTGGCGCAGGAAATACGAGGGGAAGGGGGAGAGGAAGAGGGGGGGAGGCAAACTTTCGCCGAAGCCCAGGGTCTTCACCTGGCCCTTTCTGTGGCTATTTCAATTCCAGAAGCCGCGTTCTCTCCAGATCAGCAAAAAAAATCTCATCTGTAGGGAAGAAGAGACGCTTGAGGGTGAGAGGGGGCGAAGGGGGGAGAGAGAAGGAGCAAAACGCATCGTGCAGAAAGACAGCAGCTAAAGAGATGAGAAACTCTCCAGTACATATATATGCATGTATATATAAGGACGAGGTAAAAAGCCAAGAAAGGTCATCTGACAAAACTTAGTAACGCGTACAAGCCAAAAAAAAAGAATCGTGGAGATCTTTGAGCATCGAGTGGCGATGCAGGGAAAACAATGAGAAAGCAACGAATGCAAGAGAAAGTCGAAGGCGAAAGAGCCCTGTGGTGGAACGGCTGCCGACAGCTTCCTCCTTTCTCCCCCACCCCCTCCCTTCCCCCTCACGAAGGTATTCTGTTCGTTCAGCCTGAGGTAACTGCTTTGGAGTCTTTGGTCGTCGTGGCATTCTTTTTGATCTGACCAAACGCCACACCCCGCGCGCGAGACGCAAAGAGCAGCGAACTTCCCGACTCGCTGGCGTTGTAACTAGCGGGGCTCACGCAGACAAACATAAGGACTTTCGCCTGCCCAGCCATGGAATCTTGAAGAAGGAACGTAAGTGTCGAGTTGCGAAAGGGGACGTGCTTGGCGTTCTGAGCTAGTCCGGCGATCACGTCACCAAGAGCGGAGAGCGACTTGTTAATGGAGACAGCTTCCTTGAGGCTCTGTCCTTCCGCCCCGCTCTTGTCCAGCCGCTCACTTCCAGCCAGGTCTATCAGTGAAAGCTTCCCGTAGCCCTCCATTTTTGTTTGCTTGTTCGTCGTACGGACAATAATATACAACAGCATGTGCGACCGGGAGGAATGCTCGTTCATGTTCGTCGTGCCCTCACTGCGATTCTTCTGGGCTGTGCTCATAATATTGTCGATTGCACTAGGTGAAGCGACTTGTACTTCCTTCAAATTAGTTACATAGGTGCCACACGGCCCACCTTGTTTCACTTCGTAGGTTTTTCCATTAGCCTCTGCCTCGGTGGCCAGCAGATCTCGAATTTGCTCACAGTAAATCTCCAAGACGGACACCGTCACGGTGGAAGTTTCCGTTTCCTTTCGCTCCTCAATAATTTGAAAGAGTCGCTCCAACGCACGGCCGTTGATGCCTTTGCTCTCGTTCGCGCCGCCACCCATCGTAAACGTCTTGCCACTACCCGTCTGACCGTAGGCAAAGATACACACATTGAACCCGTCGACCACGCTGTCAATAAGGGGTGCAGTGTCCTCGAAGACGCGCGATTGGGGAGCACTAGGAGGGTACACCTCATCGAACTCGAAGAGCTTCGGTCGCCCGCTTTCCACCTCGATTCTCACCTCATCCTGCGAGGGAAACGTCATCACGTCCTTAAAGCCACCCGCAGTCTCTTTCGGAAGCATCGGCCGCACACGACAGTACACGCGGATGTTCCCCTTCAGCTCCTGAATGGTATTGTAATACTGTTTGCGCAGCTTCATCTCACGTTTGTACAGCTCCTGTGTCCATTGAAGTGCCTTGCGATCGGATTGGCGGTCCGTCTCGCCTGCCTGGATAAACGCTGCCATCGCACTTGTCAGCTGTGCCGAGTATTTGCGGCTGAGAGACGCGAGGTCCGCGCACTGGACATCTTTGATGTCCCGTAAATCACGCCGTATTACCGCAAGGGAGTCACGCATCTTCGACACCGCCGCTGGTGACACGGGACTCGCCTTGGGAGCTCCTGGTGTGGCGCCTCCCACCACCCGCAGCGGAAGGACAGCAGCGCCAGTCCCAGCGCCACCCTTTTCCAACATATCGACACGTTCCGCGTATGCCTCCAGCGCGACGATGCTTTCGCGGTTCTTCGCCTTCGCATCTTTATACTTGTTCTGCAGCTCCTCATACTTCCGGCGAAGCTCCTCCAGCTGCTGGCGTTGACTCTGCAGCTCACTGCGATCGTGGTCCACCACCTTCTCCGTCTCCCGCTGCGCTTGGATGGCCACGGCTGCTGGGTCGGCACGGTGCTTGCCAGCGAGTCGCCCGCGCACCCGCTTCTGCTCGTCATCGTCGTCGCTATCCGCCTCTGCCAAGTCCTCATTCATGGCGCGCATTTTGGAGTTTTGGCCTTCACCGATATCCACCCCCGTCATGGCCTCGAAGAGATCCAGTGCTTCAGAGAAGCGCTCGATGAGTGACATCAGCTCTGGCGCGATGTGCTCGTGCTGGCCGGACTCCAGCATCTTCATGCACACCATCTTGTGCTCTTTGCAATCAGTGGCGATATCGTTATCAGCCAGGATCTGCGGATGCTCCAGCGCATACTCGAGAGAGTTGAGGTCTCCCTGAAACTCCAGCAAAAGGGTCTCCTCTGTATCGAGAATGTCGTTGCGATTCGCCTCTTCAAGGGACGCGAAGTTACGCTGACGACGATCGTTGGCCTGCTCTTCCTTCAGCTCCTTTGCCGTCTTCGCGGAAATAATGCGAAAAGGTTCGCCGAGGATGCGGCTTTCATGGAAACGCTGCAACAGACGTCGATGGCCTTCTGTGTGATGGCGCTGATACCAAGTGATGACGGTACGCATAATCTTGTCACGCACCTCCGTGGACACCGCTGTCTTAGCCACCTTAAAGAACCGGTCTGTCCACTTCTCCGCCGACAGCATCACCGCAAAGGCAGGGCCACTCAGGATGAGGCACTGATCCATCAGCGTAATCATGCGGAGTTGCGTTTCTGGGGGGTTATACTTGAAATGCTGACGGATTTCCTCAAGCACGGTTGGGCCGTGCCCGCGGCGAATCAACTCAACCAGTTGTGCCGTCGCATCCTCGTCCCCAGCTGCGGAACGTGAAGCGATCGCACGCATTACCAGATTATGTACCCCCACTTCCACTCCGCTTTGCTGGGGAGGCCTGGCCACCATGAGGTTCGCTGGCATCGCCATTGTCACGGATTCCTCGCACGTACCTCTCTCCCTGGATTTTTGTTTCAACTTCACGCCCCTTGCTTTGCTCCTCCCACACTCTTCGTTCCACCTTTCACTGCCGTCAATAGCGGTGTGCTTGTTGGCAAAGGAGGTGGACGAAGAGGGACGGAAGTAAAGTAGAGGTCACACACACACACACTGGAAGCGTCGAAAGTGTTGCGTGTAAGAGATGAGGTAATCACCGCGAGCGTCAACGCAGTGTTATCACGCTATGCGCCAAGTAAATAAAGTGGCTGGGGCTACGGTAAGCAGATGAACAAGCACAGAAATAAAAGATTTGCTCACGGAGTTGACACACCGAGAGAGAGAGAGAACAGAGGCGAGACGTCCGTGCCGAGGGGGAGGGGGATAGAAAAATTCAGAATGATCGAAGCGGATCCTCAAGCCTTCCCAGTCCCACGCAAACGAACACAGCTCAAGAATGCCTAGCCAAGATGAATACAGAACGATCTTTTATTTTTCATATATACATATATATATATATATATAGTGAGAGAGGCGAGTGGGAGTGAGTACGATAAGAGCGCGCATGCGGTGAGGAACACAGCACCAGAACGAGGAGGGACAGAGGTGGAGAACATGAAAGGTGATACGCGGAAAGAGGAAAATAAGGAACAGCATAAGCGGTCACGACGAAAGCGCGAGAGATGCTGATGTCACCACCTGCCTAACCCACACCAGGGTCGTCGCCCACCCTTATCTCACCACACACAGCATAACGCATCAGCACCGCTTGCCAGGCTACTCTTAGTTCGGCGCCTCAACACACCACAACTCCCTCCCTTCCCATGAGGAGTGCAACCGTACGGCAACCCAGCAGAAGTGATGTCCTCCCAAACTGAAAGGAAGAGGAGAAAGGAGAGCGAAGCAACGAGGACAAAGCAGAAAGAAAACCTGCAGCCTGAAAGCAGCAGCCCCCTCACCGTGGGGCTCCAGGTCTCGGGGAAGGGAGAAGGGGCACCATCTAACGGGTGCGGTTGTTGAAGACAGGGAAAAGAACGGAGGGAGCTAGAAGGTAGATTCCTCATTCTCTCTCTTCCTCAAGAAATTTCTGTTATTCCAATTTTCTGCGAGTGTGGGTTTCCACATACCTCATCCACTGCAGTTTCGGCCGCAGGGACGATGCCGGGGACTTAGATGCCCGCGTGCCCGCTTAGGGAGGCGTTTGCAGGGGGTGAAGTAGACGAAGGGGGGGGGGAGGGGGGCTGCACCGGCGAAAAAAAAGAGGGAGGGCAGTGAAGGCTTTGGGGAGGGCGGGGAGGGCGGGGAGGGCGGGGAGGGCGGGGAGGGCGGGGAGGGCGGGGACGTACAAAAGCGGAAGAAACCGCAAGAGGGACGAGGAAGAAGGGCGGCCCGAATGAGTGGGGCGGAGAAGAGATCAAGGTATTCATCACCCTGACTGCCCAGGAGCGAGAAGAAGAAAAGCGGAGAAGGCGTGCACGATCCGCATGGCAGTCACTATGCGCAACGCATCACCGCGCCAACAGGGCGACGCAGATGGGCAGACACCACACCGCAGCATCTCCAAGGCAAGAGAAAGGGATTTTCGTCACGATGTCTTCCCGTCACCATCTTTTCTTTCATCTCGCACCGTTACCTCCGACATACCAATGGTGTGCACCCACTTGTGAGTGTTCACATGTACAATGTGAAAAGGAGGAAAAAAATATATAGAAAGCGCAGGCGTTATAAACATTAACGAGAGCCATCGCGCACATCACGGCGAAAAGAGGAGGGGGAAACGCTTTCTTTTCGCCTATAAACATATACATATATAGATATAGACATATGCAGCTCCTCCTCGTGCATCTTGTTCCGGATTCGCCACGCACCTTTCATCGCCCAGCGAAAGGAGAAAAGGAAAGACAGGCGCTCCATCGCTGAAACACAAAACGGATAAATGACACTCCGACCGAGTCGTGCCAATAAAGCAGGAGCGGTAGCCGGCTCAGCGAGAAAAAAAAAGATTGGACGACGCCCTTGGCACGCAAACCAACAGGTTGAGCCACACCAAACCAAAACAATCACCCAGGTACGAGAGCATGAAGGGGTGGCAGCACAGCTTCGGTATTCACACACACACACACACACACGCCGCGCACGCACTCCATCTTCAGCATCAGCGTTTCTAGAAACAGCGGTGTCAGCGCAGCTTTGCGCTGGAAGAGCAAAAACCAGTGTTGCGAAGGGAGAACGGAGAACGACACAACCGAAATCAGCAACGTCGCTTGTGTGCGTGTCTGTATGTGTATGTCAGCGCGAGTCGGTGAGCCAAACGAAGATGGAGCCCACAAAAACAACAACCAAAGGACTAGCCACCGTGCCCTGCCCTACATAGCGTGGCCAGAGCCGTCGAACCGACGGGGATTGTTGGGGCAGCCTGGGCTAGACGCCAGATGGTGCCGCCAACCGTTCATGCCAGCCTTGAACCGTTGGTGACACAGAGGACAGACGCTTTGCGTCGCCACCGCCTCAATGCATTTTTTACCAGCTACGTGTTCATTGAAAACTGGCACGCGCACGGCTTCACGGCAACGCGGGCACTCTCGTACCTGCCGCCGCTGCTCACATTCTGTCACGAGGTGCTGTTGCAGCTGGCATATCTCGGTCACCTGCTCACATAAGGGGCAGGGGCACAGCATTGGGCAAGCGCTTACGTAGTGCAAGTCCAAATTGTGCTCATTGAAGCTCGCCTTGTACTCGCCACAGAATTGGCAGGTCCTCAGGCGTCGATCCTCGGCTTCTCCTATGGATGCAGGTGCTCGTTGTAGAGGTGGGTTGGGCGGGAAGTTCGCATCCACGTCTTCGGCGGAGCTGTCTTCTTTTTTTCCCAGTGAAGCACGTTGAGGCTGCGATGGCGCTGAAGTTCGATTGCTGCTTCCCCTGCGGCGCTGAAGTGTCATGGTATCCGTCTGCATTTCCGGTGACGGCTGAGCGGCACTCTGTCCTGCCGATTGGCTTTGCTTGTACTGCTCCAGATGCTCCTCTACAAGGGCCTGCTGGACCGGTTTGATACCCTCGACATACTTCCTGGTGGTACTGGAGTCAAGGAAAAGTAGCTTCGCGAATAGCTTCACCGCTGCATCGCGTACTTCAGCGCTCGAGTGCTGCAAGCAGGGCAGCAGCACAGAGGTGCAGAGAGCCCGCGTTTCGAGACCGTCAGGAGCTTTGCAGCTTAGTCCAAAGTCATCTACGAAAGTGCTAAGAATATTAATGCGCGATACATGCGTGCGCACGCTAGCAGGTTTTTTGTTTTGCTTGTCCGGATCAACCATGAGTAGCGCTGCCACAAGGCGGTGCCCGTATGAGGTGCGGGCCAAGGCTACTACCGCCCTCTCAACACTTTCCTGAACGCGAGTGTTGGACTCCCCGATTCGAAGCACCAGCTCAGGAAGAATTTTGTGCACGGACTCGGTTACGGTACTAATAGAGGCGCTGGGCAGCTTACCCTGTACTATTTTTATCAGGGTATCACAAGCCGCAATGGCGGCTCCCGCAACGGGATCCCCCACCCCGTACCCTTTCAGTCCCATATATAACACCAGTTGTCCCCACGCAGTGCTGCTGTGCGAAGCAAGAGCTTGACTGCCTTCCCGTGAAGCGGCCCCTCGTAGTGCAGCCTCGCGCTGCTGCCCTTTCCGGCTAAACAGGCACGCCACACAGTACACACCAAGATCTTTCACGTATTGGCTCGCCGTCGCCGCAGCGTCGCCGGAGAGGGGAGAGGGTCCGACTTGTACAGAGGAGACGTTCTGAATCGTCTTGTTGAGCGTCAGTTCCCATTCACCCCCATCGCCGGTGACCGGCACCTCCCTCTCTCCTCTGGCGCCGTTCTGGCTGGCCCCCGTCTCCTTCAGGCCACCAGTAGCATCGGAAAGGTCGTAGAATCCCTTCCCGCCAACCACCATTTCGTCGTGGACCGTGGTAGGCACCGGCGGCTCCGTCACGCCCATCTCATTCTGCCCACGCGTCGGACTGCCGCGGTGGTCGATGACGCCGCTGATACCGTCCTTCGAAGTTGGAAAGGAGGGCGGAGAAGCGAAGATATTCGTGGCGTATGGCACAGTACCAGGCGCAGCACCTGCAGCCGCGTCATTCGCCATCCGGAGGGCCTCGATGCGCTGTTTAATTTCCTTCGCCATTTTATAATTTTCCACGCTGACAGCCCGCTGCTTCTCTACCTCGAGTCGAGCAATCTCGCGTTCACCTTTCTCAATTGCGAAGATTTGCTGCTTGAGAACCTCGGCCGTGTCGAAGTCCTCGACTTCCACTGCTTTCCGTTTCATTAGGGTGAGTTCCTCGAGTCGGGCGGCCAGCCTGCCGGGAATCCGCGCAGGGCTGGTCGCGGCACTATCATTGGCAGCTAACGGCATCATTTCATCGAGCGGCGCTACAACTTGCTCTCCCACCTGGATGGCTAGCGGTGTTGCGGCCCATTCTCGCATCTTCAGCTGCAGCTTTCCGTGCATTACAATGGCAGCTACCCCTACTTGCTGGAAGATGTTGAATTCATTCACATGTGGATTGCGGAATGACAGTTTTAGGTACGTGCAGCGACGATGTAGCGCCACCGTTTTGAGCTCTCGCGCCTGATGATCACTTGCCGCATTATTTGAAAAGTGAACGTAGCCCAATCGCCTGAATACTGCCTTGCTGTACGGGCAACACACTGCGCCCTGCTCCTCCTGCAAGGTTGGCTCCGCCACGTAGATGTCGATGCAGCTAGAAATTTTAGTTTCATTGGCGAGAATGCGCAGCGTATCGACCGTAACAATGCCGTCGAAGCGAAATCCTAGCTCCTGAGGATATGGTGCGTGCTTGGAGGAAACCCACCCGCTTGAGAGTCGATCCTGGGCTCCTAGAGCATCGGCAGGATGTGAGTCATCCTGCGAGCTCACGTAACAAAGGAAAACACGCAAGCGGGGGCCATACTTGATTTCTGAGGGGAACATGAGCTGTCGAGCGTAAGTGCCACTGAGCAGCTGCACCGAGAACGGAAGAAATGTGTGTCGCGAGGAGCGTACGTCGATATCTCTTTTCTTTCTCTTCCGATCATGCGACGACAGAAGAGCGGGACCGTGATGAAAGAGAGAGGGCAATCAAGCGCAATAGAATTTCGAAAAGAAAAAGGGAGTCAACTCTCACAGGACTCTTGGTGCTGGACGTACCAACCCAGGTGAAGAAGGGGGGAGGAGTAAAATCGACTAACGAGAAGTGACAAAAGGGAGCCCAAGCGTTGCTCCCTTTTTTTTCGATGTAGAGGTGCTTACGAGTCTATCGTGAAAGAAACAAAAGAATGCTTCCTCTTTTCCTTTTCAGATTTGAAAAAGCGTTGTGTGGGGTGGGAGGGGAGAGAAGATGATGGGTAAAAGGAGATTAAGGAAGAGGTCTCCTGCACTCTTATCGGATAAGCGCCGCGCGCCTCGTAAACCCCGACGAGAAGAATCGAAGCAAACTTGAGTTGCGTCTGCGGATGATCCTTCGATTCTTTTCTTTGTGCACTGCCCCTTCTTTCGCTTTTTCTTCTGGCCGAAAAGTATTCAGCTTTTTTTCGTCATGTGCCTTTTCTCCCTCCTCGTCGTGGTTGCTTTCTTTTACACCGTTTCCACGGTGGCAGCCGTACTCTCTTTTCCGCCTAGAATTATACAAGTCTCCTGCGCCGCAGCGGATGGTCGCCCCCGCAAGTTGAGCTCACCGTCGTTGGAGAAAGGGAAACGTTGTGAGGCAGGACCCACTCCCACAAACATCTGCGTAGATGTGCGGCAGAGTGGGGGGGGGGGGGGGGGGGATGAGCTCGAGATATTAAAAAGCAGAAACTGCGGGAGCCGGAACAGCTACAGAGACTTGGAGAGAGAAAGGGGGGGAGATGTGCAAAGCCGAGTTAGTGAGGTTGCCATACGCATATACGCACACAGTCCGGTGACGTACACTTGGAGGAAGGGGGAGAAAACCAATACAGCGAGAGAGAGAGAGAGTGGAAAAGATGGGAAAGGGGATGGGCGAAGAACAAATACGCGTTAAGCTGATTTGACCTAGCGATCACCCACGCGCTGATGCAGCATATGCAAGAGTATCAACGAAAAAAAAGGTGCAGACTGGGACTGAGCATCGGCGCATCATGGTAGAGCTACCGACTTGCTTGTTGCTTTCTCTTTTTTAACCGTCTGGAAGTGGCGCGCAGCCCAACCAAGGCCATTACCGCCGCCCTAAGGGATAGAGAGGAGAGGAAGTCAGCACAGTTTTCCGGGGCGGCGCGAGGAAGACATGCCCTCCCCCGCCCCAAGGGCTCCTCCCTGGACAGCAAAACGATACTCCAAACTTACCTCTCCATCTCTGTTTATGTACGATATAGCGTTCCAAGCGCGGCGATTCGTGTTCCCAGAGCAGAGGCGTATTCAGGCCTTTTTGCCGCCTTGCCTCCTGCCACAATGCCCACTTGACCGAAGACTTTTCGATGTTTTCCTTGTATTTGCGTATGTGTGTATTAGCGCCGTATTATGAGGCTTCGATTTGCGTATTATTCGCTTCTCTTATCTTCAACTTCGTAGTGGAGGGCGCTGACGGCTGGATTTCCCCTCCTTCCTTTTTCTCTTTTTTTAAGGATCCTTCGCGACTGCTTTCGTCTGCTGCCATGGGGAGTAAGTAAGAAAGGGTGATACCGAGTCTTCTCTTCCCTTGCCTCTTCTCTCTCCCCCTCTCTCACATTCTCGACGTCCCGCTACCCCTTACCCTCGTTCCACGGAGCCCGCCCCCCCCGCCTTTCCACACTCGAGGAGCTCGAAAAAGGAAACAAGGCAAAGAGAAGGTAGCACAACGGCGAAAACAAAAGGGAAGCATCAGAGGCGCGCGAAAATACTCTTAGCTGCAGAAGCAGCAACATCAGCGGCATCGCTGCATACTTATTAAACGAGGTAAGAGAGCGGTCTCCAGCTGCTGCTGCCAGATAGTTACTGTCTACGCATCGTCGTCAAGCTCGATCTCCTCGCTGCCCTCCGCAGTCTCTCCTTCATTCTCGCTAACGTTGGTGTCGTCGTTGGCGTCAGCGGCCTCCTCGCTATATTCATCCTCGAGCTTATACTGCGGAGCGACGAGAAAGTCCGGATTCATCTCCACCACACCGTTTGGCAAGAGGACGACCACGTCACGCAATGCGGATGCAGCCATCTCCACCAGTGCGTCGAGGTGGGCAGAGCCCTTTAATTCGTCAACCTCAGTAAAACTCTTGCCCTCAGCTGCCGCAAGAGAAAAGAGCTCGGACGCAGCGCCAACCTCAGCTGGCGTCAAGGTTACATCACCGGGGGCACGCATCACAGCCCACGGCACGTGGCGTCCCTCTGACATTTCCCGAAGGAAGGTCCGGGCGCCAAGTCGCAGTGCGTTGTTAGCATCCGCGCGCGATACCTTCTGGTACTTACTAGTTTTCCCCTTGCCTTTCTTCATGACAGAAGAAATGTGTATGAGCTTGCTGGGGGTTGCGTTACTGTAGGTGGCGTTGAGCAGCGTGGATTGACTGCGCTGCTGACCCGAGTTGAAACCTACATGTCCGGTCAGGCTGCTACTCGTCACCTTACCCATTGTACCCGCCTCTGATGCGAAAAGCGGAGACACGTGAAAGCCTCCATCGCGACGCACTGCGCGGCCGAGCTCGCGCAAAAATTTCTCCCCAGCCTTCAGTGAGTCCTTCGCGTTCTCCGCTGCCTCACCGGCGGCTGATACACAAAAGGCCTGTGCTATACTCGCCTTCTCCGTTATACCGTCAAAAAGAACGCAGCCCATGGCCTCCGGCTCAGGTGTGCGCTCCACAAAGGCAAGCGTGCGAAACAAAACATCACCACCTAGCGGTACACGCAACTCCTTCATCATATGGTGGTCCTCTGGCAGCGGCACCAGTGTCACCGCCTTAGCGTTCGGCATAGCAAACTTCGTGTGCACCTTCTCCTCCTCAGCCGTGAGACCAGAACGAATGAGCTGTAGCTGCGCGGCGCGAAGTGGTACATTGCTCACACTACTCTCGTTAGCTTCCCGCGCAAGAGTGCGGCACAACGTGCGGCGGCCGGTGTTGGGAAGGCCGATCACAAACGCGCAGATCTTCCCAGTCAAGTTCGACGCCATCTTCTTGCTACGGCAGCTCTGGTTATGAGGGAACTGGTTGAGGATACGCAATACGTGACGCTGGGCGCGTTCACTGTGAACTGAAAATGGCGTGACTGTGGCGACTATGTTATCGCCGAGGCCCTGAGGGTAGCGTTGCTTCAGTGCGAAAGCGACAAGTGCGATCTGGGACACCATGGCAGGAGCAGAAACGAGATCTGCTTTGGTGATGGTGAAGAGTAGCAGTGCTTTTCGGGCACCAGTGTAGCCACTAGCCTGGTCCACGATTGCATCCACCAGTGTCCAGGGCATTGACTGCACAGCAAACCGAGCATCCAGTGTCACTACGTAAGCGACAGAAGGTAGTTCGAGCGAGGCTGCTGCATCCGCCGCTGCAGCAGGAAACACGAGCTCCGAGAGAGAGCGGTTGAACTGTATACGGAAGTTGTTCGAGTCCTTGGCAGAGATGTACAAAACCAGGCGCTTGCTGCTAGCGCGCACATCACCTTTGTCTGGTTGATCCTCGACGTGGTTCTCCCCATCAGCATCAGTACCTTTGCGAGTGCGTCGTTCCACTTTCATAACCCGCGCCGTCTCACGCGCCTGGAGAACTTGGTTGAGAATATGTTCCTTATCAGGGTGTCGATTGGACACTTTCAAGGCGAGCTTAGCCATGTCGCGTGATTTTTTGCTTCTCTT
This sequence comes from Borovskyia barvae, assembly GCA_030849085.1. Taxonomy (NCBI): domain Eukaryota; phylum Euglenozoa; class Kinetoplastea; order Trypanosomatida; family Trypanosomatidae; genus Borovskyia; species Borovskyia barvae. Next base: position 60,533 of record JASAOM010001095.1, on the reverse strand, counting down.
CGGACCCATCCCCGTCTTCTTCATCGCCTTGGCAGCTTTTTTCAGATCCCGTTTATGCTCGCGCTTCTTGCGGTCGATCTTGTGGCGCTGGCTCGAAGACATGCGCTTCGATTTGGAAGCCTTTACTTTCACCATCTTGAAAGCAAATGATTAAGGGGGTCTGCTTAGAGGAGAAACCCCCACGAAGAGATGCGCCCGTGAAAGGAGCGTTAATCGATAGTGAGCGTGGGGGAAGCGAACGAACCGCAGAGGGCTGTCCGAACCGATGAGTTCTTGGCTCTTCGAAGAGAAAAGATCTGTCACGGGTTACAGGGAGCAGCCCTTTTTTTAATGTGCTCGAAAAGAAGAGGAAGGCAGAAAATTGTGGTTGACTCACACCGAAAAAAAAACGTCCCAAGAGCTGATGCGGTGTGCGTGTGCGTACGTGCGTGTGCGTAAGTTGATGAAGCAGCAACCGGACGAGGCGAAAGTGAAGGCACAAATGAATTCGAATGTTAGCGGAAAGCCATGTAGAGTTGAAGGAAACATCGATGAATATTAAGGAGAAAGAGGGGGAAAAAATGTTGCGGGGTAGATGATAATATGTACAATCAGGTAAGACAAAAGCATAACTCAAGCACGGGGCGCGTGAACCGCCAAAAAGAAAAACAGGCTTCGATGGCCGTTTTGAGTATTTTACAGACGACGTTGTTCCTTCTCCATTCTCTCTTTATCGGAATCTTTTCCGCGAAGAATCGAGGACCTCTACCTACGTCATAGCCGAGGAACAATGGACGCTGTGCGACGGCCAGCAAAGAAGTACTTCGAAGGGAAAGCGAAAGCTCCTACCCTGGCACCAGTTTCATAGCGTCGTCTGTACATGTGAGTTTTCTCGGTAGAAGCCACGTGCGGCGCCTCGCGTCCGTTTTTCGGCGCGGTCGATTCCGCCAACACGGCCGCCACTTCCGCACAGAAGTCACCGCATTACCCTGTTGGTTTTTTCTCTACACTCTGTACTGAAGTATACGTCTTCTGATCACTAACACAATCCACTACTTCCGCTCTCTACTAACATCCTTTGCCTGCCACATGTCCGCACTAAGGTCCTTCTCTGCCCCTCAGAGTACTGGCGAAGAGCTAGCACCCAACCACACACCCACGCACCACGAGTCGTGTGTCAGTTCAACAGCCACTACACTAGCCATGGTCGGAGGTCCTTCAGGAGAGAAAACACGACTACCGATAAGAAACAAAAAAAGTCGTTACCAACTAATAAAAACCACGCAGACGAAGATAGGATGGATATAGGAAAGGCGATTACCTAGGTCTAACTAAGTTATTGGAGTGGAAAACAAAAGAGCAGAGGGTTGCAACGGCGTTTGGGTGGGTAAGAACAAATTTGTCTACCAAAAGGGTTGGCGAGCCTTCCTTGTGGCAAAGTTACCTCCATTCCTTCACTTTCCAGAACTGCAACTTTTAAAAAGCACGCGGGTACGATTTTTCATGCAAGGCTCTCTGATCAGTGCTACTGTCGCAGGCACATCGTATATATGTCTCCACGCTAGTGCCCGCTCCACAAAAGAATTTTGAAAGGGGCATTGACTTTCTACCGAGCAGAGTGAAGGAAAAATAATGCAATACTTTTGAGCCAATAAATAGTGTAACAACTGAAAGAAAAAGCGATAACTATCGAAATCATGAAGGCGACGCGTGAAGTGAGCTGCATCACGATGCCCTTGAAGGACAAATGTCAACTCATCTGGTTGCTTTTTGCATTTTGTGCCGGACTAACGCAGTAAAAACTCATGCGGAAGCCTCAGCTGTCGAACTAGCACACCCATCAAGCCCCAGCTGAGGCTGGGCGAAGGAGTCGGGGTAGATGACAACAGGCACTGCAAAGCGGAAGTTTGTGAAATCTGTCGAGTCAATCCGCTTCTGCACATCCTCGGTCGACAGACTACTAAGTTCACCCCCCTTTTCCATCATGTGTCGCATTTGATTGGCTATTGCCACATCCATTAGGCGATTCAAAGCGCGGTACAGTTGTACCATACGAGGTGCAGCGTACCGGCGCTCAGCACTGTCAGGTGCGCGGAAGCGCTCTGGACGGTTAACGTATTGCTCCCATTCGGCGATGATGCTATCGAAAAAGGAATTCTTACAGTCGATGGTGCCGCTCTGCACCCACCTCTTCATACGCATGCAACGCTCGTCCCACTTGTGGCGCCGGTCATAGTCGAAATCCTTGTGATACCAGGGAAGGTTCCGCGTCTCTGGTACGTCGGGATCAAACGCATTGTAAAAATCAGCCCAAGTTTTGGCCATGGGATTACGCGTTTTGTCTGCCTTGATTTGCGCGAACGCACTGCTAGTATAAATAGCATAGTTGACGTTGTCAGATATCCATTCGTTGAACAACTTTTCCTGCGCAGCACCAACAGGAACTTTGGCCCAATTGTACTCCAGTGGGGCTATTAGGTAGCGGAGGCGGAAGTAAAAAGCATCCGTCTTCCAAAGTCGCGGGTTTGGCATTTCACGCATTGCCTGCTTCAAGTACTTCTCGTACTCGTCAAAGCGGGTTGAGTAGAAGTCATCATCCTGACGAGCCAAAGTTCGCTCAGCGTTGATGCGGTTGGACTCCGGGCTCGTTTCACGAATCAGGTACTGGAAGAGCTGCTCACGGTTGTGGGTGTAGAGGTCCTCCATTGAAGTCTCCATCAGAGTTTCAATGTCCTTTACCATACGCCGATAGCCACGGCGGTTTTTGCTCGCGTAATGTTTGGGCTGGTTGTAGCCACTTTCAACCCAGCCTTGCATCTCACGGCGCGCATTTTGGCGGTCAGGGTCCACGTTCTTAATATACCACCCCTCATAGTCAAGATTCTTCTCCCAGAAGTTGGTTCCATCAGCCTGGCCCTTTTCAAAGTACCCCTTGGATGTAGTCCATGAGACTGGAATACGGCCAGCGATCTTGTTGAACTCCTTTTCGCATTCCTCGCCAAGCCACGACCAATGGCCGTTGTAAGGGCCCTCACGGCGCTGCTCCTCCCCATTCCAGAACTCGCGTTCGCTATTCATAAGACCCTCCTCTTTCGTATAGTGTTTGATAAGCTCATCCATACTTTCGTGCTCGAAGAACTTTTCGATAGTGGCGCGGGGACGACGGAACATGACCGCCTCCTGAAACTCCATCCAGCCGTTGTGTAACAGGTGCCTAATAGCATCAGGATCCTTGGTGTGTTGATTTTGTAAAAAACGGAGACGGATCTTTTCTTTCATCTGCGGAAGGGGAATCAGCAGCCAGTAATGGTGCTTGATCATCGGTAATGCCTTCAGGATGGAGCGGTAGAGAGACATGGCAGCGGCCTTAAGTTCCCACGCAACACCTGCGTTCGCTAAGAAAAGGGTGGAGCCCTCACGGCGCCCAGTTACCGACTGATACAAATACGCTGGGTGATGATCTTCATACGGTAGCTTCGGCAAGACATCGCGATAGTCAACACCTTCTTTGTCAGCGGGGTCCCTTTTGTAGCCGTGGTATCGCATCGCCGGTGGACCACCGGAAAAGTATGGTGCCTGTTCGAACTTGCCTAAAGATGTATCGAATTCCGGCGACTGGATATTATCAGATCGACCATGGGGCTCTTTCGAACTTTTCACTTGATGTGATTCAAGCTCACCTGCTTTGTTAGAATAAGCCTTTTCAAAATATGTGTGAGGTGGCTTTTCACTGTAGAGCCCTTCCTTGTTGTCCCTGCCGCTTGACCCGGGGATAGGACCCTCGTAAGTCTTCGAAGACCCTGAAGTGGAAGAGTCTAGACGAAGCCCCAGCGCCACCACCGTCGGCAGCGGGATTTGCAACCGTCGTAGCATTATATCTTGTTGGGGAGCAAAGCTTTGAAAATGTAGGAGGATAAGCCGAGTGACGACCTAAGTGGAATTTCGCTTGAGTAATGAGAAGCATAATTTTTTGCCGATGTAGAAAAATAAAATGCAGGTGTAGAAAATAAAAAAGAGGGATAGAGAAGAAGACAAGTATGTTAAGTTGTTGCATTATTCAGAACAATAATTGCGGTCCACTCTAGTGCACCAGGGAGAACCACTCCCATTCCGTAGCAAAACGGTGTGTAGAACAGAACATTTCGCCTGCGCACCAATACAACTTATACGAAAGTTCCTCACATTTTATTTACCTCCCTCCGACAGACAATAGAATTCACAGAAAAGTGGTAAAGAGAAGCCCCGCATCTCCAGCGATTAGACTTCCGGCTGTTATGTCCCATCAAAGTCTGTAGAGGAAACTCCCGAGGTGCTTCTTGACTAAAAACATTGAATACGTCAAAGGAATAATTTGCCTAAGGGTAAGACATATCATTAGCTAAAACCTAGCAGAGAAGTCTACTCGTTCGGTTTTTTCATCGTACTTTGATGAGAACCCGGTTGATGAAAGACAAGAATGATTCTAATGCAAAAACAGCTTATTGGGTGAGAGTGGATAGTCAGCACCCATTTCAACAATAAAAGGGGAAATGGAAAGCTGTGCAGCAAGAATAAAAAACTGTGGTGACCTGCACATCACTACAAAAATAATAAGTGATACAGCGAGCAGATAAATGGTTATATTTCAAAAATATTGAGCTCGAGCATCGTGTTTTCTTTTCCCTTTCCCTTTCACAGCGTTGCTCTCACACTTCTTGTATATCACTCGCTCTAGATCAAGGTGTGCGAAGTGCTCAAAAGCAGTTCTTGAAATCTCATAACTATACACGCCCGCGCCCTGCAAATCTTTCGCGCTCCTCTTCTCAGATATTTTCCGCGCTCTCCCCTGTTGAAAACAAGATACTTTAATTTCTATCAGAATTATCAACGAGTGGCTCGACCAGCAAGCCCATGAGTGAACCTACAAAAGCATTTTTATAAATATTTGACTCAACGGCCCGCCAGCGTAAAGGATTACATAACGCATAGGGCAAAATCATATGTTAGCAACATTCAATGATTCAGCCGCAGCATAAATGGCAGAAGGAGAACAGTTTCCTCATCCGGAATGCCTGCGGAAAGGAGATCTACTCAGAGCTGTAGAATTTTAGGGGCTACAAACTGCTTCCCTTCATGGTAGACAAAGATGGAGAACAGAAGCTTTCCAATTTGGGGAGAATCATGGGCCACCATTTACATTCTGACCGTGGTTCTCTGTCGGCACCACAGTTACTTGCACAACGATATGCATGAGAGGAAACGTGTCGAAATAGAATCAACCTCGATGATGACTCGTGTGTCAGCATTCTTATTTCGCCGGAGACTGCTATTCCACGAAACGAGACTCTTCTTGATCGTGAGGAGCCGCAACAACAAAAGGTACCAACAAACAGAAAAATCACCTCCACTCATTATCACATCTTAAATGGCGTGCAGAACGCAGCGCCGACGGCAAAAGATATCGGCCTTAAACGCGACAGGTCATCACTGTTCGAATTCCATCCCTTTCACTCGTTTTTAACTGCAACAAAAGAATTTCTATTAACCTTTGCGAAAAAGAAATAAGATCACCAATGAATTTCAGATACGACATGACAGTCTAAGTACCGAGGGGGAAACTACTCATCAAGAGTCGTAAACGCTGCGTTCAGCCATGTAGAACATCAACGTGGTCGAGCACGATTGTGTACTTCACAGCAGCATCAGTTCTGCCGTCGCGGAAAGGTCGAAGAGCTCCGCTGAGAATCGATTTATTCGTTTAACTGACACAGAAGCGCACATTACGCGCATCGAATTTCTTTTCGAATTCCTTACCCACAAATAGCAACGATGTCGCTGAAGAAATCCCACAGTACTCATAACAGAAAAGCATGATCAAGGGGAACAGTCCTTGTATCGCCTTCACCACGTAGGCAAGCAGAGGGTGATAAACTCGAACAAAATACGACTCTGGATGAGTACATAATAGGCATATTCTGGTGTGGAGCAATATTGCCATACAGGCAAACTCATTTCGATGCTATTGCAGAGTCTTTGTTGGGCTTCTTGCTTTCATCGGGAAGAATATTCTTCACTAATGTTGCAACGAAAGAGATACAAAAGAGGAGCCTCTAGAAGGAGCAAGGTTTTGTGTGCCGAAAGTTCAAGCGACTCCCCGCTATCTTGATGAAAACAGCTAGGAAAATCACTTCGCAGAAACGGGGGTAGATAAATGAAAACGCAGATACTCCAAAACGAATACTTCCTGTAAAAAAGTATTATCAGGCTTTGGACGATCAAGTGCTGTCTAGAGAAACGACGGCCACTAAATATTACAGTTTTGCAAAGCGCACGATGAAAACGAGAGCCGTCGGTACGACCTTCTGTGAAGGGAGGCGCGAGTGAATCGATACCTTTCAGCTTATACCGAATTCAGCGCAACGTTTTCACATAAAGCTTGCTTAAAGAGATGTTTAGTAAATCAGAGACGGATCACTAGAGTCAGTAACGAGAAGTGCAAAATACAATGTGAGAAGAGATGACGCCGTTTAGCAAGAAAAACACGGGATGGATGGGTGTATGTGCGACGTATTAAGTACCCATTTTTATACGGAGCCATCAAACCATTTTTAAAAAAAGTTGAAACAGAACTTCCATTCAGTTCTACAGAAGCCCGCAGCAGAAAGTTGTCAGTGCCTCAGAAGCAGAAACCAGCGATATGAAGAAATAGTTGTGACTAGAATCAATGGGGCTCCTGTCCTTCAAATTTAACTACCATCCATGAAAATAGTGAAGGAGCGCTATCCCACTGGAACATTATCTTCGGAGTGGACTACCTCTACACAGCGCAAGTATGACACACAAAAGGCGACTGTTCGAAAGAGGTCTTCGACTTTTCCACACGAAGACTTACTTTCTTCCTGTCCAGTCCCATGTTTCATGCGGATGGTTCTTTACGCGATCAAGAATTGCCCTCCCTCGATGGATTCAGCCTAATGAGCTGCTGAAGGCAACAGCCCAACTGACTGTGTTTCCGTGATGATTACCTCGGACATAAAATGGTGCATCAAGGATCACACGTGGTGTGCACCTGGCTTAAGAGAACGCATTATTTCAGTAGTAGAACCATCACGTGATATTCTATGCTAGAGCGGGAGAATGTCAGTGACGGGGCGTGCGAAGGACCTGAATAGATCATTCGCACGTGAGTGCGATCACGACGTCTGTTTTCAGCGGGCAAACCATTTCTTAGGCAACTGGAACCGAAGCGAGAAGAAAGCAATATGAACAGATTAGAAGAGCAGTAATGATGCGACCGAGGAAATTGTCAATACTACATGAAAACCGCTCACAAATGGCGTTTCTTCCTTTTCAGCAGCGGCCTGCAAGGTAAGGCACCGGCGCCTTCCATGAGAGTATTTAAAACGCAAACTACAGAGGCTGCTCTTTTTCCATTCGGTAACGTAGGCGTCAGCAACGATGACTGATCACACCCAACAGCGGGGAGAGCCGGAAGCGGACTGGAGACTTACTGTCGTACAATCACGAAGGCAGCTTCAGTTTTTTAAGAATTTTGATAAAACAGTTCTGCCCCTCTCCTTTAGTAAATCTCTCGAATTCGCTGGAACCCATCAGGTCGAAGCCCCCCGACGGAAAGCGCTAAGTGTGCTTTGCCTTTGCTGTTGCCGTTGTGCGCTTGATCTTCTGAGATCCGTTGGTGTTGGCTGGAGTAATCCAGGGGATGGGTGGGGGAGGGTATCATTATCTCAGGTTCTCTGAGCCGGCTAGGGGGGGGGGGGTCTCGACGGGGCTGCTAGTACCCTTGTTAAACTGCTGGAAGTAGGAGGAGGGGATCCGTCGAAAAGGCAACTAACCCCTACCAGAATAAAGGGGCTGCTGCTCATTGCCTTGAACCTACTTGGGGTGCGGTGCTCAAAATTACGGATCCTGATTGCTCCAGGCTAGATGATCGAATCCTGATATGGACGCTGCGTTTAAGTTCTGCAGCTCACATCGCAGTAGGCTATCCTTGTCGTTGCGCCGTGAGATTCGGGTCTCTGCGTTATTTTGCTTCATTCGCATCTCTGCATAATAACGAGCTCATTAGGAAGACTCTACCACTGAGATGCAAAAAGAAAAACCTCATTCGAAGCCATCATTTTAACATCCTGCTGGTTGCCGCTGTCTTTAGGGTGCATTTCTTCGAAAAATAGAAAGCTGTTTGCAACGTCGCATTAACGTATCTCTTTTAGTTGGTGCATACACAGGTCCTATGGTATAGTCGTCGTAAATAAATTGCGGCTCGCCACTATAAACGATAAAAATATAATGTTGTACTAGCTCTTTTGGCCTTGCTTCTTACTCTGCGTTGGAGGCTCGCGCTATTTATCAGATCGCTTGGAGATCTAGTCCATTTATAAATATTGCACATCTGTCACTTGCGTGTTGATCTCTCATTGTGATGCGGCTTTTTATCGCTGCACCACTTCTCGCAAGCGGTGCGCCTCCGTGACTGTCTCTTCTTCTTTCAAGAGCCAATGTACTCCATGTGACGACTAATTGCAGCACAATGATTTCACTTGCCAAAAATGGGATGTATATTGCAGTATCAGTACAATAATGGTGTATCAGGAATTTCCACGAACTTTTCGGCCTCACTTTTAGGAACCCCATGCGCATTCTTTTGGCAAATAGCAAAAAACTTACGTCATAGAGCTATACAGGAAATGAATCTCTCAAACACTGTCGTCCAGCGAAGCAAACCCGTAAGGAAAATAAAAGACAACTGATAATAACATTTCTCCGTTCATCTAAGAGAAATATTAGGCTAAGCACGGACGAGAAACGAGGGAATTCTTTTCCTTCAAAATATAATTACCCTTCCTTTTTTTTTCAGTCGTCAGGGCCTTACTTCAGGGGGCCGGCTGCGATGTCCCTTTTCTTTTTTTATGTCGAGAAACTAGGGATAATGTCCGATCGCTTGTTCAAAAAGATTTTTCGGGTTAGCATGCCATTCATCTGCACCTATTTTATCCCGCACTTGTCATTACAGTAAAGCTGCTGCGGGTAATATGCTCATCAAGCGTTATGTTCCGTGTCGCTGTGACTGTATGAACAGCAGTTGGTGAAACACAGTGGTTTTGTTAGTCCTTCTTCGTCTGTCACCGGATTATAGTGTACCAGCGGAGGGCTGATTTCGGATTTGGAGCAAACTTTCTACGATTGACACAGCAGATATCTTTAGTTGAGTTGAAATGTGTTGCTGGGGTTGGCTGACGGTAAGCTCGGATTCGTTTCGGAGCTCTGCAGTCGTGCGTCTTTCCACTCAAATTAAAAATGTGCGGATGACTTACAGAGACCCGCAATACTGTAGAGAAATCATTTTATAGCTTTAGTGAGGCTTATTCGTCTTCGAGAGGACTTTTCTCCATTTGTTTTCTTTAGTACCTAAAAAGGTGGTGTTATTCGCTGGATATATATTCGGTGCATCTAATGAAAGCTGTGAGTGATTGCTATCCTCGTGGTTTTTCTATTTTATATCTCTCAAATACTCCGTAGCCAGAAGGAAAGCTATGCGTTCTTGGATACTTAACGCCGTTAGGGCGAGGTGTGTCACTTGAGAGGTATTCTGTAAATTTTTTATGCACTGCATTTTCCGACACTCAATCAGGCATTCAAAAGCTCCCAAGAGTAGGAAAGCAAGGAAATGGCGAAAGGAAAATAGTTGAAGCAAATCAAACTTCATTGTACCAGCTGAATGGTAGATCTCTCCCAGTATTATGTGCATTTCACCATCGCAGCGCGCGGCGTGTAACTCTGTGTCAAGTGGCTTCGCATTTCGTTTTGTAAATGAGTACACTGCTCATTTTTCTGTCACACTCTAAATGCTAACGTGCTTGATATTCCTGTACGCTGATTCCGAACGTCCCGTGTGTTAGTAATTGAGCCACTTAACGAGGACTTTTCATTGCAATGCAGTGGAATATTGTGGAAAACTCATCTTTGCGCGATGAGGAAAGGAATTCCGACAAAAACTAACTCACACGAGCCCTCCTTATACCTGTCAGAAGCCACAAGTTTCATCTACGTTATACCCTCGCTAAAACGAGCGACGTTTGAATTCCTTTTGATAGTGTGAACAGCGTTTAAAAAACTCTTCAACTATACTAACGAAAAAATAGTACATACCGCTGTCCTAGAGTATAGGTACTAGCACATGAGCAGGGCATGGGGCAATTCTTGCTGCTCTGGTGATTGCGAGAGAAGACCATGGAATCCAATATAACATCTGTTTTCCGTGAGAAGATTTTTAAGGATGTAGTAAGGCCTGCCTCAGTTCCAATCTAGGAGACCAGTTCACTTTATTTATTCCACAACGACAGTTGCCCATAGTTTGAATGACATAGTATTCTCTCTGTAGTGTTCCGCCTGCCTGTTTCGTTACTGTCGTACCTTCGATGGAAATGACAACGCTTCAGATCGAGGGCTGAAATAAGTGTCCGAAGAGCGCAAATTTTCCTCTGTAAGCTCTTCTCTTTCTTCTCCTTATTCACTCTGCCTTTCTCGTAGGCAATGGTGTATTATTAACGGTAGGCAACCCGAAACAATTTTTATTCGTTCTGGCAGCTGAAAAATCATATCAACTTATCGTGAATGTTCTCTACTACGACAGTAAGCAGTCACCATTCGATTAGTTCACTAAACTCGTGTACGGCTGCGCTTTTTCGTGCGCGTCAGGAAGCTCAAATCGAAATCGCCTCGAACGCGCCAGTCATTTGAGTGCTCGTAAAGGGAGAACTTTTAGTGAGGAAGACCGCTGCATTGTTTTGCAGCGATCACCGAATCTGATTTGAATGATAAATACAACACATCCTCTTATCATTCCACGGTAGTAAAAGAAGACATGCACTTCGACAGTAATACTCAGTAAAATATACTTTCATTTTCAGTAACGCACCCCTTCACTGCTGTGCGGTAAACTGAGTATTATACATGCACTTGAACAGAGTACCAACGGGGTTATATTCGCATCGTTGCGTTATCGATAATGCCGTTCCAGCGGGGATGTTGTGCTTGTTCGAACTCGCACGACGTCACGCATTACTGTGTCTTTTCCACAGGCGCATTTTTACCACGAATGTATCGCTTTTTTTTATCCGACCTGCACTTTAATACTCAGAGCTTAATCGAACACAGTGGTACAGCTCAACTGCAGAAAACCTTCACCTAACGCGTAATCTAGCCCCACATTTTTTTTTGAGCGCTTGCAGCAGGCGCGCACAGCCGTCTCCCTCCGCGAAAAGGGATATACAAAAAGAAAACGTCTCTTTCCACGAAGTGCTCGCACCCAAGCAACGTTACGTAATCTTCGACATACGCAAAGGCTCGCTGGCTGCGAAGCTTTCGTGGACAATGGAGGTAGATTGGCCATCACATTTCCCACCAAGAGGAGTACTACCGGATGCGGAGGTCTACGATCGATGCGTTGACGCATCCGTGCTGCAGTGGTGGTACAGTAACGCACATTTGACGATAGAAGGCCATGACGAGCCTTCTCTTGCGTTTTTTGTCTCCTTTTTCCGACAGGCTGAAGAAGCCTCTCCGACTGCGACGACAAAGCACTACGATGCGTGTGTCTGGGCTCTCGTCGACTTGGAGAACGAAAAGTACTATGCGGATAGTCCATTAGACCCTGATGCAATCGAGCAGATAAAAAGGCGGATTGACCCTGCGTTGACCGGACGTAAACCAGAGCACGTGGACGTCGCACTTCTGGAGCTCGTGAATGCCGGCCGCGTTCCACGTCCAGACCGCATATTAAACTGTAAGGGAAAGTACACGCAAAATCCATTTAGCATCTCCTTGGACGACTGCTGCTCGATGAAAGCGGAACAAGAGGGTGGAATTCGTCGGTACAGTTTTTCAATGCTCAACCGTGTAGATGATGTCTCTGTTAATCTGGTATTCGAGACTTGCCAGCCACCGGTCATCCACGGCGAGGACGGCCGGGTGAACGGCATGTATTACTATTACTTTCCGTCCATGAGGGTGACCGGGCATGTTGTGATGAAAGGCGTGAGACGCGACGTGACAGGTCTCGGTTGGTACGATCGCGAATTCGATGGTGCCGGGTCGGAAGTAGGGCGTGACGCTAAGTTCAGCTGGTCTTGGCTCTCCTTACACTGCTCCAACGAATCCCAGCTTAGTGTTTTCCATGTAAGCGACGCTGCGGGAGCTGCTACTAAAGAGTTGGTGGTGGTGGAGACGGGATCCGATGGCAGCCGCAATTTTTACGACAACGCTACCCTGGAGACGACCAAGACGTGGTCGAGCCTGGTGACATTCCTCGCGTACCCATCCGAGCTGCGGCTGCGCTCAGAGTCGATGGGGCTTGACGTGATGATACGAACCGCTTTCGATGCGCAGGAATTCGGCACGGTTCTGGTTGGTGGCGCGGGGTTCTATGAGGGTGTGGTGACTGGTTCTGGCACATGTCGTGGCACTGACGTCTCTGTAAGGGGGTTTCTTGAGCACAAGAAGGGGAGCGCTCCATACTCCAGTGCTTCCGAACTTATGAAGCGCGTCGGCTCGTACGTACACAGTATTCTCACGGAAATGTACCCGCTGCACACCACCAATACTTGGGTGTCGGAGAACGTGCTGGGCCGCCATGACACTGGCCGAGGCGTGCCCGCAGAAAAAATCTGCGAAAATCTCTTTCAACCTGTGCGGTCTATCATTGACCGCGGTGGCAAAGCGTGGCGGAGCTTAATCCTGGTGAGCTGCTGCAACGCACTTTCTCGTCAGTACTTTGACTGCCGTCGTTACATTGCTGTTGCCGAGCTGCTTCATGTGGGCTCACTCATCATCGACGACATCCAAGACGACTCTGTTGTCCGTCGCGGAGGAAAATGCGTGCACATAGAGTACGGCGTCGGTACCGCTATCAACGCGGGCAGTATGTGCTACTTCATGGCTCCGCGTGCTGCACGTATTCACGATCTACCCCCTGAGAAAGCGAGCCGCATCTATCAGTTGTACTTCGATGTGCTGATTGCTGGCCATGCTGGGCAGGGTCTAGATATCTGCGGCTTGGGCTACCTGATGCCGCATGCGGTGGAAACGGGCGACGCGAGCGAGCTGCTCGATGCACTAGATGCGATTCACACGTACAAGACTGGCGGGGCGGCTGGCTCACTCTGCGCCATGGCATGTGTACTTTGCGATGCTCCAGCCGATGTATCTGCGGCCATGGAAAGGTTTGGCGTGGTGCTTGGCCTCGCCTTTCAAATCGTGGACGATGCGTTGAACATACGTGGCTTTGAAGGTGATCTGAAAGAAGAGGCGGAGGACATCAGAGACGGGAAAGTAACGTATCCCATAGCGATTGCAATGGGACGAATGGGTGCAGCGGATCGCTCAACGTTGTGGTCTCTCTTGCAGAAGCCTGTGAAGGAGATGAGTGAGATTCGACAGGCGGTTGATATGGTGACGAAGGCGGGCGCCGTGGAGGAGGCTCTAAGCATCGCACGCAGTCGCCTGCAGGCGACATGGAGCATCCTGGACCCGCTCCTCGAGGACTCTCTGCCGAAGCTGATGATGCGCACTTTTTGCAATTTTCTTGTGCAGCGGACTTACTGAAGACCTTGCCTCTCTTAACAAATCATAATTTGTGAGGTGCGAGGATTCTGCTTCACACCTGGCAGTGGTCCTAGAGATTGCCTCGCGAGCAGCCGCATTCAGGCTCCCAAGTGCGACTACACCGCTGATTACCTGATGTTTGCGGCATGCTGCACGAAAGTACCGCCGTGGGGTGCAACTGATGTGTTATTTGGAATCAGCTATTCCTTCTCACCTTTTTTCTCTAGGCAGCATTTGTTGGTTGCGGTTGCCATGATGTTGCTCCTCGCCGCAGGCTTCGAAGGGAAGGATGACTATTTCACAACTCCCCCCCCCATTCCTGCTGGCTCAACTCATAATTGCCTGCTACTTTATGGAACCAGCGATGCGACGTGACGAAACGACTACACTGAATTCTCAACCCCAGGAAATTGAATGCTGCTCAGCTGAGTGAGAAAGGTGTGTGCCCCACCCAAATGTACTTTCTACGCCGCTCCTCCCCATAATACACTGTGCCGAAGGTCGTAATTCATCGATACTTCCCCTTCATCCACGACGTCAACTTCATGGAGTTGCAATTCGACTTCCGGGCTTGGCTGCTCTTGCAGGCTTCTGATCTCTCCAGTACCATTGAACTTTATCACCACTACCCCTTACTCTTCTTCTTTGTCGCACCCGAATATCCCTTTTCCTTTTCCCTTTCCCATTCTCAACGATGATGAACATCACAGACTAGAACGGGTGTACATCACGTGATACACCGTTGGTTGTTCCAGTAATCACCTTTCCGGTAGAATCGATGAACTACTTTTTCCCCCTGTGGTTTCTGTTGGTCGAAGCTGATCGTCTTCACGTCGACGGTTTCTCTTTTCCCAATGCGAGGGAGAAGTGACCCCAGTTCCCCAGAAAAGATCTGCTCTAGGGCGCGCACAGGCGCTACTGTGCCATGGTGTAGGCTTTGTAAGTGCTTGCCACTCCTGCCAGTGGGCAGCGATGCGGCTCCATACTGGAGTGTAGAGCTAGGGCACGAAAGCGTGAGAAAATGCTGGGCCGCGCCGACACCACCTGCAGTACATTCGTGACTCAAGTATGAAAGTCTCAGCGTTCCATGCTCAGCGTGCGCGTTTTGCGATGGTGATGCAGCCAAGGATCAATAAGGGGGCAAGTGCTTGCCTACCAAAGATGATGCAGAGGTGTTCTGGACGGTGGAGAAGAAATTCACGATGATGTTGGCTGCAAACCAGCACTGCAGCTGCATCTCGCCCCCCTCATTATCATTTTTCTACGTCCCCGAAAGTGACAGAGAGGCAACGGGGTATGCGTAACGAATCTCCGTGACATCACCAGGGGTACTCCCTTCCGGAACTTTTCCCCTTTCTTGATCGCGCTACCTTTTCTGCAGCTAATGCAGAGGGCATAAGGGATCAGGAATCTCTGCTATATAGAGGTATATGGAACATGTGTTTGAGGTCTAGTTCCATGCGTTCGCCTCTCCGTTCCTCAAGGCGGCACGCAGTATTTATTTCT
This sequence comes from Borovskyia barvae, assembly GCA_030849085.1. Lineage (NCBI taxonomy): Eukaryota > Euglenozoa > Kinetoplastea > Trypanosomatida > Trypanosomatidae > Borovskyia > Borovskyia barvae. The sequence continues at coordinate 45,449 of JASAOM010001095.1, read as the reverse complement.
TCATAACGCGACGGTTATAGGCTGTCACTGTCGGTATCCGCGACCTGAAGAAAGTGCTAAGCAATTTATTCTTGAATGGTATGCCCGACAGCGCTTATATAGCGTGTATCGTGTGACGATGGCCCATTAGCCAAATAAAAAAGCACTGCCATCTCGTATGCCTTCCATTCTTTTAAGGACTGTGCCGTGGCTCCTCATTTCTTACAGGCAGTGTATCAGGCAAGATCACCTTTTCCATTCGCCGCTGCTTGCAGTAAGTTGCGTTCGAAAGGGATTCGGGATATATCTTTGTTTCCACTAAGCCTCCTTTTTTTTTGAAAACCGCACGCGCATGTTTTCCACGAGTGCCTTCGATGCGCTGGCCGTCAGCCCTATTTGCACTAATCCGCGCTGCCCTTTCCATTTTGCATCTTTTCGACGCATTATTGTTTGCGTCTCATGCTCCCGTTGCGACTCCACATCTATCTGTACATACATAATGTAACGGTTTACCCGAGCTTCACTGTTGTCATCGGTTGGCACTACTCCGCCTTTTCTTGGTGGGCTATTTACTCACCCCCTTCCCTCCTTCTCCGTCTCTCTTGACCGAATAACACACGTGTGGGCAAGCACACGCGCTCGACCGAAGAACATTTTCGTATTCCACCAAGCAACAGCACCAGCAACACCCACATTCCTTCGAAGCAAGCAATGTCCGCCGGTAACAACAACGCCGCCGCCGCCGCAGCGCCGAAGAAGGCGCCGCGTGCGGAGCTCCCGAAGCTCGGCTTCTGGGAGGAATTCATGATCAGCGGCATCGCCGCCGGTGCCGCCAAGACGGCCGCAGCGCCGATCGAGCGTGTGAAGCTGCTGGTGCAGAACCAGGGTGAGATGATCAAGCAGGGCACGCTGGATCGCCCGTACAGCGGGGTGGCGGACTGCCTGACGAGAACGATGAAGACGGAGGGTTTATACTCCCTCTGGCGCGGCAACCTGTCGAACGTGATCCGCTACTTCCCGACGCAGGCGCTGAACTTCGCCTTCAAGGACCAGTTCAAGCGAATGTTCAACTTCAAGAAGGAGCGCGACGGCTACATGAAGTGGTTCATGGGGAACATGGCGTCCGGTGGTATGGCTGGTGCGGTGTCGCTGTGCTTCGTGTACTCGCTGGACTACGTGCGTACGCGCCTCGCGAACGACACGAAGTCTGCTAAGAAGGGCGGCGAGCGCCAGTACAACGGCATGGTGGACTGCTACATCAAGACGTTCAAGAGCGACGGTCTGGCGGGTCTGTACCGCGGGTTCTGCGTGTCGTGCGTGGGCATTGTGGCGTACCGCGGCTTCTACTTCGGCCTGTACGACACGCTGCAGCCGATGCTGCCGGTGAACAACTTCGTGGTGAACTTCCTGCTCGGGTGGGCCGTGACGATTGTGTCTGGCCTGATCTCGTACCCGCTGGACACGGTGCGTCGTCGTATGATGATGACGTCCGGCACTGGCAAGAACTACCGCAACTCGATGGACTGCCTCATCCAGTGTGTGAAGAATGAGGGCACCATGTCGCTGTTCCGCGGCGCTGGCGCCAACATCCTTCGCGGTATCGCTGGCGCGCTCGTGCTCTCCGGTGTGGATGCCATTAAGCCGTACTATATCAAGGCTCGCGCGAAGAAGGATTGATAGAAGCGAACTCTTTGAGCTCTCCTTTTTTCCTTCTCGAGACAAATCCAGAACATTTGGGGCATCGCTGATGAGATCCTTATGCGGATCCTCAGCATATACAAGATGAGCTACCTCTTCTACAAGATTTCTGTCTACTGGCATCTCTTCGAACTTTTCGCGTGTATTTCCTTTGCTGTTCTTTCCCGATCCTCTGTCGTTGATACTACAACCTCGGCGCAAACGTTCATACGTCGTGAGCTGCTCCAATACAATTTCGTGTGCATATCTTCGGTAGTGAGTGAATGCGTCGATGAGCGTGTGTGCTGCGGCGGGGCGAGGCTGCTTTCCCTACGGCTAACGTTGCCATACCTTTACGCCGTTGCTCCAGATGCCCGTGCTAGAAGGTTCCACTGTGCTGAAAAACGCGTTGATGTCATTGCGGTACCATCCGAATCACGGATGGCATGGTAAGGGGAGGCAACGCGGGAGGGTGAGGGGATGGGCCAGAGGGAAGAGGGATGCAGGAAGCGTGATATGTTTTGGCATTTTTTTTATGTTGTCTTCAAGTGCGTCTGTGCTATCGTGTGTGGATAATCCGTTGTGTCACTGCGGATGTGTAAGAGGCCATACTCAGTGGATTGGTGGTGGCAGCACATCTGAGGTCGCTGCCGAGTGCAACGGTCATAAGGAGGAAAAGTTGAATAAAAAAAAGAAACGACGTAAGTATGGATGTATAGTCTAGGGATCGCTTTGAAAGAAAATACTGAATATTTTTATGGGGAAGTAGAAGAGAAAGCAAAAGACGCCACAAGTGCGTGAAAACTGCGCCTCTGCAACGGATCTACCGATGACGGGTGAACTGAATTCCAGGAAGTAGGGTATATATATATATATATGTATATCTATATATATTTGCTTCAACAAAGGAAAGAAGAGCGAGCACAAGGATATTTTCTTCTCTTCACACACGAGCAAATCAGTCATACAAGTGAATTGCGCTGTGTGGTGCTTGTTCCCGCGCAAGCATGCCCATTCATGGTCTTCGCTGGCATATCCCCCCCCCCTTGCCCCTCCTCCGCGTACTCACACCTATACGTGTGATCGCGAAAAGGACGATTCGATGATCGCTGGCGCAGCTTCACCGCTTGCACCTCATTTTCAAGCCGTGACAGCTTTCTTTAAGGAATGGTATTCAGATATATAAATGTATGATCGTGTGCACCTTACGGGAAAGAAAAAGGAAAGGTGCGTATACCTGGGCACCGCCGCTTCAAGGAGGAGGAAATAACAGTGAGCTTCTTAAGTTTTGGCCTTACTTCTATCGTGATGGAGCTGGCGCTTTTTCATCGTTGAACAATCTAAAAAAAAGAATACGACTCGCTGGAGCGTTGGCAATGAGCTTTATGGATGCGACCTCCTCACCTCCTTGTGTGTGTGCGCGCGCCATCCCTTTGTTCTGGGGACGGTAAGAAGGTTTGCGATGAAGAATAGTGAGGAGGGGAGACCGGATGAGCTGAGCGAGCTGGTGCAGTCGCCGCGCGCGGTACGCGTGGAGCCTTCTTAGCAACCATTGTTGGTGGACAGTTGGCTCTTTGATGTCTACACCTCCCCCTATCGAATTTCATCCTGAGCCTGCCTAACCGGGCTTTCAACCCTCTGATCGTCCCTGGGATGATTCACCGGCGGCTCTGAACTCGACGGCCTCCGCACCTCCCGCATTACCAACCGCGATTTCTGTAGGGAAGAAATAAGGGGAGAGGGAAGGAGGGGGAGGACGTCTCACAAGCGTCTTTTTGTTTGCCGTGACGAACTCTGCCGTTCTGTTTTCTCATCTTATGATGATGGCAGGGTGTCCTCAGTGCTAACATTCCCCGCTTACTTTCATGCGCTTGGAAGCCACCCTTATCATCTCACGGTTGGCTCCATCAAGAAACGTACATGAGTGTTGGACATAATCCTTCTACCCCAACTGCCTTCTTTTACGATACACTTCTTTCGCTCCTTTCTCTCATCCATTGCCCCACTTTCTCGCCTTACGGTATTGTTTTTCATCACAAAGGCATGCACGCGCTCTCACCTCGCACACAAACGGGGTCACTGAACAATGAAAAACATGTGTATCAAACCTTGCCGGCGACCCGCGTAGGGTGGAGTACAATCTTCTCATCCGGTGTTTTTCCTGACGGGTGAAGCATCAGGGCTGGCAGTGTCCATTCCAACGATCGATACATTCGCGCCTGTGTGGAAGGAGCTCATCTCCGACAATGTAGAGCCTTCTGGAGGTACTTCTGCGCAGTAAAGGCAGTTGGAAAAAAATAGATCGAACGTTAACATAGAAGAATCCTCTGCCTCCCCCCAGGGACGACTCTGCTCGTCATCACCATGGAAGCCCTGGGGTGGGGTGACGAAAAGGACGCACGTAAAGCTCCTTGCAGTCTGAGAGAGAGGACAGATGATGTCGGTGAGACAGACAACACATACGAGCGTCGTCCCGTGGGTGACGGACCACTCTTTGTGCTGCTCTCAAAGTAGATCTGATGGGAGGGTGCAAGGATTCTACCTTCACGGTGGAGAGGTAACGGGTGTGTACAAAAAACTGTAATGATGCTGTAAAGTGCTCACCGTTGCGACTACCATCTGCACCCACCCGGGCGACTGCCGCTGAAGGGAAGGACCTTGGACAGCACCGCGATGCCGCGACTAGTTCAGTTTGCTTATTCTCTCGATTTCTTCGTTTGGAGGTGTGATGTTACGTGCAAACATCAATCTTGATGTGGAGCTCATTCTTGTCGTGGATTGACCCGATAGGTGCAACGCGACTGGAGGAATATCCCGCACACCACTCCATCAATCCTCTCCGATCTCCCTTTTTTTTTCGTTGGAGATGGCATGCCTTACATCTTGAGTCCTTCCCCTCTTCCGCGTCGTAGAATGGTGACGAGAGAGATTTTCGGGCGGTGTTGGGATTATCCTTTAACATCGTACCGACCTTGGCTGATCCACCGCCGCGGCCATCTTTGCTGTTGTTTTACCCCCGCTAGTGAAGCTCTCTCCTTGCTGCTTTGCGCCCTCATCTTTTCCATTTTAATTGCATTTTGGCGGTTACCACCGATGCTGTCACGACCAATTTGTGGAGAGGAGGTCTGTGCGACTGAAAATGTCGGCAAACTGGGGACCGCAGCACTTTTGACCTGGCCGTCCCCCTTTTTGTGTCTGAGTTGCGTGGTGCAACTAGGTACGTGAACAGCAAGTAAGCTGAGGTGGCGCGCCGAAGAGACGGCATACTGGCAGAACACACCGGATACATTTTTCATCCGGCCTGCTGCAGTGCACTGCGCGCAGATTCCCTTGGGTGTAGTGTGACAAATAGCAGGGCTACAAAAAACGTGCTGAGTAAACATGAAAGTGAGTGGGGGGGGGATCGAATCTCTCGGCAGTTTTCTCCACAGACCACGTAAAATGAGGTTGGTGATAGGAGGTAGCCGACTCATGCCTTGTGGCCACGCTCTTCCTCTGGCGCCACTTACTTTCTGCAATCGCGCGCGCATCTCGACATCGTAATTCTCGTCTCTCCACCACCTATGCAGAAGATTCCTTCCTCTTACATGTTCGCCACTCCCTCTCACTTGCCACGTGTCCTCCCTTTCCCCCTGCTTTGTGGCTTTCGGTGATATCATTCACCCCCCCCCCACTCCTTCACCTTCATCCTCTCTCACGCTCACACGTAATGACCCGCCTTCTCAGACGAAGCCCATTTCTTAGACCTCGTCTCACCGCTTCTTATACCTCCCGCTATTTTGCGCTAGCTTTCTTTCACCAACACCGTCTTTCTTTTTAGTCTGTACACCTTCGAGCGCAGAATGTCCGCCGGTAACAACAACGCCGCCGCCGCCGCAGCGCCGAAGAAGGCGCCGCGTGCGGAGCTCCCGAAGCTCGGCTTCTGGGAGGAATTCATGATCAGCGGCATCGCCGCCGGTGCCGCCAAGACGGCCGCAGCGCCGATCGAGCGTGTGAAGCTGCTGGTGCAGAACCAGGGTGAGATGATCAAGCAGGGCACGCTGGATCGCCCGTACAGCGGGGTGGCGGACTGCCTGACGAGAACGATGAAGACGGAGGGTTTATACTCCCTCTGGCGCGGCAACCTGTCGAACGTGATCCGCTACTTCCCGACGCAGGCGCTGAACTTCGCCTTCAAGGACCAGTTCAAGCGAATGTTCAACTTCAAGAAGGAGCGCGACGGCTACATGAAGTGGTTCATGGGGAACATGGCGTCCGGTGGTATGGCTGGTGCGGTGTCGCTGTGCTTCGTGTACTCGCTGGACTACGTGCGTACGCGCCTCGCGAACGACACGAAGTCTGCTAAGAAGGGCGGCGAGCGCCAGTACAACGGCATGGTGGACTGCTACATCAAGACGTTCAAGAGCGACGGTCTGGCGGGTCTGTACCGCGGGTTCTGCGTGTCGTGCGTGGGCATTGTGGCGTACCGCGGCTTCTACTTCGGCCTGTACGACACGCTGCAGCCGATGCTGCCGGTGAACAACTTCGTGGTGAACTTCCTGCTCGGGTGGGCCGTGACGATTGTGTCTGGCCTGATCTCGTACCCGCTGGACACGGTGCGTCGTCGTATGATGATGACGTCCGGCACTGGCAAGAACTACCGCAACTCGATGGACTGCCTCATCCAGTGTGTGAAGAATGAGGGCACCATGTCGCTGTTCCGCGGCGCTGGCGCCAACATCCTTCGCGGTATCGCTGGCGCGCTCGTGCTCTCCGGTGTGGATGCCATTAAGCCGTACTATATCAAGGCTCGCGCGAAGAAGGATTGATTGGTACAGGCGCTAGAGAAAGAAGAGAGTTGCTGTCTCAGAAGGGTACTGCAGTGCCGTAGTTGTGGTGGGAGCTTTCACTGGCGTCCCAGTAGCCGTTGAGTCAGGGTGTGTATTGGTGAGCGGGTGCCTGGGGGTTGGGCAAATATCTTAAGGCATGGGAAAGTATTGCACGTTTCACGGCGCACAGACACGTGTACGCGAGAGGTATCGCTTTCTTGATGTGACATCTGCACCGGTGGAATCAGAGCGAGGGCTTCGTTCTGCTGCGGCGCCCCCGTTGCGCGGTGGTTACACGGTCTCTGCTGCATTGATGTGATGGACGAGGGCTCTTCATACACAACGGGGCCACATTGTTTTTCAGAGTCTTCTGTAGCGAAGATATGAGCCGGGCTTCCTTTTTCTTTTCGGGGGTCTCAGGGTATGTGCTGTGGAGTAATTCGATTGTTCTCTCGCTTTCTTCTTCGCTCTATATGTATCAAGATGAGGAGCTGTGGAATGGAGCTCCCTTACCAAACTTCTGTGTCGTCTTACCTTCCTGTGTGTGTGTATGTGGGCAAGTGTTCTGATCGAGTGTGGTAGTTCTCCTTCACCTCTGTCACGGTTTCCGTCTCCGTGCAGCTAAGTCCCATGTGTGGAAAGTCCCTCATCATGAACCGATGCGAAACGCCTCACCCATTGGCGCACCTCAATTTCCCTTTGTCCCTCTTCGTTGTTCAACTTGTCTCGTTTTCACTTTTTCGTTACGTTGTATGGTGGGCTTGGTTGCTGCTGCAAACCCTTCTTTCTCATACCTTGACGAGTCTGCGGAGCTCCTACGCGTTCACGCGTGTGTTTCTGTCACTTTGTGTTTTGATCTACTTCGTTGTACGGCCTATGCGCGCGTTTTGTATTCGTTTAGTGCATTGAGGACGGTGTGGTTGAGCATAGACGGCCCCTGTTAGGGAAAAAAGAACGCTTGCCAGTCAAGCATTATTCGACTTCCCTTCCCCTTTGCATATCAACGAAGTCACTTCTCCACCCTCCTTCCCCGTTTATAGGTTGTTGTCCAGGTACTCCTCAACAGAGGGGCGTGGGCGTGGGGCGCTGAGTAGGACAGGACTGGCTGACCATCGAAAACGAACGATGGTTGAACACACTTTTCTCTCCATATGTTTTTTGTCCTGCGCTCTGTCGGCTTGACCACCCTTCGTGTCGTGTGTATTGGTGCGTTACTATAAGTGGTTGGGGCTCTTCTCTGCGTTCTCTCTGTCTGCCGCCTCTTCCTCACGCACCCGCATTCCTTTCGTCGTCCTTTTTTTCTTTTTTCTTCTCTTCCCACCTCCGTCGCTCTTTTTGTTTGGGCTGTTGTTGGGCTGTTGTTCTCCATCTCTTTTACATATTTTCAAATTAATTTCTAAAAAAAATCGAAGGAAGCGAAGGGGAAGAACAGGGAATAGTAAGACAAGAAGAGAGAAGCAGGATGAAGTGACTGAAGAGTGTAGCGCCCTGTGCGTTATATATAAACGTTACGGCGACGTGTTCGCATACGTATAAACTGACTTGCGTGCCGTTGCGGCTCTCTTTACTCGAGAAAAAAAATACTAACTGGTGAGATGGAGGGTTTATGCGCTACCAACAGCGGCTCTACTCTTTTTATATTTGTCTTTGTTTCTCCACATCCGATGTTCGTTTTCATCCATTCTACTTCAGCGCCTCCCCTACTTGAATATTTGTTTCTCTTCTTATTTTGAATGAGGTCGACGCTCGCGGAACCTTCGGAGTTGTCGAGTTGAAGTTCAATGCTGCTACACGAGTATACAATGACCAGGGGAGGGGGACGGGGTGGGTAGGTTGGATGAGGGAATGGGAGGACGCGTGAAGAGAAGAGAGGGATGGGTGTGCATACACTGGCCCACATCGAAGTGCACCGGAAAAGTGTAACGAATGAGGAGAGAACTGTCTTTCAAAACGGGGTTTCAACACCAGACCGATCTTTGGACCACCCTTCTTTTTCCTTTCTCCCCCCCTCTTTCTGCGCACCAAGTGACCGTGTGTGTGTGTGCGTGCGGTCTTCGCTTGGAGCGGAGATGAAAGTTTTGTAGAAACAGGGCCAAACGACGCGCGCAGCACACGGATACACTCATGTGCCATTTCGCGTCGCTGAAGAAAAAAAAGTGGATGAGCAAGCCCCGGTGTGCATGTATATATATATATATATATATACGTAACGAAACACCCCCTGTCCAAAAAGCAAATGAAAAGGGAAGACAAGTGCCATGAATCAACGATAACGAAACGCTTGCAAACGATCCGTTGCTCAGTGTCCTTCGCTTCGTGTTCAACACACTGAGTTCCTTTTGAAAAAAATGCATCCCTGATAAATGAAGAAAATAATCCAAAGACATATGCACACAGTGTCGCCCATAAGGACCTGGTGAAGAGCAATCTCCTCGTCCTGCCCCGATGATTTCGAAGGAGGTCGTGTGCAGCATCGCTGCGGCTCCTAGAAGCACGTGACCAGCACATGAGGCAGTCTCACACGGCAACGGGGGCCCCAACAGGCCCCTTTCTGTACGAAAGTGATGTAACGTGTCTCTTGCCCGCACCACGTGCTTCTGCCAACCGCCCTTTTTGCTGCTGACGTCCGTGCGTGTATAGGGGGGGGGGGAGGCGCGTCCGTGGGGAGGGGTGGAGGAGTGTACACTACGCAGAAGGGCATGGTCGTATGGTGAGGGAAATAACGGCGTCCAGGGGGGGGGGTCGGAATGAGGATGATGAAGTCTTTCTTTCTTGTAGGTCACTGTCGTTCGTTTCGCGTGCGCATGCTATGGCGGCTGCGGTGAGGCCTTTGTATTGTTCGAACTCCTGGACCTGCTTGATTGACAGCTTGGCGTCTGAAAGGCGTCCTTCGACTCCCGCAACGTTGTAGGCGTCTGCAACAGGCTCTGAGGTGTTGGCTGTGTATATCCCGACCAAAGTCGGAACGAGAACGAACAGAATGTCCCCCCCGCCCCGCCCTCTCCCTTCACACCCTTTTCCTTCCCTCTTTTTTAAAAATCTTGAGTGCTGCTCTGCGCCGCTATCATCATTTCACTTCATCTTCTCCCCTCTTTTCCATGGTGGTCCGGTCAATTCTTTTGGACTTCCCCCCGGTGCTCGCTCTACATTGTGGTGGTACTCACCTGCCGTGGCATTTTTCTCCCTTCCTCTCTTTCTCCTCATCATAGACACACACAAACACACACAAGCATCTAAGAACACGAAGTGTCTTTCTTTCTCTCGCTTTCCCTCACTCCTACTTTCCTTCTCTTCGTGTACAAGTACCATTTTTGTGGTGCTCGTGGGGTTCTTGGGATACTTCAACCTCTCAAAGGGGTGGCTGACACACACGCACGGCGCGTTTCCTTTTTTTAAAAAAAAGAAGCATTTTTCTAATCAGGAAAACGAGAGAGAAACATGCCCAAAGGCACCATACCAACCGGCCAGGACTGGGAAGAGCAGCGCTTTAACTTCCAGCAGCGCGGCGGCGGCGGCTCGGCTCACCCGCGTAAGGTGACGGAGCACGATGCGAATCGAGCACTGCAAAGCGGCCAGAGTTTGCATATTGACCGAAAGGAGCATCAGCGCGCCAACCAGCAAGCTGCAAGCGCCGGTGCCAACGCAAAGAAAATCGACGAGGACAATGATACCTTCAAAGTGAAGAAAGTTGACCCGCATCTTCGCGTACGCATCATGAAGGAGCGGCAAGCACTCAATTGGTCTCAACAAGATCTTGCTCAAAAGATTGCCGAGCGCGTCTCCGTTGTAGCGGAGTATGAGAGTGGTAAGGCTGTTCCAGAAGAGCGTGTCATTGTCAAGATGGAAAAAGCATTCGGTGTACACCTTCGCGGTGCAAAGGCGGGCGAGCCGATGGGCAAGACGCGCCCCACTCCGAAGCCGAAGGAGTGAGCCCGTTACTCGGAGCTCTGCCGTCTCTCCATCCCTCATTCTTTGTGTTTCTCCCTTTACAGTCACGTAGCGCGATCGTGGTTGGTGTGGCACTCTTTCTGAGTTGTCTTTCCTCCTTATTCGTGTACTCTCTAGTGGTGTATGTCATATGGTCCGTGCATGCAACGATAAGCGACTGCAGGTTGTAGGTGCGCGCGCATTCCCCTGTTGACCTCAGGTGGCGGGCAGAAACGGTGAGCAACAGCTTTTTATAAAAGGACAACGAAAAGGATGCTTGGCACCAAGGAGGTACCAAGCTTGCAAGATGGAGCAGTCGAAGCCATCGACGATATCATTGCTCGTTTGGATGGGAGCTTTGAATGTGCAATGAAGTCTACCGCGGCACAGCTCAAAAGAAGATAAGAAAGATCTGAGAAGGCATCGGATAAAGAGAATGATTGAGTGCGTTGGGTGCGTTTCTTGGCGTCATAGCGAAGTTTTGTGTTGAGTGGCCAGGTGATGAACAGATTGCTCGTGTACCACACACACGCACGTCTTTGTCGTTGAGCCTTTTATTTTTTGTCGTTGATGTTCGCCACTCCATCAGACTTAGTGCATTTTGTCGGTTCACACCGTGGCATGACTGATCGCTCCCCGTCCTCTCCATCGAATCGCCTCTCCTCCCAGGTGCCCACGGTGGGCGTATGTCTCTCTGTGTGTGTGTGGTTGCTCTTCGAAAGCGACAGCCCACTCTGATGAAAGTCTAAGCCGATACTCATACCTTTTTTCTTATTATTTTCATTTGCCATCCTCGGTGTGCCTTCACGATTATTCCGGGGACGGCAAGGAGGCTAGTCTGCCCCCTGTGCAGGGCCCCACCACATCTTCTGTCTACTCCCCCTTCCTCTTCCCTCTCCTTCGGCTTCTGCCTTGGTAATTTTTCTTGTTTCAGCTGCGGCGAGGGAAGAGAGGTCCGGAGAAGCGGAAATGCAGGGGGAGAGACTTCTTTCAGCTCGATTCTTCTGAAAGGTGAACGAACACATCGAAAGAAAAAGGTTTCAGGGCCCTTTCTGCCTCCTTTTTCGGACATCAAGCTTCACAAAACAGCGCGAAAAAAAAGTGTAATGCAGAACGTGACGTGAAGCGGTGCCAGCGCGTGAAACCAAGAACGTGTGTAGATAACAGGTTAGCCGACTCTTTCGGTATAGGATGACTTCCCTTTCTTTCTGAGTGGCCCATGTGTAATGCAGCAACGGGCCCTTGAGCGTGTGGTGAGACTCCGTTAACCTTGCTTCTTTTTTTTCTTTGAGGATGCGGCACATGCTCAAGGTCCCCGGTGCTCTGAGCGTGGAGAGGCTGGTGTGTGTGTGTGTGTGTGTGGGCTTCGTCGAGATTGGTGCGGGGCGGCAGGAGCTGCACCTCCGCAGCGAAACGGAGGGAGAGAGAAAAAGAGGGATATGCGGGCTCACCGGCATTCCATGTCTCAATATCCCTTCTCTTTCCGCTTCTCCCTTTTCTCACTTCGCCCCCCCCCCTCTTCCCCTTCGTAGAACATCTCTCCCTTACATTCAACATCATCTGCACTCATCTCTGCCTCCATCGTCAACCCCCTTTCCCATCCTTCTTGACCTCCCCCTTTCAAAGTACATCTTACCTTCTCCCCTCCCTCTACTCTTCTTTTTTTTTACCTGGTGAGAGAGTGTTGAGTTTTGTGCGCTGATCGTGTACCCCCTACCCCGCCATTGGTGACTCTTTCCTCCTGCATCCGCTACATCAGCGAGGAAGTGGTCACCGCGCAACGGAGTCCATAAGTACTGTAAGCTGCGTTCGTTTCCCCGCGTTAAAAGCACAGCTGGGGACGGGAGGAGGTGAGTGGTGGTGGCAACGTTCTTCATCGGCATTCTTTTCAACATCTACAGGCATCTCGCTCTTCTTCCCTCCCCCCTCTCCCTCTTTTGCCTGTCCTTCTCGACTTCTCTTCCGCTCATCATTCTGTTTTACCTCCCCGCTCGCACATATATGTATATGTGTAAATATCTGTGTATAGCCACTTCTTTTTCCGTGTGTGCTCCCTCTCCTCCTTTTTCGACGAGGAGAGAAGGGGAAGAGGAGGTGCAGTGAGGTGGTTTCGAAAAGATTGCCCTCACCTCTTGCCTCTTTACCCCCCCCCCCCTCCCCCCACACACCGTCTACTTCCGTTCCTAGCAAATAGAATCTCTTGAAGTGTAGAGAGGAGCAAACATGGATCGCTATACGGTCATGGGCCAGTTGGGTGACGGCTCTTTCGGAACAGTGAGTAAGGCGCAAAATAAAAGCACCGGTGAGACTGTGGCCGTGAAAAAGATGAAGCAGCGGTTCCACAGCTGGGAGGAATGCCTGCAGCTCCGTGAGATCCAGTCGCTCCGGAAGGTTCAACACTCCAATCTTGTAAAATTGAGGGAAGTTGTGCGGGAGAAAACAGAATTGTTTCTCATCTTCGAGTACTGTGAAAAGAACATTTTTCAAATCCAGCGCCAACGCGCAGAACAGATGAGTGGCACCATGGCATTCAGTGACAAGGAAATCCGTAGTATTATGTGCCAGACGCTGCTGGGCGTGCAGGCCATCCACAAAGCCGGCTTCATGCACCGCGACCTCAAGCCAGAGAACCTCCTCATAGCGGGCGATGTTGTGAAGGTGGCCGACTTCGGGCTGGCCAAAGAAATCCGTTCCCGCCCGCCCTTCACGGAATACGTGTCGACGCGGTGGTATCGGGCTCCCGAAATTGTGCTGCACTCCACCCATTATAATTCCCCTATAGATATCTGGGCGTGTGCGGCCATCTTCGCTGAGCTGTATCTCTGCCGCCCACTCTTCCCCGGCACCTCCGAGAGCGACCAGCTCTTCAAAATATGCTCTGTTCTAGGTTCTCCTACCCCGGCGGAGTGGGATGAGGGGTATCAGCTGGCTCGGCGGATGAGTATGCGTTTTCCCACTGTAGCGCCAACCCCATTGCGCCAAATTCTCTCCTCGGCCCCACCCGCGGCGGTGGATTTGATGGAGCAGATGTTGCGCTTCAATCCAGCTGAGCGGCCGACGGCAACGCAGTGCCTCCAGCATCCGTACTTCACCGGGAGTGGAGGAAACTCAGCGTTGTATGCCGGTGTTGCCACCGGTCAACCGCACAATCCCTTTCAAATGGCCATCAGTGGAGTGAGCTCAGCTCCGTCGATGCATAGCGTAGGACTCACCAGCAATAGCAGTCCACCACCGGCATCATGCAACGCATCTTTATTTAAGTATGCCAATCTTTTCAACCAAGGAAATCGGAGCCCACTAACAGCGAGCAACAACTCGGCACCCTTTGCGGGTAGCAGCGCTCTACAGAATAGCGTCAACAACGGCTCCACCGTGCGATCCGTCTCACAGCAGTACAACGCTTCACTGACCAACGCCCCTGAGAGCGACGACGAGTTCGACTTTTGATGCGTCCAGATGAAGCCCCTTTTGGGGCCACGGTCCGACCAGGTGGCATAGCAGGGCATACTCCTTCCCTTGCCTACGCTCCAGTCTTTCGCAGATGGAATAGGAACCGGAGCAGGTTGGCGCTTGGGGAGAAGAGGAGTTAGGATGGTAGAACTAACATATCCAACCCTGGTACGCTGGTCCGTTCTCTGCGAGGCAGCGTCGCGGTGACCGGTATTCTTTCCTTCCAGCTCCTCCTTTCCTCTCGTCTTCTCACCACTTCCATCGATCCATCTGGCAGGCCCGCGTCTCATCGATGGCACCACATTTTTTTAGTTGACACGTCCCCCCCCTTTCCAGTGTGCATAGGCTCTGCGAAAATGCTTCCCGAGAGCCCTTGTGCGTGTGTTGGTTTGTGCACGTGTAGCAGGGGAGAGCGAACCCCCCATATATATATATATATGTTTTTATATGTAGAGAAGTTTTCCTCCACCTGTGATGGTGGTGGGTCAGACGGCACCGTGCGTCTCTTCTTTAGCCCGCCACTTCTCCTGTACGGGTGCTCTGTCTGTTTGCCGGTTCAAGATGATGCTGGGTGATTAGCGCACCATTTTTGGTGTGCGCTTGAGTGGAGGTACGTGTGTGTGTGTCCTCGATGAGGGCTGCCTTGCTGCCCTTCAGGTCTCTTGAGTGTTCCGTCGTTGTGCTGCCGCTCGGCATTTTGTTCCTCTCCCGTCTCCTCTTCCTGCGCCTCGTACCTCTTACCTCTCCTTTGTCCTGCTTTCTGGCTACCGTTTCTTTTTTTCCCAAAGCTCCGTCTGCTTGTGACGTTTTGCCTTCGAGAGGCTCACCGCGTCCATCTCCCCTAGTGCGCTTTCCTTTCTCATGTTTTCTCCTTTCTCTCCCACACATTGTATTAGGAGCATAGAATGGCTCCGTAGTGGCGGGTGTATTTTTTTGTGCGTCTCTCCTTGCCTTTTTTCCTTTTGTAATTCTGAGGAGACCCTTTCTTCACATGCAGAGGTTGGTGCATGGAAGAACACACCGGCTGGCGTTCTCGAAGCGGCCCTGGCTGCGGCGGTGCCCTCGTGCTTGATGATGAGTTGCGTTGCCGCAGTCCTTCTTACTTCGCCCCTTCCTCTTTTTAAGCTAGCGGTTCGGAACTTCGTGGCAGTGCCTCGACGTTGAGCACATTCGTATTTCTCCTATGTTACACCCACCACACTCAGCTTCGAACAACAGGAAGAGTAAAAACAGGAACATTCGAACGTAATGGCACGCTTAGGGAAGACGGACTCAGCCTGTTAGTATTCTGTTTCCTCGGCTCTCTGTGTAGATCTACACACACGCGCCGCCACAGACATGTTTTCGGGCTGGTATTTTTGTAGCGATGGCTACCACAATCTTTCGCGGGACCCCAATCCTTGTTTTTCTCTCTTCCATCGCTTCACTTTTTTGTACCACCTGCTTTCCCTTCCTCAAGCCTGCAAGCGTTCGCCTTTGTCGCTGCGCCGTGCTCTACGCTGTCTTCCAAGCAGATCCCTGTGACACCGTGGACTCGTAAACACTTCTTTTTCCCTTTTTGCCTCCCGCGTAAACAACATCGCCACTCGCTTTTTCTTCTTGTGCACAGCTGCTACTCAAGCTAGCTTTCTTGAAAAAAAAAGACGGTAACAATTCAGGTGGAGCGTGTGCCCTTCTTAAGTCAGTGAAAAGCCTATGGTATTATCAGTGATTGGTGACGAAGAGAAGGAGGGGAGGTTACGACTAAGAAGCAATGAAGGAGCGGGTGAAAGCTGCTGATCGAAGCTTCCATCTTGCGTATGGAGCACCCCATTTTTTTTACACTCTTGTTTAATTTTCTGTTCCCTACTCGCGCAGCTGTGGGGTTAGACACACAAGTTCCTGTCCACACATCTTCTCAGATGCTTCAAGGATGGCGTTCTTCGCGATAGTCACGCCTACTTTTCGAATCATCTCTTCTTACCTTGCTCCCTCACTTTGGTTTTTGTGGTAGGCTGCCGATACTCCCTGAAAGCTCGTCCTGCTCCCCCCTCTTTCTCCGCTTTTGCTGCTGCGAATCACCGTATCAGTTTTATACTGTTCTTTTTCCCCTTCTCCACGTTAGCACCTTCGCGTTGCATCTTAATGCCCTTCTAGGGACATCCCACGTTGCCGTAAGTGCCCTTTGTAGTTTTTACGTGGTGCATTAAGCAAAGTTGAAAGTTTTTTTTGTTTGGGGATAGAGGAGAGGGTGAACGCTGAAAGGGGAGCTGATGCCGAAGTGGAGAAGTTATTTCCTTTTCTTAGAAGAAGGGGTGGAAGGGCTGTGCGTCGACTGATAAGCTTTACGCGCCTCTACTCCCCCCCTTCTCTCTGTCGTCGACTTCACCATTCTCTTGCGGGGACACCGCCCTTCTTTTGTCCTTGAGTAGCGCTGGTGCTGTCAGTTTTTCTAATCGTGAAGCAGAAAAGGAGTGGACACGTAAGTAGAGAATTATGAACATATGCCTGCGATCGACGACGGCGTAGTCCTTATCAATGGTGCATTCCTCTTTGATTTGTGTGGTTTCTTTATTCTCGACTTTCTCTCTTTCCCTCACTCCTCTCTTTTTTATCTTTTCACTTGTCTTTCTTGGCGTGCATGAGGCGAGGACCTCTTACCGAATTGTCTCTGCTCTGCAAGTACGTCTTTTTGTTTTCCTATGGGGACCTTTTGTAGTTTTACAGATCGATGTTAGCTCGAACCTTTCTCTTTATCGCCTGTGCGCTTCACTTGAGTTTGTTCTTTCCCCCCCTCTTGCTTCCCAAGTCGAATGGAAAAAGGGTGTACAACGAGAAGGAATAGGGGGACTTGAAGGTATGGAGGAATAGAACGAGCTTCCTGTGAAGATTCTGTAGGGGTGGTTCGTATATTCCTGCTTCTTCTTTATTCCATCTTTTTTTTCCTGTTGAAGCGGTCGCCTCCAAGTCTTGAGCAATGAAAGCTACACGCTAATGATGATCACTGAGAAGAATAAGATGCACTTTAGACATCACGGAATTTTTTAGCAGCCGCTCGGTCTTGAGACCGTTCTAGTGGGGAGTTTCGGGTTTGTCAGGTGTGTGTGTCGTTGAGCGCACGGCCTCTGTGACAGGAGATTTTTTTGTGTGTATGAAATGATCGGATATACGGCGGGCAAGGATGGTGGTAATCTCTAGCTCCTGCGCGTAGACATGGGCGATCCGCGCCCCCTTCCCCCCCCTTTCCCCCCAGATGTCACAGAACAACTTCTCGGTTCCACGAAGGGGTGTGGGAGATGTGGGAAATGAGGAGGGGACAAAGACCTTCGCTCGTTTCTTTTCGCCCTCTCCACGTTCTTCCTGTTCTTGTTTCTCTCCTGCACGTCTCAAGACGTTAGGGAATGCGATCCTTTGCCTTCACGCTCGTCGGACGTTGCAACTAAGTCTCTCGCCGCATCGCCTCTTCAAGTATGGAGGTGTGCTGATGAGATGGGGATGCGGCGCCAAGCATGCGCAGCACACCTTTACCGTCCACCCTCACGACACGGCTTTCGCGCCTCTCCCACCCCCGTTTTCTGCGCATCCCACTATCGTGTCGCTCTTCTTTTCGTCGTCATCTCTACACACTATGAAATGGGCCCGCTGCCCCGCACTATGTTAGCATTATTGCCGTACCCACACGTTTTTCTGCTTGGGTCTTTTGTGGGCACTCTCCTTTTTTCTTTGCGCGCGTGTGTGTATGTGTATGTGTGTGTGTGGGGGGGGGGACGGCATGATGATGCACAGCAATGCTTCCGCATGACCCTTCGCTACACCATCACATCAAAGACAAGGCCCCTTCTTTAATTCCTCCTCTCGATCCCCCCTCTCTCGTCTTTATTCTCACCCGAAGCGGACGAGAGAGAGAGAAGGGTTTCAGTCTCCAGTGCTTCCGGATACTGCTCTTCTTCGCCTGGAAGACAGGAATTCAAAAAGTGGCACAGTTATTCACCCCAATCCATCTGCAGCGACTCTTCTTTCTTCCCCCCCCGCCCTCACAAGGCGCAGCTTCCGTCTTGGACCTTTTGGACTACCATCGAATACAATTAGCTCCCGCTCGTCTTAACGGAGGTGCTTCTCTCGGCTTCCGTTCTTTCCCTTTTCACACACACACACACACACACACATCTACCTCTCTCTCTCTCTCCATATTTATATATATGCATGGAAAAGCGGAATCAATAGCGCACACTACTGCACCGGCCGATTCTTCTAGGAAGGTAAAAAACTTCTCGAGTGGCCTGTATGCGCCGCGGTCTCCCCTTTCCCCGAACCGAGCGCCGCCGCAATCCTGGTATCTGACCTACCGTCACTCTCTCCATCTTTTCTTAGGCTCTGCGGATACAAAGATAATACCACAAGGTAGACCATTGGAGAAGTCAAGGTGGTTCTCTATCAAACCGAGAAAGAAAGAGAGAAAAGGCAAAATAGTACTCTCTCTTCTCTCTACCCTCTGCGTTTCTTGATTCGCTTCTCTCTCTCTCTCCTGGATTGTAGGCTTATCGTTTCCGTATACAAGACTGGCAGTTTCTTCTTCCCTTTCTCCCAAATTTGTCGATCTGCCTCTCGCTGCTGTGACAACAACAACGACAACTTACTCTGCTTTATTGGCTTCTTAGTTTCGCCCTTTTGGATGGGAAGGAAAAGGCCTTGTACCTGCCCTCTGGGTTCTTTCAATTTTTTTTAGGTGATCCTCGATCTCTATCCATCGCCTCCACCATCGGCAGCCGTGATACAATCATACCAACTGGGGAGAGAGAGAGGGGAGTTCTCGACGCCGTCTTTTTTCCCTTCCCTTGCTGAGAATTGAAAAGGGCGCGCTCTCCCTCGCCGCTTAGCGGTATCTGCGATACTTCATCACGCGGCACTTTCTTTGAAGATACTTTCCTCCCGCTTTCTTCCCTTCGGCGTTCCTTTCCTGGTGTTTTGTATACTCCGCTTTTTTTTGGGAATGACTCCTCAGATGCACATCCGCTCCTCCACTTACATGCTTTGCCCCCTTTCTCGTCTTCTGCGTCAGCGCGACTTTTGAGTACTTGTGAGCGTGTGTGTTAGTCCAAAGAAGTCGGCGAGAACAAGAAAAAGGTTCAAGCAGAGGAGTGCGCGGGAAGGGGTTTCAGCGGCCTTAGCAGCACGCCAAGATGAGGGAACAGGCGGCAGACAAGAGAGGACGGCGTGTACGTGTGACTCCGTACCAACACCAACTCTCCTCAGTTCGACGGCTGGGCGGGCACCTAGGCATCTGGATGCGTTTTGTGAGCCCACGATCTTTCCTGATACTCATTCTGATGTGCCACTTCTTTGCGTGCGGTGAGGCAGCTTTTACCGTGTCGAGCGGTGGTTGTGGGATCGGCACATCTGGCTACGTGATTCATTCAGACATCGACAACGAAAGGGCAGCGCAGTTTCTGGCTGACAGCGGCATCGCCTTTGCCATTCTGCCCGGCACTGTTGTAGAGGGGACTCTCCACTGGGATAATGGAGATGCGGTAACGTGGATGCCGTCCACATTTTTTCCTCCGCCAGCTACCCGTTCTCGGCTGGTGTTGCGCAGAAACGGTGCCTGGGCGATCGTAGCCACCTCGCTTTCGGGCACTTACCTGTGCAGTGATGGGAAACCCGACAGTATCACGACCACGACCACCACGACCCCGGCTCCTTTGCCCAACACGACCACCACGACCCCGGCTCCTCTGCCCAACACGACCACCACGACCCCGGCTCCTCTGCCCAACACGACCACCACGACCCCGGCTCCTTTGCCCAACACGACCACCACGACTCCGGCTCCTCTGCCCAACACGACCACCACGACTCCGGCTCCTCTACCCAACACGACCACCACGACCCCGGCTCCTCTGCCCAACACGACAACCACGACTCCGGCTCCTCTGCCCAACACGACCACCATTGCTCCTCAGCCTGAGCCCGCCGTGGTGACGGTGCCCGTACTGTTACAGTCGCTGAAGCGCGAGGTTTTCGATGTGGTTCCTAGCATTGACATCATGGATTTCACTTCCAATGCTGTATGCCTACCTGCGACGGCTGCTCTTGTGCAGAATATGCAGAGGCTCAAGGCCGGTCACGTTGTCATCGCGGTGCGCTTCGGACATGCTGGTCCACTGTCCTCCCTGACAACCGATCCCACTGCGAACACCGTCGGATTCCAAATTCCTCTGGGGCTGTATAATGTGACATCGAGTGTGCAACACGCGATGTCACTGGTGACGTTGACCGCGAGTGGATCGATCGACATATCTACGAAACTGCGCATCATCCCTGTACTCGATGTCTTTCAGCGGCTCCCTACGGGAGTGGTGTTGCTGCAGGAAAATGTCTTGAATGGGCTGGAGCTCTTGTCAACGGTGCGCTTTGCCGGTCGCAACACCATTGTACCTTTCACTACAGACGTATCCCTGATGATAACATCGACGCTCTCCTTTTCGATGGTGAACAATGGCATCCTCGGCGGAGCCTGCAACCCTTCCTCGTCTTCTATCGCGTACTTCATCACACGGAATAGTTTGCAGTTCCACTTTCCTACAAAATACGCAGAGCGAGTGCACTCCGGCCGCAAAAGCATCTGCGCCTCCTACGGCGAAAGAGACGTGGTAGTCGCCCCTCTCACTATCCGGGGCCTCGCAGCCGTGACCGCGATGACGGCAGAGGCTGGATTTTCGGCCTTTGAGGGGATCCTCATTGATCTGCTTGGTGGCACGACTACTGGTATGGCTAAGGGTGAATATCAGGCCTTTATGGCGAACTCCCATGATTGCACCTCGGTCAAGGCCGCTGTGTCGCTGCTTCCAGTGAATTCTTTTGTTGGCATCAACGATGATGCATTAGCCCTGCCCGCTGCCCTCCTCCTCGCGGACGACCAGGTCCGTCCGGGCGAGTACGTTTGTATGCAGCACATTCCCAGTAACACCAAGTTCGCGGTATCCCAGAAAGGCGAACCGGTGACTGCGTCTGCGAACTCCAAGTCTTTGGTTGCGGGGGCGAAAGCCTCACCATTAATCCTCTTCAATGGTAGCAGCGGTGTTGTCAACCTCGTAGAATTCGTGCGCCCTGCTGCGGATGCGGGGGACACTGCCGCATTTACAGCTGCCCGCGCCCTCGTAGGGGAGGAGCACCAGGTTTTCCGCTTTGTGGCGGTGAGGGGGGGCGCCACGAACGCTGAGAAGGCGGCTGCGTGTCGGCGGGCACCACAGGAGGCGACACTGGATTCCAGCAACGGTTTCATGCGTCTTTCCTTTCCCCTGTACCTCAAAGAGGCGACTGGCATACTTTGTGCCGATAATCAGTACGTGCGTGTCGACTACAACGTGGTTTCGCCTCAAGGCTGGCTGGAGTCGTTTGCGGGTAGAAGTATCTCTCCCTCCCGCACCTTGGTCTTGTCGGAAGGCCCAGCATTCGATGCCGTACCGATAAACGCTGGTGTGGTCACGAACAGCAGCACCACTCTTTCTCCTGTCTCTGGAACGGCGGTGATGTTTTCAAAGGATGGCAGCTGCACCTTCGGGCATATTTCGCGCATTCTAACATACGGTGCTCTGCAGTTTGTCGTGATCCCCACAACATCCTTTGGTATTTTCACCGTGTGCGCCGGTCTGTACAACGAGTCTGGCACGTCTCTGTTCGTATCGACTGGGGCGCAAGTCGCGATGGCACCGTACTTGTTAGGCCGAAGTAACTGGATTGCCGATACAGGGATCGATAGCACGGAGTGGACACCCTGTGGTAGCGCCGCCACGTGCGGCTTTCACACCGAACAGGAATACATGGAAGTGTGTAACGGCGTGGTGCGCACAAACATGTGGCCTGCACGACTGGATGGGGCGTTCGTGGGTTCTGGCAGCCTGACGTTGCGCATGTCTGGTAATCTTTATGAGACGCAGGCGATCGTTCTGATGAACACCGTCTTCGTGCCGGTGGCTGTCGCCTACTCGCACTGCCAACAGCTCAGCCTTCTGCCGCTCTCAGCGGATGACGGGTTGACGTATGGTCCGGCGGTGGTGGTGCTCGATGACCATCCTCAGATCACTCTGAGCCCCGCTACTGACCTCTCTGGTGTGGTGGTGGGGCTCGTCTCATGGGATGCGACCTGCCGTAGCCCGCATACCGGGGCGGATTTGATGGTGGCACGCTCGGCGACCGGTGTCTCTGCGATAGACGTAGGCGCTCTCCTGTTCACTCAAACAGAAGGCTATTATACCCTATGCGTCTACAACGGGAAGTCGTGGGCGCGTGTGACTGATACGTTTCTTAAGGTCACCTCTTATACAACCGCGACCAACCGGGCAGAGGCAATCAACACGGGAGACGCCGTCACGAACCGCAATATCATTCACCTCTACGAAACCCAAACGGCAACGTGGTCAGTGATCGGAATTTTCGCTGATTCGATGATGATGACACTGAAGCTGGTTTGGGATGACCCTAGTTGTACTGCAGACGCGGCGTACACAGAAGTGATCCATTACCTGTCGCCCAACAGTGGAATTGTTACTGTGGACGCAGCGAGGATCTCCGCAGCCCCTGCGAGCCTCTACCAACCCAAGCTGTATCCCTGCTACACTGAACGCAACACTGGCACGGTGGCGAGCCCGCTGCCATTCGAGCAGCATCGAGATCGCTTCATTTCGCTGACACGGCTAACCCTTTCCTCACTTTACTATCTTCCTCACTTCCCAATCTCCGCGTCCTCGTTGGCCGACACGCGCATCCTCCTGACGGACCCAAGTGATCCGCCCATCACCCGAGTCGCTTTGCAGGCCGTGGACTCGAAGGATGGCGCCCCGCAATGCACTTCGGGCGCGGCGTACGTCACTGTCTTGGACGTCGATGTTGATGAGCTTGGCCGCCGCTGGTTGACTGTCCCGGCGTGGGTACCGCAAACATTGGGTGGTACTGGCGCCACCGACATTTACTTGAAGATGTGCGCGACAGCGTCGAGCAGCGCGTATCCCCCCTTCGTTCCAGTGGAAGCGTATGTTGTGCTGGGTTCTGAAGGCGTCGACTTGGCCAAAGGCCCGATGACGTTGCGTTTCACTTTTGCTCCACTGAATGCGACAACAGACGTGGTGGACTACGTAGCAGCACAGGCGGCGCTGGTTTCGTACGTGGGTACGGTGCTTTCGATACCGGATGAGACGGTGTTGGTGGCTTCTCTCGGCGACAATAGTTTCGAACTTTTCATTGATGATAGACTGAGAACAGGAGTGGCGGCCGCAGAATCATCGATGACGCCGACGCAACAACTCTATGACATCCTCTCAAAGGGCGTCAGGCTGCCCCTGATAGTAAATGGCCACGATAATGCGACCGCATGGTTTGCTCTCGCCACCGTCGAGGGAGTGCTTCTCGTTGACCAGAGTCCTGTGAAGGGCTACGGTGTGCTGATGCTACCAACTTCAGGGTCGGGAAGCTCCTCCAGAGATTATTTCCTTCTCAGTATCGCCCTATTCTGCGTGGTAGTCGCCCCTACCACGATCGGGTTTGTGGCCTTCTCGGTTCAGCAGACCCTCCCTACTCTTTCGCACGCTCCTCTTGGGAAGAAGAAGCTGGTGTACACGGAAACCGGCGATTCACCTCCCCCGCGCAACCCGCAGCGACCAGCGGAACGAGAGCCACCGAGTGCCAACACATCGGATACAAAAGGAGATACTGTGCTCTCTGTATTGCCCCGAGCGGAGGACACCACGCTGAATCCTCTCTACGACTCTGATGAAGAGGGATCGACGCATGAGATGCAAACGATGGGGAAATCTCCGCCGCTGCGCAACGACACTTTCGCTATGGCCCACAGGAGAGAGAGTTCGTTGCGTTCATCCGCATCGGGTGAAAAGAGGTAGGACGCAGTCCGAGTGCTCTTCGGGGCCCTCTTTTTTCGAGTTGTTCATGTGCCCCCCCCTTCGCTTTTTCTCGCAACCGAAGAAGTCATAAGGTTTGGCTCTATCGAGCTCTTGCCCAGTGCGGTGCGTAGCGGTATATTCGCAAGCACCACGACACTCTGCTGCGCGATGGCTTCGCGTTGATTGGCATGGATATATATATATATATAGAAGATGGTAAAAGGGGATGAGGAGCGAGAGATAGAGACGCAAACGGAGAGAAGAAGAGGAAGCTCCTACTAGGAAGATAGCGTTTTACGCGGCCGGCGCGCCATGCCCTCCACCCTCTCTTTTCCCCATCATTCGACGGATCTCCCGCAGGGCCGGCACTCTCCTTTCCGCCGACGCGGCTAAGAAGAGAGCTTACTGGAATTTTCGTCGCTATCGAATGCGGCACTTCGGACCTTATCCCCCTTTCTCTCTTACGCGAGCAGCAGCCTGGAGAATGTGCAGCTGAACACCTGGAAAGGGAAAGGAAACGAAGAGAGAGGTGCTTGCTTTCGGTGTAGGTATCCTCCGTTCCCTTCTCTATTTCATTTGTGTCCTGTATTCGCAACGGTTCTACCTGGGCGGCCGGTTCCTTCGCCCCCTCCCCCCCTCCCCCCTCTCCTCTCTTTGCCGATGTGGCAAGTGGCGTTCTCTCCTCTAACTGCATGATTGGGCACTCCTCGCTTTCCTCCTGAGTTGGTCCGCTGCACCTTTGCATCTCTTAAACGGGGTGGGGTGGGCAGATCGTGTGGAGGCAATGTGTCTTCCTCTAACCTGCTGAACACCTACTTCGACGATTTCCTCTTCCTCCTCGTTGAGAGTACCCCCTACCCCCCGAAAAGCAAAACAAATAGCGGGAGCATTACGTGGTATAGATATGTGAGGTCACGTGCGAGGAGTGGGAGTCTTGGCCTCCCCCTCGTGAAAGGGGTAATAGACCCTGATACCACGTTGAGGTACTCCCTATCATCAGAGGTGAGAGAGAGAAAAAAGAGGAGGCGGTGTGCTGGGCGGTTTTTTCGTCCCCGCAGATTCTCACAGTGCTTGCCTACACAGGGCAGCCATCTCTTAGGCGCTCCGAGACCTCCCCTCCTTTTCCTTGGCCGCCCTTCCTCTGTTTTCCCTAACCACCTATCGCACATCAGTGGAAGTGGTCGGCTCAACGGCAGACGGCATAATGAGATGCCGTGATCTTCTGCACAGGTTGTCTTGCGTCATGATGGGAAAGGTGCGTGTGGCCTATGTGCTGTTGCTGGTTTTACACAGGCTCAGTCAGGGCCGTGACCCCTCCCCCCTTCTCCCAAACGATGATGGGCCCTACCGGGTGGGCATTCTTGCGAAACTTTTTAGGTCCCTGCACCAATGGCGTCTCTTTCCCTCGGCCTTTCCTTCGTTGCGGTCCGCCTCCCGTACTTTTCTGTCTTCTATTCTTCACATTGTGAATGTATACACTTATGAAGCCCTACCTCTCAAAGAAAGCATCAGTTAACGAACGCCAGTGAAGTGGCCCACGGCAGCTTCCGCCTCGACTGCGTTGACGCACTTCTCCTGTGTTGTTCTCGTTCTCTATCTTCACGACCATATTTTACCGACAAGTATACACCCCATTTTTTTCACCTACCATGTCGAAGAAGGTAGAACAAGAGGAGTGGGAGGACGTCGGTGAGGCGGAGGAGGAAGACGAGGAGGAGGAGGATACCACTATCAACAATTCGGATGTTGTAGTGCGCTACAAGAAGGCTGCTGTGTGGTGTAACGAGACATTGCGGGTGCTCATCGACGCCACGAAGCCTGGCGTAAAGGTGTGCGATCTGTGCCGCCTTGGTGACGACACCATCACCACAAAGGTCAAGTCCATGTTCAAAGGGACAGAGAAGGGCATCGCTTTCCCCACCTGCATCTCCGTTAATAACTGTGTGTGCCATAACAGCCCCGGGGCCGGGGATGAGTCGGTACCGCAAGAGATTGCGATGGGCGACGTCGTGCACTACGACCTCGGCATCCACGTGGACGGCTACTGCGCTGTGGTAGCCCACACCATCCAAGTAACGGAAGACAACGAGCTCGGCAAGGATGAGAAGGCTGCACGTGTCATTACGGCTGCATACAACATTCTAAACACGGCCTTGCGCAAGATGCGTCCCGACGTCACCGTCTATGATGTGACAGAGGTCATTGAGAAGGCGGCAGAGCACTACAAAGTTAATCCTGTGGACGGCGTCCTCTCGCACATGATGAAGCGCTACATCATCGATGGATATCACTGCATCCCGCAGCGGAAAGTTGCGGAACACATGGTTCACGACTACGATCTGGAGAAGGCGCAGGTATGGACGCTAGACATCCTCATGACATCGGGCAAAGGTAAGTTGAAGGAGCGAGACGCGCGGCCATGCGTGTTCAAGGTGGCGCTCGACTCCAACTACACCGTGAAGATGGAGAGCGCAAAGGAGGTGCAAAAAGAAGTGGACGCCAAGTACGCCACGTTTCCTTTTGCGATCCGCAATTTGGAAGCGAAGAAGGCGCGCCTGGGCCTCAACGAAATGCTGAAGCACGATGCCGTCATTCCGTACCCCATCCTCTTTGAGAAGGAAGGCGAGGTTGCCGCGCACTTCAAGATTACCTTGCTCATCAGCAACAAGAAGATCGAGCCGATTACCGGTCTGAAGCCGCAGAAGGCTCCTGCTCTGGAGCCGTACACGGATGAGCTGCTTCTTGCCACCAACAAGCTCTCTCTGTCCCTGGAGAAGAAAAAAAACGCTGAGTAAATATGGAAAGTACCCCCCTCCTCTTCCCCCCCACCCGTATCTTTCGGCGACCCCGGAGGCTGCCACGTTCAGACAATTGGTGAGGCGAAGAGCCTGCATCCGCGTACGGATATGGACGATTGGAGTTGGAGGGTTGGGAGGCAGCGGTAGGGGAGTGTGCGAATGTAGGTGAAGCTGCCATCAGGGTCTTCAGATTGAATGCGGAAAGTGCGTAACCGGCTGCGCTTTTCTCATACTGCGATGTAGGGGAGGTATTTAAGTCGGTTCTGTCTCTTTCTTCCTCTGTGTTTACCGTCTTTCTCGGTGATTTTGACACACGCTCTCTCCCTCTTTTATCGAGGGGTGTGGTGTGTGTGGGAAAGGAGTGGCTGTTCTCGTCTGTACATCTTCCCCCTTCCTTATATTTTCCTTGCTCTCCCTCTCTTTTCGATCCGAGTACAAGGTGGAAATGAGGAAATGGCGGTGTGCGCGAGGCAGGAAGTCGCCCTTTCGTATACATGTGCCGCAGCCTCCAGCGAAGTCCAAACAACAGCAACAAAAAGTGTTGCATATGTTTCTTAATGGCTGCGCATGTGGAGGGCTCAACGGTGCACCCCTTTCTTTAAAAACGAGGGAGTAGGTGCGGAAGGGAGATTTCTATATCCTGTTGCCCTCCTTGATGTTTCACATTCAATACCACACTGATTTGTTATTTTAAAAAACTCTCGTGCTGCTCTGCAAGATATAAAAGTCTGTGTGTGTGTGTGTCGGTAGGCTGTACAGGCAGAATCGACGCGCAGAAACGCATAAAGGGTGAGCAGGAAGGGCGGCGAACAGCAATAATATATATATGAAAGAAAACCAAGCGAGGATCTGATATAAGGTGGACTGCTTCGTCCACGCACAGGAAAAAGAGAAAGGACCTGCACTCCTATTTGCTTGTGCCTTTTTTTTCCTGTGTGTGTGAGTGTGTGCGTGTGTGTGTCTGACAATAAGGGGCGATGCCTGTCGACGCTGAAGAAATGACAACTACAGCCGAACGGCAGTCGCAACTGCAAGGGAAGACGCTATGTTTGCGTTTGATCTAAGAAGTCTCACCAAGTAATCTATCAGTCTAAAGCCCCAATCGATATATATGAATATATATATCAGCACAGAAGCGAGGAAACACACACATATATAGAGACACATCTCCCTGGATTAAGTCTCACGCACACGCTATCTATCTATATATATACTCCTCCCAAAGGGAATAAGGGGAGGTACCGTTGAACGCAAAAAAGTGAGGAAACACACGGTGGGTGGAGGAGGGGAGGGGGTGACACAAAAAGGGCGTGCACGCTTACGTCCCTCATCAGGTGCGCTGTTTCGTATATGGTGCGTGCGTGAGGGATGCTGGAGAGCCTCCATGAGAAGGTAGGAGAATATCGGGGAACTTCGGAAGTGCTCGCTGTTGGTAAGGTGATGGTGAACAGCGTAGACGTGGGCCTGTGTGTACCATGAAGCTCATCATCGGCCGCTGGAGGTATCAGCCTGAGACATCCGACAAAGCAATTTCTCCATCCCTCTTTTTGTGTGGAAAAGGGCGGCAATTCCTCTATTTTTTAACTCCGTTTGGGTATGGCCGTAGAGATCTTACCTCTGGTGCTGCGCGCACTGCGCGATGCAATGCGGCGGGAAGGCGTTAGCGTAACGACGGAGATGAGGTCGCGGCTACGGAAAAAGGTAGTTGTGAGAGCCCATAGAGATCACCATCTCGACAAAGGGATCCTGCAAAGGCCCCACCACACGCCTCCTCCTTTTTCTTGGTTCACACACTCAGTCCTCCCTCTCCCGGTGCCTGCTTACGCAACTCGATCGACCCCCTCCCCCCCCCCCCCCCCAAACATGCCAACTCTCCATGCGCCCTCTGAGAGCGTATTTGACTGATATCTCGGCTCTCCCTACTTTGTGCTCGCCGTTCACTCTTCCCTCACCTCATTTTCTTATCGCCTTTTGTGCATGCTGGAACGGTGCGCCACGAGCACAGTCCTACTTCAGTGCCAACCGCGTAACGGGGCTCTGACAAGAAGGGGGGGGGGGGGAAGGGCGGTCAACACCGTGGTGAATGCGCCCTGATCCTCCACAGCTCGTTCCACACCTCCTTCCCCCCCGCGCCTTTTCTCTTTGTCCGTCCTGCATAGCACAGAAAAACGCCCCTGTCGCCTGCAACGTTGGGGGATTGTCGGTCAGACTCCGTCCTTTCGGTTACACTCAAAAACTTCTCGTTGTGGCAGGGATGAGCGACTACGGCACGACCCTTTCTCGACAGTGCTAGATCGTCGTGACAGCCTCAGCTTTGAGCCTGACGTTTTCGTCAACTTCCTCCCTTCCTTACTCCTACTCACATATCCACATCCATCTACAATGACGCATGCGCGGCTGCACGTCGCCTCGCGATTTTTGCGAGGGACATGATCGACGTGCGACAGCTGCCATGTGCCGTGTGCCACATCCTCGCCCTCCTCTACCTCGTCACGCTAAAGTGACGGGCTGACATCACGAAGGCGCATCTGAGAACGGCTTCTTCTTCTTCGTGCTTCCGATCTACACCTCGACATTGGATTTGGCGCATTATTGTTTCCACCTTTGCGCGTACCCGAGGGAGAAAGGCGGACGCATGTGGGTTTCTCTTCTTTCTCTTTCTCACACCAGGTATCTAACCGCTTCGCCCCCCCCCCCTGCTAGCATACGGTCTTCTCGTTTGGCCCGACTCTAAACAGCCCTTAGGGCTGGTTCGCGAGTTCAGCTGATTGTTTATGCACTCTCAGTTGCAAAGCTGTCATTTCACGTCCTCTTCCTCAATGTAAGTGAACGGAAAAAATGAACAGAATGGCGCCTGCTGTATGTTCTGCGCAGCTTCTCACATCTAAACAATTTAGTCTTTATCATTTTCTGTGAAGAGGACGAATACAATCCAAAGAAGACGGCGTGGCGTGTAGAAAATGCGAACCCATTTTTTGTAGGAGGAGTATAGTAAAGGCCCGGGGTGCTCTCTCAAATGCGTCCCCCCCCTCCCTTTATCGCTGACATTCCTGTCAGCCACTGCCACCGTCATACGTCGGTGGAGCACGTTTGACCTGGGGAGGGGGGGGATCATACGTCCTCTGAGTCTTCCACATCTCTCTTGCGTGCCGGCACAACACCGGCATAGATGGCCTTCTCGCTCTTTCCGTTACACCACTGCACCTCCTCTTTACTGTGGCCATCTTATCATACTGAGCCCTCTTCTCTCTCTCTCCTTTCTCTATGTTTAGGATCTAGATTGCCGCGGCATTTAGTTATTTACGGACTTCGTTCTACGCCACGTATAGTCCTGTGTATCTCCTTTTCCCTCCCCCCGTCTCTCCTCCTCCTCTCACCCCCCTCTCCTCTCCTTTTTCCTCTTTGCTCTTTGCTCTATCGGGACGAAGCCCCCCTTCTCCCTTTGCTTCTCATTCACTCGCTGACACACCGCCGCTCGCCTTCTTTCCATCGCTCCCCCCTTCTCTCTCCGTGTAAGGAGAGACGCAAAAGGTTCTCTCGTACCTCAATTATTTCGCCCCCGACTTTTTGGTCGGTTGTGCACAATCCACTCTCGGTACTGAAGTGCGCACCCTGACTGACTCAATATATCTCTATATCCAGATATCTATATATATCTATTCCCCCCTTTCAGCGCTACAGTGTGGTGTATTGCTGTGTGACACTCCGGACGTATCCACGCAGCAGGCAAGTACAAGACAAACGGGGAAACAGCGCAGTGGCAGCCTTGCTCCCCCGCCCCATCCTGAGTTTCCGAAATAACCAATTCCAGCGTACTGAAAAAACTAAAAGAATTATTGTGTACTGGGAGTAATGACGCAAGTGAGCACTATTTCGACGGCAGAGTTGCTGGAGGTGACATTGGGTAAGAAACTCGGCGCTGGTAGCTTCGGCACCGTCTTAGTTGGGGTGTTGCCGAGTGGCCGCTTCGTTGCCGTGAAGGTCTTGGAGCTCTCTGATGATGCGCCGTCCAACATGGAGGTGGAGATCCATCGTAAGCTGGTGCATCCCAACATTATCCGTTACCTGCACAGCCGCATAGATTCTCATAGCACCCCCAAGAAGCTGTACGTGTACCTCGAGTTTGTGACGGGGGGATCCGTGACGTCGCTAATGAAGAGTCTGCCTAGTGGCTGCTTGCCCTACCCAGTAGTGCGCGTCTATGCCCGGCACATCTTTCAAGGCCTGGAGTATTTGCATAGCAACCAGGTAGCCCACCGCGACATTAAAGGAGACAACGTGCTCATTTCTATGGACACGGGCACGGCGAAGCTGGCAGATTTCGATCAGGCTAAGATCATGAATACCCATGGCACGCTTCGCAAGGCGGCAACGGCGACGTTGGCGGGTACCCCATACTGGATGGCACCTGAAGTGATCACCGACGAGGACGGCTACGATCCGTTCAAGGCGGACATCTGGTCAGCGGGGTGCACCGTGGCGGAGATGATTACCGGGCATGTGGCGTGGACCCCTATGTCCAATGTGATGCACATAATGAATAAGCTGGCCCTCTCCACCGACTGGCCCGATGCAGTACCGAAGGATGCGAAGAAGCTAGGTTCGAAGGACGCGTACGACTTTTTGGATTTGTGCTTCCAGCGGGATGTGTCGAAACGCCCCACAGCTGCCACCTTACTTGAGCATCCTTTCCTTCAGTTGTAGGCAAGGCAGGGGTGCAAGAAAAGAGCGAATATTGTGCGGAGAATGGGGTGGGGAGAAGAAGGGTGGATTATGTGGAGCAGATGCGGGGTTGAGGGGGTAGCTGAGACGGCAAAGCCTGCCTTCCTCCCTTCCTGCTGCTGCTTGGCCGTCTCGAGTGGTGCTCTGCAGCGGAAAGAGCCTCGCTACGCATGAGCGCTGTGAGCGAGAGAGGGGTGCCTGGGGGGAGGGGAGGGGGAGATCTGCGTTTGGAGGGCCTGATGGGCGCTCCTGTTCGTAGAGTAACTCTTCTCTGTGCGCCCCCTCCCCTCCATTTTCACTATGTCCAGGTGGGTAGCTCACCCTCTCCTTTCCTCTTTTCTTTCTCCCTTTTTAAACATCCCAGAACTGCTTGCTGAACTGCTCTGCGATGACTGCAAGCTTTACCAACTTTTTCGTCGGCATTTTAGGGGAGGGAGAACCCTTGGCACGGGGCTCCTGCTTTGCTGCAAGCCTTGTGCAACGTGGTCTCCGCGTGTGTGTGTGTGTGTGTGGGCGAGTGGGGTGATCGCCATAAGGTCTTGGTGTGCGCGTAAGCGTGTGCACGCTGGGAAGAGCGATGACGTCGACGTGAGCTGAGACTTTTTTTTATTGTGGCTGCGCTCGGTTTCACTCAATATCGTTGGTGTGCTCCCTCTCGTTTTTCCGCGGCACTACGCATCCGCATCGCTCCTGTCTAAAATTTTCGGAGTCGCACCGTCAACTCTTCCGGCGGTTTCGAGGTATGGCGATATCGCAAAAGTTGAATTGTCTTTCCCCTTCCCTTTTTTTTTACAACTCATTTTCTTGTTTCTTTTTTTCCCCTTCTCCCCCTTCTCCCCCTTCCCCCCCCCTCCTTCTCTCTCTCTCTCTGTTGATCCATCGTCGATTACTTCATTTTTTTGATTTATTGTAGCGTGTGACGTCGCACTCTCCATGGAATCTTCCTCTTCCTCTTCCTCCTCCTCCTCCTCCTGGTCGTGGCGTATGGGCTTGGGAGAGAGGAGAATGCCAATCTGGTTGTTCTCGCTTTTTTTTCGCCTGTGTTCATCTCTCCTGTGAGACGGTGGCTTGGCGGTAATGCGTTTTGGCACGCGGATGAAGGTGTTATGATGCCTTCGCGCGTGCGTCCATCTCCGACAAAACTTTGTCAGATGAAGAGAAAGGGAAGTGGAGCTTCCGAGGCTGTGAAGGCTCCCCAGCCAAATCAAAAGAAAAAGTAGAGAAGGCCTTTCCATTATTTTTATTCTACTCTGCGCGGTGACTTTGAGCTCAGGTCAAGTTGACGTTTTCTTTGTGGTGTCTCCGCTAGGGCGAGCATCACAGCGGCTGTGGGTGTTTACGAAAAAGCAGCAGCAACCACCTCCAAACAAACAAGAAAAAGCAAGAGAAAACACAGCGTAAACCCGACGTGCTAGGGTGTATGTGTGTGGCTGGTGTGGATAGACTGAACATTGTACACGTTGGTGCAGTAACTAGCGGGGTACCCCTTGTAAGAGGGTCGAAGATTTCGGGACTACCCTCGTCGATCCCTCTCCGTTTCTCTCTTTCTCGCACGCATCTCTCCCTTCCCGACTCCCTGACGCTCTTCCCTGGTTTCCCAGGTGACCTCTAACGCTGCGGGGGAAGCTGCGACGCGGCAAGATGCCCACCGCAAGGAAAACGCATACTGTGTTCACCTGCGCGAGGACACTCGCATTCCTCCTGCATGCACCGGCTAGTTGTCGCCGGTGGCACATACCCAGGTTCTGTCATCTCTCTCCCCCTCCTCCCACTCCTCTTCTCTCTTTTACGGGCCAATTGGTGTCCCTGAATGCCACCTCGCCCCCTACTTTTCTTCCCCTATTCGTTCTCTAACCTGTGCCGCACAGAACTTCTAGATTGTCATCCGTGCACCTTTGTTGGTGCTCATTACTGTTGCTGTTGTAACGCGAGTAGTTGTGCCCTATTCGATACCTCCTTTTTTTCGCTGTCAGCACCCATCAACCCCCCCCCCCCTCCCCACACACACACACACCTTTGACTCTTCTCCCACTTTTTTTTCTTAGATAACGAAGCGAACAGACGGTAAGGGCACCGGAAACGGCGACGTTGGACGTGACATTCGCCTTTCCCTATTGTCGAACAGCGCATCTCTTCCTTTCTCTCCTCCTCTTCTTTTTCTTCATTTACCTCCTCCAGCTACATTCTTTTCCATTTTCTTTGAGTTGCGAAATTCACGATCCATCTTCATTTTTTCCCTCGCCCATTTCAGTCCTCTTCCCTTCTTCCCACTGTGCACCCACAGGACGTATCGCTTCATTGTTTGTTTGGTCAACAGGTCGGCTGTGCGCGCCATTGTAGAGCTGTGAGAGGCTCCGCTATTTCTGCTCCCTCTCCTCAACCCCCCATCCTCCTCGTCTCTCTTCCCACAGTGGACACGGCCATGCAATCCAATGGGGATAATGCCGCCATGAGCGGTGGAGACGTGGTAGTAGAAGGGAAGTACATCATTCAGGATGCCAATATCGTGGGCCGCGGCGCATACAGCGTTGTGAAGGTGTGCACTCCCATCCCCCCTTATACTCCTCCAGGCTCGCGGCCTGGCATGAAATACGTGGTGAAGATCATCGAAAAGGAGTATCTGATCTCGCTCGCGAAAGGGGATGTGGACATGGCCATGGCGGAGATCAAGCGTGAGATCGATGTACTGCGCCACATTCCCTCGCACGAGCACGTCGTTACGTTCGTGGAATATGTGGAGACGGAAAGGCAATTCCTTCTCTTTTTTGAAAAGGTGGAGTGCGGCGATCTGTGTGAGCTCATTCTCCAATCCTCTAACGGCAAACTGAGCGAGGAAAAGTCGAAGTTGTACACCTATCAAATTATCAAGGCGGTGCTGCACTGCCACCTGCACGACATCATCCATCGCGATATCAAGCCAGAAAATTTACTCGTCAGTGAGGACGATAACATCAAGTTGACGGACTTCGGATTAGCCAAACGCTCTCGAGGCGTGTGCACCGGTGACTCCCCGAGAGATCCCCTCGACTCGACGGCGTTGATGATGCCGTATCCGGGTTGCGAACGTCTGCTTGGAAAACGCGTTGTGTGCTCGGATGTGATCGGCACTCCCCGCTACGGCGCCCCGGAGATGTTCTACGCGAAGTTTACACAGACGCACTACGACGGCTTCAACGCTGACACGTGGTCGATCGGCATCGTGACGTACATCACGCTCTCGGGTAGCTTCCCATATTCTCCAGGCTCGAACGCATCGGAGGAGGAAGTTTTTCGAACTATAATGGACACTCCACTGCCGAAGCCGTCGGGCATCTCGCCCCTTGCGTGGTCGTTTGTGGAGTCTATGCTGAATAAAGACCCGAGTAAGCGTGCGCCGCTGTACTCTGCCCTCAATCACCCCTGGCTGGCGGATGTGGTTGTACACCGCGGCTCTGTTGTGGCCGCACAGCTGCGAGCAAACTCGATCTCAAGTGAAATCGAGTCCGCCGCGGCACTCTTCGACGAAGAGGTACGCCGGCTGCGCATGTGCATGACCAAACTTCAGGGCGAGCTGGCGATGCTCCGTGAAGAGCGCGGGCGTGAACGCGAGATTCACCGGATGGCTCAGGAGGTCCATACACCCGCCCGCCGCGCGCAAACCCCTAATGGGCTTTCTCGGCCACGCAGCGCACGCTCCCCTGCCTCTTCAAGCATGCGACTGATCACACAGAGCCCTGTGGTGACACACCGGCGCGTTGCTAGTCGAGACAGCAGCAACGCGGGATCGGTGCCTCGGCGGTCGTCTATCAACCGCGGCCGCAGTCCCCTGGCGCGCAGTGCCGGTGGTGCTGCGGTGCGCCGAGGAACACCGGCGCGTGCTGGCGGTACAACGCCTATCCGCGGCAGCACACCATCCCGCAACACTGTGAGCGGGCGTTCTGGTTCTTCTGCGCGAGCCACGTTCGTGGCTCGTGGCGCCACGCCGACACGTTCTACGTCACCAGGGCAAAGTATCACGAACCGGTCCCGCACTCCACACGGCAGCGGCATGACCAACGGCTCCGGTGGTGGCAACGTTTCGCACTCCACTAATGCAGTAAATCCCGCTAATGAACTGCACATCGGTGATCAGGTAACGTACAAGGGTTTCCGAGCTGTTGTGCGCTTCAACGGGTCGACCGCGTTTGGTGCCGGTATTTGGATTGGACTGGAGATGCTCGAGGGCCACGAAGGCACAAACGATGGCTCCTCCTTCATCGACAAGCGTCAATACTTCACGTGCCCCAAGGGCAAAGGAGTGTTTGTGCGTGCCTCCCAGGTGAAGCGCCTCGGGTAGTGGCCCTGCCCCCTTTCCTTTCTCTTGGGTGTGGTGGGGAGTCCGCGCTGCTTCACGGGGATGTCCAAGAGAGGGGGAGGAGGCTATCTGCCGTTCTCCGTTCTCACCCTTTTCCCTGGGTTTAGGGTTGCCGAGGATTAACACTGCATGGAGTTGGAATCGCCCTTTTCACGGCGAGTATAGTCCGCGCCTTCCCTCCCCCCCTTACACAAAAGAAAAAAGCGGGAATCTTGAAAGAGCGCGTACCATCACGACGCGCGCGTTAAGGCGTCTGCTTCGTTCGCTTTTTTTGGCTTTGCCAAGTCTCAGCTGTTCTTCATGGAGGAGGGGGAGGAAAGCGGGGAGCGAGGGGGGATGTAAATTTTGGATGAGGGAAGACGAAAACGAAGAAGGTAGTGGTGGTGGTGCGACTCTGACGTGGGACTGCAGGTTCAGAGATGATTGGGTTAGCACCTCGGTGAGCGTTTTGAAGTGGAGCGCACCATCTGTCGTGATCCTCGCTTCGCTTGGTCACAGCTCACTGCGGTTAACGGAGAGTACACCCCACTTTACATCTTGTCTGGTCTGTTTTCTCATTCTATTCTCTCCCTCTCCTCCCTTTTATTTTGTTAGAGCTTCGATTTCTCCTCGGGGGGGGGGGGGATTCACCCTCCATCTTCGTGTGTTGCCGCGTACGCTGTCACCCCGAACCCCCCCGAAAGGCACCGCTTTCCGCATGGCAATTCTTTTTTTTACTGTTGCGCGCCTCCTTCTCTTGCTGGTGTCTTGTTTCGTCCCTGCCGTCTTTTTGTTTCCTTTTCCCTCTTTCTCGCTCGTTGTTCCCGTTCTCTCAGAAACGGAGGGTTCTCGTAGGACATGCTGATGCGCATGGGCCACAATAATAGAGGTCTACTAAGAGGCATGTGCGCATGCGCGCTTGCTCGTGTTGTCCACACACATACGCACCCTACAAAAACGAAATATTAATCGAAATAACGCACCACCTGTGAGTAACCAATACACGTCGTGAGCCTGCGAAAAGCTCATCCCTTACTGGGAAGTGAAAGGTAGGAGGGAGGGAAGGATCATTTCGACGACTGGGAGATGCGCGGATGCTTCCTCCTGCTTTTCTAGCACCATGGGAGAGAGAGGGTGGAGGGTGAGAGAGGGAGGTCAATCTAGTCCTCTCCGTTCCCCCTTCCCCTCTCCCTGATGTGCGCTATGTCGCGTTTTTTTTGAACATGCTTACCGGCCAGGAAGGTGGATCGTGGATAAGAAAGGAAAAAGGGTGCCTGAGAGGGCGCGACTCACTCCGAAGCACTTGCTTCCCATCCTTTTCTGCCGATGGACCGAGAAGGGGAGTGCTAACACATTTCTGTGCCGACTGTTTGAGCGGTGCTGCCGCTTTTCTCATCTCGTGTATTCTACCCCCCTTTCATTTTTGCGCGCACACGCCTGTCTACCTATAGAGGGTGCGTCTGGGCGAAAGGCCATTTTTCTTCTCATCCGTTGTGTCTGCGAAGATAGACACGCGCGACCACACATCGGGCGCGTCTGTTGGGGTCTGTGAGGAAGCCGGTACGCCGTTACAGAGGGGAAGGTCGGGTGACCGAACGGAAAGATTGAAGATGTCGCAGAACTTTGAGGATTGGTACCACGCACTAGGTCCACTCACGCGAGCCTCGCTGATCGCCTCCGTGGGCTTGTCCGCTGCCTGCTCTCTCAATGTGATCAGCGTCGGTAACGTTGTACTAACGTCGGAGGCGATCACCTCCTTGCAGGTATGGCGTCTGGTGACAGCGGCCTTTTATCTCGGCAACTTTTCGTTTCCGTGGCTCATGACGATGGGGATGTTCGTCACGTACGTCAAAAATAACGAGGAGAGTGATTTTAAGGGGAAGACAGCGGACATGGTGTATATGTATGTGCTTCTGATCGGCCTTCTCTCTGGCCTTGGCATCTTTATTGGGGTGTACGTGACAAGCTTCTCTTTTCTGATGGCTCTGTGCTGGATCTTCTGCAAGCGCAATCCAGAACAACAGCTCTCTTTCTTTGGCTTTGCGTTCCGCTCCTCGATTTTCCCGTGGGTACTCATGGCTCTACACCTTGTCATGGGTGAGGGACTCTTAGCGGACGTGTTGGGTATCGTAGCCGGCCATGCATATGTGTTCTTCAAAGACGTGTTCCCTATTTCACATGGGCAGCGATGGCTGGAGACGCCGAGGTGGCTGAAGCGTCTGCTGCTGCATCCCGAGCGCCGCGCTGCCTCCTTCTCACCCTCCATACACCCGTTCGACCCTCGCTTTGAACCTGGGCGACGCAACGAGTCGCATCTAGGCAGCAGTAGTTCCCACAACTGGGGCCGCGGGCAGACTTTGGGCAGTAGCTGAGCAAGAGCTTCGCCTTGAAGTGTTTGTGTTGGTGCAACCGTGCCACACTACCTTACGTCTTTACGCGCAGCGCGGGGGGCTTGACACGTTGGTATCTATTCGTGTAGCGGAACGGGAACACTGATGAGAGGCTTTCGCCCGGTCATGGCCTTTCGTATCTCTCTCTTTTGGGAGGTTTCTTCGTGTTACGTAGGCTCCCAGACGGAACGCTCGCCGTGCGCGGAACACGGCAAGCGCGACTGTCTCCTTTTCAGGTGTTGGTGCGGCCCGTTGTCTCTGTCGCTTTTTTTACGTGTCTGCGTGTGTGCACGCTTCTTGGGCTTTCGTTGGAGCGTGTGCGCAAGTGTCTGTGCTGCTTGTTCGTCGTGTATGCATGAACACCCTATGTACCACTAGGAGCAGAGTGAGCCCGGAAGAATGGCTGGAGGTAGTTGGTGGTGGGTTGCGGTGGTGACCAAATGAAGCAGTGCTGAAGTTTTTGAGGCGCAGAGGAAAAAGGGGAACTTCCTTTCATTAATGCTTTGCCTCCCTCCCCTTTTGTGGTTTCTCCCTCCTCGAGGGTATGCACTTTGACCTCGAAGCGTGCGGTGCCAGGCGGGGTATCCTCCTGATGCGGACTGGCTTCTGGGATTATTTGCGGTGCTGTGGACGGATAACTTTCGACGTAGATGCAGGTGCGACAACTCGAACATGCTCCTTCCTCTTTTAGAATTCGCCTGCGTCCTCCTCTTCGTGCTTCTTCTCCCCCATTTTCCTCCCGGTTTTCTCTGTATCGGCAGCTCTCCTGTTCTCCTCTTTTGTACCGCGGCTTATTCGCTCTGCCCGCTTTTTTCTTGCGTTCCCTCCTCACTTTTTCTACGTTGCACCGCAGAGAGGCTCTTCTCAGCTATACTGAAACGACTCGCGGGAGGCGTGCGGCACACGCACAGACGCACGCATAAATATATATATATATATATATATGCGTAAACACGCTCACTTGCTCCGTTAATCCCCGAACACTTTAGAAGAGGACGATGCCGTTAGAAAGTGGCGAGGTTCTCTCGCGGTCTCTCCAGCAAATTATCAAAGCATGCGGCGATGCTCAAAGTGCCATAAAAGAACTCGGCACTGGACGAGATGCTCTCGCCCGTGAGAAACTTCGTCGTATACGCCTCTTGGTACAGCAGTGCGAGAGCCGAGTCAACCTCCTGGTGACCGAGTCTGACGCATCGCTGCAGGAGCTAAGACGGCGATATGAGCAAAGGAAATCGGAATACGACGTGCTGATGGCTGAGGCAACGCGCCGAGAGCGTCAGACTTTTCGCCAGTTCGACCCTGCTGATGTGCACGATGACAACCTGGATATACTAGAGTCGCGTGTCGCCTTTAGAGAGGCTCACCCGATAGACCTTTCCGAGTTTCACACCGAAGAGGCGATTCAGCGGGAGAAGCTGCAGAACGCGCGCGAGATAGAGTCGGACGTGATGGATCTGAAGACAACGTATCAGGAATTCCACTCGCTCGTACATCAGCAGCAGGAGGGCCTGGATCGCGTGACCAACAACGTGACGGAGTCTCGCTCCCTGATCGAGCATGGACATGAGCAAATTCAGGGTGCCTCCCGCCGGCAGAAGTCGTTCCGCACGATAGGGTGCATCGGCGGCGCTGTGCTCGTCGTGGTTGTGGTTGTGGTGATCATCGTAGTCGTGACGGCCAGGTGAGTCGCGCACCGGGAGGGCTCTCCATTCCCTATTTTCTTTCGTCCGCTGGGGTGTTACTCCTTTTTGTGCGTACCTCACCGTGAAGATGATGTGTACCGGAGAATGTTTTTCAAAAATTCATGCGCCGTATCTTCATCTAGCTTTTCTGCTTTTACTCACGCTCGTAGCTGTATATGCAAAACTAACGCTGTAGTAATCGATGGCCGGCACGGATCATGGAAAGGAAGATACGCAAATCCCAGCCCCCCCCCCCCTCCCGGCAGGGAGGAAGACAGTCGGAAGTGCAGGGGGAAGAGAAAGGATGGGACGCATCGCGTGAGGTACCGGAGGCACACACACACACATACACACATCTGCGTTTGCCCTGAAACTATCGTCGGGCAATCTCCCGAAGGAAGCTTTCCTCCTCTTTCTCCTCCTCCACTGCAGGGGAGAAAAAAGCTCAACACCACGTCGGCGCAGGATTGCGATCGACTAAAGAAGAGTTGTATCGGTTGTATTCCGTTCTCCTATCTGCTCTCTCCTCTTTCTTCGTCTTTTTTTTGGTAAGTGTTAAGCAAGCGTTTTCTTGCTGTACTCTCTTTTCGTTCCCGCTTATTCCTGTCACCCTCGTTTCAGCTCCAACACCATGGACTTGAATTCGTTTACCGCCTCTGCACCTCCGATGGGCTCACCGAGCTCACCGTTTGACAACGCCGGATCTCCATTTCGGGAGCAGGTGAGCAGTCAGCCCTCCGCCAACTCATTTCCAGGCGTGAACTCATCCCCAGGACAATCCTCGGTGCATGTCGATGTTGCCTCCCACGCGCTCTCACCGCTGTCAATGCACTCGGGTACAGGAATGCCGCCTTCCCCCCAACGACCCTCCACGGCTGCTGTGAAGGCTCCATGGGACGAAGCGCACGACGGCGATGCAGCGGAGATGGCTCCACGTGGCGCGCCGTTTCCAACCACCGCCGCCACTCACAACCCGGGAGCACCCCAGACGGGAGCGCCTCCACCGGCGGTGTCATCGCAGAACAGTATCAGCTCGCCTGCGGAGCCGCACCCAACCCCAAACCTGGCAGCGCACGCAGCGCATGACGGCTTCATGACTTCCTCTCCATACGAGGGCTCGCCAGCCGGGTTGCCCAAGCAGCCGCCAACGTCACCGGAGAAGCCCTCCACCGCCAACGCCGCGAAGATGGAGGCGCTGAATAAGCAAGTCGCCAGCCGCACCGCTGCCATGGACGCGGCATCGAAGGAGAAGGAGAGCAAAATCATCGCCAGCGCACAGGAGTATCTCAAGGTGTTGAAGGCGAAGCGAGAGAAGGACGTGATGGCGGCCAAGCTGAGTCACAAGCAGGAGCAGCAAGCCGGCACTACTAAAATTGATACCTACCGAAAGAGTGGAGCCGTTTGGAACGCAGTGGGTATGATGGTTGACCTGCAGAAGCCCAACGCCTATTCGAAAGGTACCGAACAGATGCGCTCGCTCTTAAACACGCTAAACGCCACACCGGCGAAGAACTGAACTACTCTGCTGCCCAACGTAGCCGTCATCTCTCCCTAGACGAACGAACGCATCTTTGGGGTGCACGCTTTTTTGATGTTTATTTTTGCTCTGACGGTTGTGTGTTTCTCTCACGCCTACGGTATGCCAGCCGTTGTTTAGGTTATTCTCGAGTTTCAAGGCAGTGAAAAACGGGAGAGAGGAGGCGGGGGAAAGCGAGGAAGAGGCACGAAACAGAAAAGGGAAGGGGGCTGGACCGGGAGAAGTTCGCAGACCACCCCCCCTTTCCCTCAATGTGTCACCCCCCTCCCCCCGGCACTCTTCCACTTTGGCCCTTCTCTTCTTTTTGGAGGGTAGGGGGCATTGATGTCTGTTTGCAGGAAGGGGAAACATGGAAGGCTTTTTGAGGGGAGAAGGGGGAGGAGTCTCGCGCCGCCAAATCTTCTAATTTCAGAGGAGTGGTGCTTTTGTGGGGTACTCCTTCGCTTTCCATTTTTGCAAAGCGAGAGCTGTTGCCGGATCAGCCCTCCTGGGATGTTTTTCATGCAAGAGCGCTGGAGATAGCAAAGCGAAACGAGAGGACGGATTCGCGTGTCTTGCTAGGTGGCGTATTCGCAGCTGAGGACGGCAACGACGAAAGAGCTGCGAAAGAACTGTTTGCATCCTCAGACGCTGAGCGCGAGTTGTCTTTTTTTTGAGGCATGTCTGGAATGGGCAGAGGTCTGGGTGAGTAAGTGCACCCCTTTTCGGTTCTTTTTTTCTTCTCTGGTGCGGTAGCACAACCCATTATCTTCCTTTGCTGTGCGGCTCTATGCAACGGGAGTGCCTCTTCCCAAGATGCATTATGCCCGCCTTTCCTACGCTTTCGCCCCCTTGCCCCCTTTACGGATGAGGTGTGGGCTTTCCGGTGACAGGATAGGGAGGACTGCAGACTCTACTTTCTTCCCCCATCGTCCTCATTGCCCCCCCCCCCCTTCCACCGACTCTTGTCTGTCTAGTAGTGAGCTTGTGCATGCGGCTCACGGATGCTCCCTTCGCTCGCTGTACGAAATCTCTCTCATTTTTTTTCGATCTACCTGGGAAAAGGCATGCTTTCTGGTGTGGGGAGACCGCTTTGAACCCTTCTGTTATGGTGGTCCTCTCCGTTTTGCGTGGTGCGTACCCGACGCACGGACTGTCGTCGTGGTTGCCGCGTCACCTTTCCTTTCCCTCGTCCGCTGCGACACCAAAAGATAATGTCGCCCAATGCTGTTCTCGCTGCGCGAGGTTCGGTCTTTCCTGGGCTGGCATGTTGCTTTGTTAGGATCACCTTTCCTTCGCATTTCTGCATCTATCTTCTCAACCGTCTTTCTCTACCTTTCTTTCCTCCTCCCCCCCTTTTCGATTTTTCTCCGGATGTGCTTCCACTCTGTCCGCAGTATTTCAGGGCAGCGAAAGGGGCGCGTAGTGCACACTCACGCATAGACAAGCGCACCTCACTTCCTTTTTTCCCTCATCGTGGGGTTTTCCCCCGAAATCGTAAATACTCTCCTTGTCTTATCTCCACATCATGCGTGGCGGTCGCGGTGGATTCGGCGGACGCGGTGGTGGTCGTGGTGATGGTGGGCGTGGGGGCGGTGGCCGCGGTGGCTTTGGTCGCGGCGGCGGTGGTGGGCGCGGTGGGGGTCGGGGTGGCGGCCGTGGCGGTGGCCGTGGCGGGGGTCGGGGTGGCGGCCGTGGTGGTGGCCGTGGCGGGGGTCGCGGGGCCGCCGGTGCACCCAAGGGCAACATTTTCCACCCACATGCCCGCTTCAACGGCTGCTATCTGCTGGCTGGCAAGGACACCCTCTCTACCAAATCTCTGGTCCCTGGTGTATCCGTGTACAGTGAAAAGCGAGTGAACGGTACAATCGCGGGCGAATCCGAGTCGCACGAGTTCCGCGTCTGGAATCCCTACCGCTCCAAGTTAGCTTCAGCTGTGTACGCTGGTGTCAACAACATCTACATGGAGCCCGGGTCGAGCGTTCTGTATCTGGGTGCGGCCAGCGGTACGACGGTTAGTCACGTCTCAGACCTCGTTGGTCCAGAAGGTGTTGTCTACGCCGTTGAGTTCTCCCACCGCAGCGGCCGCGATCTG
This sequence comes from Borovskyia barvae, assembly GCA_030849085.1. Taxonomy (NCBI): domain Eukaryota; phylum Euglenozoa; class Kinetoplastea; order Trypanosomatida; family Trypanosomatidae; genus Borovskyia; species Borovskyia barvae. The sequence continues at coordinate 2,221 of JASAOM010001095.1, read as the reverse complement.
GAGGAAATGACGAAGCGCCGCAGCAACATCGTTCCCATCTTGGAGGATGCCCGCTATCCGCAGAAGTACCGCATGCTGGTGCCTCGTTTGGTGGACTGCATTTTCATGGACGTGGCTCAGCCGGATCAGGCCCGCATCCTAGCCCTCAACGCTCAGCACTTCTTGAAAGAAAATGGTGGCTTTGTCATCTCCATCAAAGCGAACTGCATCGATTCGACTGCCGACCCCGCTGCGGTGTTCGCGGCGGAAGTGGAGAAACTGAAGAACTCTGGCCTGCGTCCCAAGGAACAGGTCTCCCTAGAGCCGTTTGAGCGTGACCACTGTGTCGTCACTGGCTACTACAAGAACGCTCCGCGGGCATCTTAGTGGTTGTCATAGCTTTGTAACATCGAAGGATTAACCATCAAGCCTTATCTCCCTCCCCTCAGTCCCACACACCATCCCCTCTTTCCCTCCCTCATGATCCTCCATCTGTCTGGTACTTTCGCCGTTGCTCTATGTTCTGCCGACCCCTCCCGAGGTACTACCGTCGCTTTGGCGTTGATAAGAAGGTAGGTGGCGGGGGAGTTGCTGGTGATGAAGTGGTGGAGAGAACTCTCTGTGGAGAAACAGAGGGGTACGCAAAGGGGGAGTGAAGTGCTGGAAGAGAGTGAGCGCGCGAAACTTGGCTGCTGGCGGCGATGCAACATCGGGTATGTAGGGGAGACAAAAAGAGGCAGCGCGCTTGCCAATGCGCGTAGGTGCGCGATCGAGAGAGACGCGAGCGAGGAGAATGGTGGGGAAGACGCATTCCTCACGTCAACGTGAGTGTGAGCGCGGATGCGCATTCCGCTCCCCATTTCTCGTTCTCTTATGCGGTGAGTGACGAGTCTTTCGAGAGTGAGGCTCGCCTTCTATGCAGAGTTTTCTCAGCTTACATCGTGCTTCCATGTCGGAGTCCCGATGGGCATCACTCCGTTGTACGGAGCGGCTTGGGGGGAAAGAGGTGAGGGGGGAGGGGGATGCACTATTCTGTGCTGAAGAACGACCAGAAGGGTGCATGGCTCTGAGGCCTCTTCCATCCCAAAGGACCAACAGACCCACACGCACGCGCACACACTCGCCTCTTTTCCTCTTTCTGCCAATTTCGTTGCAATTCTGAACGTCAAGACGCAAAATGCCCCTAAGACGAAAAAGAAGGGAACCGAAGGACCGATGGGGCATTCTTTTCCTAAAACAACAACAGAAACAATCGGAAAAGGGGGGAGAGGTCAGAAAGGTTATGAATGCCACCTTCCCAGACTGTCTCTTCGTTAATGGCAGAATAATAATAAGGAATCCACCATTCACAATTCTTTTCTCATCTTGTGCTTCACTCCTTCGCTCAGGTGTGCCTTTCTACACGCAGTGGCGAATGGAATGGGGAAGGAAAGAGAGGAAGGGAAGCGGTTGTATGTGTTTGTTACCCCTTTCCCGACGTCCCCCCAGTTTTGTACATGGAATGAAAAAGGACAAAGGATGAAGCTTGAAAACAAAAAGAAAAAAATTCTTAGCAGCTAAAAGAAACGGTTGTGGCATCAAGGCCATTCGACGGGTGAGTGACACATCATTATGCACACTCCCCTTCTTTCTATTCCTCGACGTGACTTAGCCACCACGGAAATACCGTATCCTGCAGCGGTTGTCTCGTGGCCGCACATGTGTGTGGAGGAGGAACTTCATATTAGCGCCAGGAGTGAAGCCAATGATCTCCGTGCTGAGCTGGTCGAAGGTGTAGCGCACCATCTTTTGCGTCGCGAAGGCCAGGTATCACCCTTCCCTTTCTGTTTTTTTTTTTGCAGACGAGGCTTCTCGTTCGACTTGTGTCATGAATTCTCTTTGCTTGCGTGTGGGTCTTCTTAGCGGTCTTCTCGGCAACAGTCTCCATTCTTCTTGCTTATCTCGCATTTCCTTCGTCTTTTTTCTCCCTTACTTGAAAAAAATATCCTCTTTGCCGCAATACACCGGGCACTCACTCGCCGACTATACGGTGCGGGTTTTACCTTCCTTGAGAGATCTATAGCAGGTACTCTCTTGTGTGTGGGGGGGAGTCTTTGTCTGATAGTATGAGTCGAGCGACCAAACAGAGAGAGTTGGGGCGGGGGTGGGCCGGGGATGAGGAAGGGAACAACGTGGTCCATTGGGGCTGAGCCTTCTGCCGGTCGCTTGCGCTTTCCAGCCTTCCGCACACATATTCGAGGGC
>JASAOM010001094.1:120722-237357 GCA_030849085.1 Borovskyia barvae | reverse complement strand
GGGGACGAGTGAGCGCGGGCGCCGGGTCCGGGGGAGGGGGAGATCGGGATTGGGTGTGGGTGTGAGGAGTATGTTTGAGAGGGTTAGCTTGTGCGGGGTGTTGGTGTTGGGGAAGGAAAGTAGGGTAGCGGGCATTCGATGCCGTTGTACGAGGAAAGGAGAAAGGTACAATTGTGAGCAGAGAAAGGAGGCGAAAACGGAAGGGGGGGAGGTTCAGCGAAAGGGACGAGGGGAGAGAAGGACATGTGGATCATGACTTCTCCGTCTGGTCGTCTCCTACGAAAGAAGAAAAGTCGTCAGCAGGGGAGGACGATGAGAGAAGTGGATCACTCGGTTCCATCAGACAGTGCATTCTGGTGGAAGTGCAAGAGGAATCCTCTTCTCAAGGCACACACGTTCAATGGGGTTTTCGTTGGTGGGCTGGAACGTTACCGAGCGGCCTTCAGCTATCCCAGCGAACGCGAAGGCGAAGAGAGGCAACTCGATGTATATTTATATTCATTGGTACACATGGAATTGCAGGTGATCGCAACATCGGATCGAAGATGAAGAGGGCAACGAGGTGAGGAGAGAAGAAGGAGGAGAGAAGAGAGAATGGTGGGAGGAGGGGTGATGCACCGCGAAGCAGTGATGCCTCTCCTTTCTTTCTCCATTTTGCTCAACATTTCCTCCTGTATTTCTCGCTACCCTCCATTCCTCACCGGCTGCGTGAACAGAAAGAGGATGAAGGCATGAGGAAGCGAAAGAAAAGCAGTACTTTACGGATCATCAGAGAGATAGAGACGGAGGGAATGTGTAGCGATCGAAACAAAAAAATGAAGGAGCAGGAGATGACGCTGTAGGGCTGACCCGTCGTGATGAACGCCTCCCCCTACCTCCCCCCTCTTTGCTTTTGTGTGTGCGTATGTGACAGCACACACAAAAGGAAAAAAGAGAGGAACATGCGAGCGAGCAGGGGAGGGGGAGGGGGAGGAGAGGAGAAGTAGAAAAGCATCCATCCCCATGCAACCAACATATCTTCAAAGTATCCACTCTTTTTTCTTGTGTTCGTGTCTCCACCCGTCCTCGTTGCTGTACGAAAATGAATGCTTCGCTGGAGGAGCATGGGAGAGGAACAGCCTTCCCTGAAGGACCCCTGCATCAGACCCCCCATCACCATCGCAGGCGGCAACACAGAAAAAGATACGAGCAGAGAAGGAGAAGCTTTGGACGACATCCCTGAAAATGAGAAGCAGCGCCGGTGCCCTACCACTACATACTATACACACACTTAAACTTAAATACCGAACCCGCTCAGCTCTTCCTCTCTTATTTTAATAACACTATGTTGCAGCAGACGGAACGCGAAGAAAGGGAACCTGGGAGGGATGGAGGCCGCAAGAAGGGTGGGAAGGAAGAAAAAAAGGAGAGAGAGAGAGGGATTCACCCGAAAGCGTCAATACCGCGAGATCCGATAGTGGAAGGCCGATAAGCACCATTCACGTGCACTCCCTTTCCTATCACCGCCGCTCGCTTCTCTTGTCCCCCATCGTATCGTTGATGGGGATGCACCGTCGCCTGTGTTCCAGAACGCTCGACATGTTGGTTCCAGAATCGCCTGACTTTGCTTCCACATTGTTCCCTCTTCCCCCCTCCCCGTTGTCTCTCTCGCTTTTTTTTGTCGTCCCTTTCCCCCTCTTCCCGCTTTTTCGATATAAAATTTCCTTTAGAGAAGTTGCGGTGGAACGAGGCGAACGCCACAGTTTTGCAGTGACACCGCCACACACCAGCGCTGCTGATCGGAGAAGGCATCCGCGACGAGGGTGCCAAGGCGTTCTGCGTTACGGCATATGACGATGACATCTTCATCGAGGAAGAACTGCACGTGAACGACATCTCCGTTCGCCAGTGGGGATCCCAGAGGATAGGAAGTGCCATCGCTGACGTGGTTACCCTCCTTGTCATAACCGTAGCTGAATGGCGTATCGCCGACAGCGCAGGCGGCGTAGTCAACGCCTCGCTGCTCTTTCCAAAGGTCCTTGTGTACCATCGTAGTTACTGGCGAGCGTAATTGCGGCTCCAAGGGGCGGAGACCTGCATTGCCGTGCCGCGCCGCTGCCGCTACTTCGGCTTGCTGGGCCTCTCGTAAGCTGGCGTCAAACCAGGCAGCCACTTCCGCCTCGGCAGCCGCTTGGAGCTCCTCCTCCGTCCTTCTTCGGGACAGGTATGAGGAGGAGAAGGCAGATGATGAGGATGAGGCCGCTGTCGTTACACCGTGGCGACTGCCTCTGAGTGGGGGGCCATCCAAGGCAGCCCACGTATCTGCATGATGATGCTCTGCGGATTTGTACGCAACGCGCGAGGCACCTTCGAGCCCTTCACGCCCCGCCGTTGCAGGCGGGAGGGTGGCGGCGCATGAAAACTGTGTCGCCTCCCGGACGTGCTGCAGTGACCGCTGGAACAGCGGAAGTTGTGCCTGCTCCACCACCCCAACACGAATCGAAGCAGGTTGTAGGGGGACGATCGTTTGCATGGGCTGATGAGCGTCACAGTGTAGGATGGGGAGCTCTTCGATTCGAAAGGTAAGGTCGAGGCAGTACCTGCCGTCTTCGTGATTTGCCGCGTAATCTTGGAGGAGGCCAGCGCTCACCATCCAGCCGTCCATCACGACGGTGCACCATGGCCGCTGAGGCGTGGATGCGTAAAAACAAAAGCTGCCGGGGTCCCGTGGGTCAAACAGCAGCGCCCCATCGCGCAAACAAGATCCTTCTCCTTCCTCCCATAGCGGATGGGCAGCTGCGTCTCGGGGGCCATCGTCGCCCCTGCGAGCGAGAGAAGAAGACGAAGGCGTACAGGCGTGAGAGGCCCTTGCCGCACGTGCTGCAGCTGCCATCTCAAGACCGGCGGTAAAGTACAACGGTCGCATAAAAAGCATGCACACACGACGCACCTCTGCAGCGCTGCTGATACCGCAGAAAACCATGGAGGATTCTGGGTGTCGCCGTACCTCACCGGTGCCGAACCCACTCGACGCTGCGTTACCTCCGCCACTGTCATTATCAAAGGTGTACCGACTCCAATCAGCCGCGTAGGACGACAAGGAACGGTAGCCGAAGGTACGGTCACTGTTGCAGCGGTTGCTGTTGTATTTTGGTGCGTCGTCACCATCATTGCTGTGACGACGCTGCCGCGTGTGCACCTCCAGCGTATACAGGTGTGCTGTATTGAAGGAGGAGGACGTCGCCGAACACTTCTGCACACTTTTTGCTACAATTTGATACTCCGTGTTGCGAGCACGGTTGTAGTCCTTTTGCGCAATCCGTCGCCACAAGCTGGATCGGCTTGCACGGGATCGCCACTGTCTGCACACCTGACAAGCAGCCGACAACTCTGCATAGTCGCAGAAGGCTAACGTAGCGTCCAGTGCGGTCTCCGGAATGCAGAGAGCATTCGCGAGCGCCATCGATGTCCGCGAGTAAATGCGCAGAAGGAAGGAAGGGGATGGAGGGAGAGGGAGAGGAAACGATCACTAAGGATATAAAAAAGGAATGAGCGAGGCAAAGAGATGAAGGCACTTCGGGTGAAGATGTTGCGACGTGCCGCGTACGTAACTCATCAAGCCCTCCCCCCTTTCGCCTCCCTCTTCTTCACCTCTCCTCCTCTCTTATCCTTTTGGCAGGTCGTGCCAGAGCCACGTGTGCGTGGGATGCGGTGGGTGGGGAGGGGGAGCCGTTGCGCAGCCGTTCCTAATCGGACACAAGGCCTGAGCTGAATCGATCAACGCGGTGACGGAGGAGAAAGGAGAATGTGAGCCGGCGAGGGAAGGAGGCAGCGTCAAGGTGAGAGTGGGGGTGGATGGCCGGTGGCTCGACAAGGGGCGGCGTTGGGGTTTGGAGGAGGGAGCACTGGCCGAGAGGGCCATAAACGGTGTTGGGGAATGCGGCTCACTCAGGTGCTGCCGGCCTACGTATTTCCCAACTGGGTTCCTCCCGCGGAGTCAGCACACAGAAAGGGGTTGCGCGGGGGTGGGGAAGGGGAGGGGGAGGATCTCTTCCGCTTGAAATTCTCACCGGTATGTTTGGTCTTCCTCATTTCTTTACCGTCTCCCTTGACCTTTTGTTTCGTTCGGCGGCTGTGTACCCTTCAAGTTAATTTTTTTCATTCTCCGATAGATACCAATGTGAATAGCAACCCTTTTCCACCCCAGCCACTTCCCTGGGCAAAGAAATTTCGAAAAAGAGAAAGGGGAGGGAGGGGAAGCGGGGGGCCAGGAAAGGCATTTGCGGGAGACGGACTGGAGGAGGGGAAGGGAAATGCGGAAAAAAAGGAGCAAAGCCCTCTCCACCACCGGTCGACCTTTCTTACTCCCCCCTTTCCTCCTCCTCAGCTTCTCTTTGATATCCATCAACGTGCTCCGGCAGCGTGCCGTCTTCGTGTCGCTTCCTCTTTTTCCCCTCTAAAAGAGGATCGGTGCCACCGCAACGTAGTTCTCTTCGTCGCGTTTCTTCTTCTCGACCGGGCGATGCCGTCGAAGGCCTCCCTCCTGCCTGCTCTTCATGGGCGGGTGAGCAGCAAACGCTTGATGGAATCGAAGTCGACGTCGTGCGGGATAAAAACGACCCCACTTGGCATAATGTCGAAGCGATCGGACACAACCCACACCATTCGCTTCTTCACAGGAAGATGAGAGGGCACCAACGGATGCCCACTCCCTGGCGACGCTGAACTACCCGACAGGAGTGTGCGCAGAAAGGCGCCCAGTTGAGCCTCGTTCTGCTTGATGGTGCCCACGAAGTGGTTCAGGCGCAAGACGAGGTTGCTCTCTGCACGATGCTTCCACTCCGTATCGATGCTAAAATCCACTGGGATGTGCCGGCTGACGAGCTCCAGAGCTTGGATAGCGTTGTCATGCTGCCTCTGAAACGCTTCGACGCGCTTGAGATTGTCCTTAAGGACTCGCAGCATCTGCCCAGTGTTCATCATAGAGTAGTTGAAGAAGATCCGGCCATCACCGCCAATGCGGAAGCCAATTTCTTTCCGTGACCCGGCAGTCGTGGTCGTCGGCATCGCAGATCCCGGCAACGCACTGTAGAGATACTCCATCACACATATTTCGCCTCGTTTCTTCAAAAGGTCCGACTTCAGGTTGTACTTGAGCACTGCACGCCGTATCATCGACTCCTCCTTGAGGAGCCGTGCTATGAGGTCGTCTTGCCACTGCGTGCGCCCTGCAATCGGGGATTCCACCGTGACGCGGAACACGTGGAACGCGTCCGCTATCCGCACGAGCTTACGTTTCCGCTCCTGCAACTTCGGAGCGAGTCCGACACGCCACTCCTGATGCTGCAGTACACAGTCCTTCCACACTGCCTGGGGAAGACCGAGTAGAAACTCTTCCCAGGTGGGCATGCGCTGCACCGACAGCACGATAGACCCGTCTGGAGCAATGAAGTTGTCGAGCGACTTGAGGCTTAGAACGATGCAGACGGAGGGCCGAAAGGCTCGACCGCGGTGTACGTCGTACATCCGCTCGATCCGTTCGAAAGCTACCACAAAACGCTCGACGGAGGAGTGGCTGCCTGCCATGCGAAGATCGAAGGGGCGCATGCCACGCTCTGCCATGAAGTCGCGCACGTCGGGGTCTATCTCCCCGTTGGGGCCAATAATAGATTTCAAAGGCATGTACGGACTGGTGCTGCCCCCACCGCCTCCCCCTACGGAGGAGGCGTACTGCCCTGCTCCGGTCGGCTGCACCGACTGCGTCTCCGGCAGCGATACAAGGTAACTCACGCCGTTTTCCTCCACCACCAGCAACACACTGAAGCGGCGAAGGTTTTCGATGGCTTTGTCGCCACGGATGTAGAGCGAGCCCGACTGAACGAGATGCTCGTTCTGCTTCTCATCGGCGTGACGCAGGACCGACTCCAGATTCATCTCAACCCCGTCCTCCTCCAGCTCGAAGTCTTCCATAATGTTGGCGTCCTGGAATAGCTTCGTCAGTTGCTGCTTTACAATGCGGCTTTCAGAGTACGGGGTGAGGATGCATTCGACGGCACGCAGCGTTCCTGGGTCCGACGCCACGGCAGAGGCTCGGTCGACAGCATTTCCGTTAGAGCGTTGCAGCCAGAAAAGAAAAGACTGCGGTGTGTTGTTGCGGCTACCCGAGACCGAATTGGAGGCCCTCTGGGAGCGTTCATGCAGCACTGTTTCCAAACGGATCATCTCCTCTCCGTTGTGCTGGGCTTTCTGCGCATCGATGCCCCAGAGGATGTCGGGGTGGGCTCCAGCCAGTTTCAACTTGCGGAACATCTGGGCCAGCGACTTCGCTTTCCAGCATACGCATGTACGACGCATCGCTGCCCGAGCAATGAATGGGTAGAGAAGAGAGGAGGGGGGCGGGGCGGGGCTAAGAAGACTGCGTGATATAGATTTTTACATATCCACACCGCTCATCTTCGCTCCAGCGCGACAAGCCTCAATTGCGGTTCCTTTGTTTGAGCACAGACCTCCGTCACCTCGAGTGATAATAGGGATGACAAAAGGAAGTAGACAACGGGGGAGAAGTTCGTCGGGGGGGGGGGCAACCGAGGAGGAGGTGCGTATTGCCGTAGTCGACGTATTTTGTGTGCACTTCAAACAGAACAACAACACCAGCAGGTGACGGGAAAGAGGCGAAAAGTAAGGGGTGAGTGGGAGAGACGTAAGGAGAAGACAGAGACACGGTCAGACGACAAGTGGGATGCCAGCGCGCAAACAGCCACCCACACCCACCAACCTACCCACCGTCAAGCTGGGAAAGAGAGTGAGAGAGAGGGGTGGGGGTGGGGTGCCGGCGACGGGGAGAGAAAGCCGTGCGAATGGGGCAGCATAGGGGGTGGTGACCAGACGCCGCCTGTGACGCGTCTGCTCTTCCTCTTCTTCCCTTCCTCTATTTCTTTGTGCAGAGGGGCGGTGGCGGTGAAGGCGGAACCGTGTAACGCGGTTAAGCGAGAGAGTGAACATGAAGTCAAAGCGACCTCTCCCTACATAGAAGACCTCCATACGGACGTGTGAAGAGTAGGATTAGGATGAGCGAGTGAGCGAGTTAGAGAGAGAGAGAGAGACAAGGAAAACATGAGCGCATTCAGTGGTGGTGGTAACGGAAGAAATTGCGAGGGGAAGCGGCTGTGCGTCAGCAAATCCCTCCCTGCCCCCTGATCACCTTCTCTGCCCCCAACTCAAAACGAGCGGAGCACTGTCCTCTGTTGCACACACATGCGCACCTGCACCCACCTCATTTTCATGCGGAAACACAACCGCAACCACAACCAAAACAAGTTATGGGAGAAGAGTAATGCCGCGGGTAAGCGCATGACGCCCTCACTCTTCGTACAACGTCAGACGCTGCCTAGCAGTTCCGTTGCGGGAGACTTTCACGAGGTTTTCTCTCGGGCCTTCCTCGGCCCTGTGCGGGGCATCGCTTCCCACCCGTTTGCGGAGGCTCGCGATCGGTGTGCTTTGTTGGGTGGCGTCACGCAGGTGGGAGTGGACAGCCGAAGAACTGCGACTCTTCGCTGCTGAGGCGCTCACTTCCTCGAGAGGGGCTGCCCAGCTCTTCCCACCTTCGGTGCTCGTGCCGTAGGGCAGCGGTGACGTGACCGCATGCGCTCGCCGAGGTGCCACGTTAGCGCCGGCACTGGAAAGAGGGGCGGCGCTGCGAAGTGGGTACCTCGTCGGCATCGTGCTGGCCATGGCCTTCACGCCATCAGTGAAATCCAGGTTCGCCATGACCCGTCCCATGTCCGCCTCCTTCGCCGTCCAACGCTCCTTCTTAGTGATGGCGTCGTAGCGGGGGTACACCTCACGAAAGCCGAAGGACTCATACAGACGCTTAGACGCCGTCGGCGAGGCATATTCGATGCGGGCCCCACCATCCACCAAATGCTTTTCGATAGCCATGTTCAGGAAAGCCCGATGCCGACCTCGCAAGGCCCACTTGAGCAGTTCCATGGTCATCAAGAGCCGCGCCAGCCCTTTGCGTTGATGCGCCACATGCGTGGCGCTGAGAGTGATATGCACGAAGTCGGCAACATCGGCGATGGCCATGCACTCCGCCATGAAGGGCGAGAGGGCCGATGGCTCGAGAAAACCGCGCTGCAGCGAGCTCTTCAACTGCGTGATGGTGGACTTGAGATTCCCGTAGAGGTCGCGACCACTGGAGAGAATGAGGGAGCAGATGTTACCTCCTTCGGCAGGACTGGACTGCAAGACGGTGCCTTGCACGTAGGAGTGCCGGCGGTTTCTCACTTGCTTCAGGCAGTAGGCGGGATAGTCAGCAGAAAAGGTGGCATCCCGGATAGCCTCCGTACAACACGCAAGACACTCCGATACTTGCTGTTCGGTGAGCGGTTGCTCCGGGAGGTGGAGGACTGTGTACCCCAACCGCTGCGCGATACCTTCTACGCTTACGAGGAGACGCTGCAGCTCCTGCACGACGGTGGCAGGTGGGGGTTGATCAGGCACTTCTCGCAGCTTCAGCGGGATCTGCCGATGGGCAGGAGGAGGCCGAGTTCCCAGAGGATGGCGAGAAGTCGGTGTGCTAAGAAGCGGGGAGGATGGAATAGAGGACGGCGCCGATGTCGATGCTCCCACAGTGGACGGCGCGGTGCTGTCGTTCTCCGTCGTCTCGTCCACCCCATTCCTGGCTGCGTTCCCTCTGTTGACGGCCACCACGACTACCGCACCGGCAGCCCGGTCGTTGGCAGGGGCTGTAGCGCTCACCGTCGGGAGAGGTGGTGTGGGTGCAGCGACAGGCGAGAGGAGCACGTTGATCGATTCTCCCAGCGGGGTGGTGATGGAGGCCGTTTGCCGAGACGGCAGCGGGGCCGCCGGTGACGGACTTGCCACCGCGCTGCCATGCTGGGAGAGGATGCTTCCCGTGGTAGCCCCGGCGGGTGCACAAAACGGACAGATGTAGTTGCGTCTTCTCAGGTAACTCCGAACGTCCTCGTTGTCCACCCCGACGCAGGCAGGGTGGCACCAGTTGCGGCATCGGCAGCATTCCAGCAGCGTCTCGCTTGGGGATACGAGAAAGGCATTGCACACGCAGCGCAGAAGGCCCCCAATGACGACGCGCTGTACAGAGGTTGGCCCTTGCGGTGGCAGAGGAAGGGAGTCGATCGTCGTGACGGCAGCTACCGATGCCCGGTGACGAGCGACCCCGTCTGTCGGTACGGAGGCTGACGATGAGGCTTGAGAAGGCGAAGGGTTTCCTCGCCGCTGGCGTCCACCCTCCACCGGCAGCGATAACCCGAGCGAACCGGTCGACTCCACTGGAGCATCGTCTAAAAGAAAAGAGGTGCCACGCAGGAGGGAGCGGGTGATCATGCGACCTTGTGGAACCACCACAAGAGGCGCCGCTATAGACGAGATGGCACTGGGTGGAGCGGCAGAAGAAAATGAGTCACCATGGGCATATGCTACCACCTCCCCTTTCGGGAGGGTCGTCAGACGGTGGGCGTCTGCGTCTACATTGGCGGCATCTTGGCCCCGCCCTCGACGGATGCCGGCTGCTCGACCACCGCGTCCGCGGACACCATGAGTTGCCCCGGGTACCTTACCCCAACCACCCCGCCCTCGTTTCGTGGAGAGCACCGTTACGGCTCGCGAGGAGTCGAAAACGCGAAAGGGGGGTGACCGAAGGTCCTTGTCCGTGTGGTAGACGGCTGCTAATACTTCTGTGACGGGGGCTCGTCCTCCTCTGCCGCGTCCACGACCTCGTCCACCCCGACCACGTCCCATCTGCGAGCGATAGTCCACGCCGCTTCCTTGGGATGTAATGCGCAAATTCGGGTGGGTACTGACGGAAATCGAGAGGAAAAGACACAGAGCGCGCACACGTTCTCTTTTAGGCCGCTATACGCGCATACACCTATACCAACTCAGTGACAGAGACAGAGAGACACAGAGAGAGACTTCCTCAACAAAGCGGAAAAGAGGAGGAGAAAAGAAGAAACCTCACCACACTCCGGTGAAAGGGAGAGAGGAAAGGAAGAACAACCGACCGCACAGCTACACGTCATAGCAGAAGGAGGAGAGAGAGAGAGAAGTGTGGGGTAAAAGAGGGCAGAGGAGGATGGATCGGTGGGAGATGTGTGTCTGTGGGGGTAGCAGTATCGGTGTCGGAGGGTGAGCTTTTGCAGGAGGAGAAAAGCACACTGCGAATCGATTCTCTGAACCCTCTCACTCTCTCTCTCTCTCTGCTTGTTTGTTGCAGAGAGGTCTTTGTTCACGTGGCATACACATACACACTCGCACACACGCACATACACCTACACTCACATCTCTCTCAAAGTTGGTGGGGGAGCCTGGAAGAGCTGCGCAGAAGGCGTAGCGGAACAAGCGCATCGTGCAAGCGAAAAGCTGGGTGGTACACCTTGTCAAGAGGAACCCAAACACGAAGGATGTGTGGTCTGAGAGAATACGGAAGAGCATCACACGTACGTTCCTGAGTTTATTTCACTGCTCTCCAGCTTTCGCCACGCCCCCTGCGTTGACTCACTCCGTAAGGTTCTCCTGCCATTCTTCTCGCGGCTTTTTTTTTCTCATCTCTGTGTGCTGGTGCACGCTCCTCAGTCGGGGGGGGGGGGAGGGGGAAGGCTGCATTATTACGAAGTCCAAAAAAAATAAATAAATATATATAGGGCGAGAGACGAAGAACCACAGAAAAGGCGAATGGTGTGTGTGTGTGACCCAAGACAAGAAGAGGGGAGAGGTGGAGGGGAAGAGAGAGAAAGAGAGGGGCGCCTTTGCATGTGATTTCTCCTCCTCCCCTTCACCCCTCCTTTCCTACGGAGAAGCAAAACAAAACGGATGCGACGAAAACGCACCCACCCACCCACTCTCACGCACACACACACACACACACACACGTGGCAGCCCCGGACAAGAATAAGGACAACACAGGAGCGAGTAAAACAACCACACTCGAGGAGACCGACCCGGGGAAGAGGGAAGGGGGGGGGCGTGCATCTGTTGTCGCTTTCGTTCTCTTCTTCGCTCCTTGTGTTACGAGGAAAATCTCCCGCTTCAGCACCAGCACACAGAGATGAGACGAGGGAGAGCATTGCGGTGTTGAGCGTATCCCCTTCTATTTTGTTCGTCTTCTTCGCATCCATGCAAAAAAAGAGGAGGTCGCACGCGGTGTGGTACCCCTCGGATACACCGAGGAGAAAGGAGAATGTGTGTGTGTAAGAGGGGCGCGATGGAGGGGAGGGGAGAGAGGATTCCATCATCGCACCTCCACGCTTTACTCAACCTCTTCCTCTCCCTCGCGTGTGAGCAGCGAAGAATGTTCGGTGTGCATCGGGGATGTTCTTCCCTCCTTTTGCTCCATCCGTCTCCGTTTATTGAAGCATCGGTGCGTGCGATTCTCTCCAAACCCCCCTCCTTTTTCTTTTTCATATCGTCTTCAGCACTTCTCCACTTGCTCCTCCTGCTCCTCTCCCTCTCTTCCCCTGCCGCTCACCCTTGATAGAGATGCAGCACGGCAGGAGAACGCGCTTGCCCGCCCACTTGCGAGAGAGAGAGAAGAGTGGAGAGGGAGTGGCCGAGAAAGAGAAGAAACATCTCACAGAGGTCGGCCCCGACCCATCGAGAAGGGAGCCTTCCCATCGTCCGGCCCCAGTGGCCTAAGGATGCCGAGTGTGTTCGCCTGACTGCGGATGTCTTTCCAGTGGCTAATCCCCTTGAAGTCCATCGGGCGTAGCGGGGCCGGCGTGGCAGGCGCCCAGGCAGGGCTGGTCGATTGCGGGCGCAGCGGCGGAGAGAACTTCTCTCCGTTGGCCCCAAGCACACGTCGCACCGTTACACGTTGATCATTCATGTCGAAGAGAAGTCCGTAGGATTGACACAGCTGCTTCAGCACCTTAAGCTCCTCCTTTGTCACATCGTTGCGGAGCAAGTGGAAGCCCTCGTGTTCGCTGCTGACGCGAAGGTCACGCACCAGCTCTTGCAAGGAGCGCTTGCTCTCCGTGTCCACCCCAGTCGCGCACGTTACAGGGATACTCTTTTTCTTGAACTCCACCTTCAAAGGGCGGGTGCCCAGCACTAACTGCTCCAGGCGAAGCTTGCATTCCTCCGCCACCTCGCAGCTGGCATATTTGGCGAAGAGAACACCTTTGAAGACACCGCGCTCACTGCGGAGCAACCGCACATACGAAGGGGCATGCGGCAGGTTCTGCATCTCTGCCAAGACAAACTCCGCCTTTGCCTGGTTGGGCATTCCTTTCAGTACCAGGGTGGCGTTCAGTATGCTGCGACTGCGAGAGACAAGTGACGCCACCGCGGTGGGCCAGCGACGCTGCACAAACGCCATCGTCTTCTCTGCCTCGGCCTTTTCTGCAAAGAGGATGGAGATCAGGTAGGCGCCATCACTTTGAGCCCCCGCTGCTGGTGCTGCGAACAGCGCCCCACCGTTGCTACTCGAGTGGGCGGGGTTTTCCGCCGCCGCCGCCGCTCCCCCATCGCTCATCGCTCCACCCTCCACCTCAGCGAGGCTTGGAGGTGGGAGACTCATGGGGGGAAGACCATGATCGTTGTCGCCTGGGGCGACGGCCGGTGTGCGGAACGGAGAGAGATCCTTCTTGGCCTGCGCCGTTGCCGATGGTAGGGACCCCCTGCCCTCCCCCACAGGTAGCCCCGCCGATGCCGCATCACCAGCCGTCACCACCTTTCGAGGGAGGAGAGACTTGGGCATCCCCACCTCGATCGTCTTCAGCGGCGTTGACTGTCCCTGCAACTCGAACTCCAACGCCTGCACCGACACGCCAGGCGGCAGATGCACGTGCACGAAGAAGTCATCAACGTCCGTCGCCTGTGAGCTAGCAGCTCCGGCAGCCCCGATTGGACTACCTGCCTTTCGTTTCTTACGTGTTTTCCCTGTCACCGCCGATGTGGAGGCGGAGAGAGGCGCCGCTGCCGTCTTCGCTCTCCCGTTCTCCGTGGTAGTGGCAGTGGAAAGGTGTGGGCTACCGGTTGCTGTTGCGGTGACGTTGCCGATCGTCATCGTGGTCGTCGCCGCTACTGCGCCCGCCCCTGTTGCCCCTTTACCGTTCCGAAATGAGTCTAAAGGACAGGGATGTGGAGATGGCGTCATGCTGGAGAGTCCTGCCGTCGTAGAGGTGACCGACGGCAAAGGGGAGTCCCGCCACGACGCGATGGCAAACATCTCTTTGCTCTTCGGCAAAGGGATGAAGTCAGGATGGATAGGCATCGCAGCAAAAGGGTGTGGGGCCAGAGGAAAGCACGAAACCCGAACAAGTCCTTATATATATAGATAGAGAGAGAACGAGGAAAACAGGAGAGGAGAGGAGAGGAAGAAGAAAGGCCAGCGAAGGGGGTTCAGATTGTGCTGACCGTCCGTATCACGCCTCTTCTCCCCCCCCTCCGCCTCCTTCCTCCGCCTTGGATCTTTTTTTTCTGTTCTACTCTCTCTCTCTCAACCACCCTTTGCCGCCGCTCCACAGCCTCCAAGACGAGCAACAGCGGAAGGACGACCAACTCCCCAAACGGTGGTCGACCCTCGGGAGAGAGGGAGGGGGAGGCTGCGAAGTCCGCGGCACGCTGTCACCGAGAAATTCTCGCACCGTTCTTTCCCCTCTCTTCTCTGTATGTCTCTCTTCGCTTTCCTCCGGCTCCAGGACGATGAAGTTGGGAGACCACAACACAAGGACGGAACGGAATGGAAGAGAAAAGTCGAGGGAGGGAGAGAGGAGGGGGAAGAGAGTTGAAGAACGACCCTGAGGTCCTGCTGCTGCTGCTGCTCTGCCGCTTACGCAGTTAAATACAGGATTGTCTGCGTGAACTTCGCACAAGAGCCCGAAATAGTCTGGTAAGCGAGTACGGAGAGAGAGAGAGAGAAGAAGAGGGGGCCTCTTCTCGTTAGGTTGATCCAGACGCACCCTAAAAAACTTGTGCGAAACAGGAGAGGAAGCGTCAAGGAGGAGAGGGAAGAGTGGAAGAAGCGGCAGGACTTCCGTCTGATTCTCACTGTCTCTTCAAGGTGCAGAGAGAGAGAGCGCGCGGCTGGGGAGCCAACTCGCACGGAGGAAGGGGAGGGGGTCGCACCTTAAGAAAGAGACTGAGAGAGACACGATGACACTGCCGCCTAAGGCAAGCTCCTCCTCAGCTAAAAAGAAGAGAGAGAGAAGGGGCGAGGGCTGGAAGAGAGGGTAGCGTTACGCGAAGAACGTTGATGGGAAGGGAAACCACAACGAGTACTTGTTGAGAGGGTCAATGCTCAGAGAAAGAGGAAGAGGAAGAGGAGGAGGAGGAGGAGAGATAGAAAGAGGGTTCCCCCGAGCTGTTGGAGCGTTTTGCCCACGCTTGCGCAGAGAGACACAAACGCATGCAATGAGTCCCTATACGAAAATAAAATCTGGCGAGGTGCTGCCTTACTCTTGACCGAGAGAGTGATTTGGATGGAGGCTTGCCAGGCTTACAGACGTGCCCCCTCGCGACAACCCTCCCCAGACGAGACAGGATGGAGGAGTGGCGGTGCCATTGATGAGGTTCTGGATGAAGGTGCGCTGGGATGGGATCGAGGAGTTGGCAGGGGCGCGAGGGGGAGGAGTGAAGCGTGCGAGAAGCACCAGTCACAAAAGACATCACCACAAGGGACATGCGGGGGCACTGAACAGGCTCAAACAAAGGGCGGAGGAAGGGGGGGGGAGGGGGGAGATGGGCGTAGAGAGGCAGCCGTAAGAGCGCACCAACATGTGGAGTGCGGAGTGTGGAGGAGGTGTAGATGAAAAGTGAGGGGGAGAGGCGAGACACGAGAAAACTACACAAACATCGAACGTGTGATCAGCCGTCTTGTCCACTCGCGTGTTACGCCCCCTTCCCTGCCCCCCTCACCACCGCCACCATCCTCAGTCTCTCTTCTTCATTGTAGATGTTGTCTTCACTCCCTCCCCCCTCGTTCCTCCCATGGCACTCACGTTGAGAGATCCTCGGCAGAGGTGATCAGAGGGGAAGAGGTAAGCGAAGCGATACACCAGTGGCTTTTTCAGTTTGGCAGCAAGGCTCGAAGAGCGACGAAGGCGGAGAGAGAAAGAGAGAAGAAGAAGGCGCCAGAGGGCAGCAGCCCATTTTTATGCATCGTCAGTTTACTCGAGTCTGCTTCGGTGCCACCGTCGTCAAATCTTCCCTGTCCCCAAACATTGTGGACTTCCTTTTGCATGCATCCATGACCTTGTGAAGGAGGAACAACGTCGTCGTCGTCACGTGTGTAGAGGGGAAGCCACAGTTTTCGGGTGAATGAAACACACATAGACCTCCAAGCTCGAAAGGAGATGATACAAAATATCGAGTGGAAGAGAGAGCAGAGGCCGTCGGATAGGACTTCCAAAACAAATGCATAACGTCTGCATCGACACCAATTTCTGCTCCCCGTTGCAGTCGATGTATGCGCAAACAAAGATGAGGAAGCAGCCACACACCTCGCAGGCATCGCATCTCGTTCTCTCTGTTGTTCCGTTGGCGTGACCCTGCACGTTGTGCCCCCCCCCTCCTTCTTCCAGAACAAGCGCAGGTTTGGCCGTTCGTTCCGCCGTCGCACCACTCTCCCTTCGCTCCTCTCCTCTTTTTTTTTTGAAGGGCCTCTGCCTCGTGCCGCCTTACAAGAGTTGCTTCTGCTAAACCTCCGTCATCCCCTCTACCGACACGTGGGCATCACAGCTTCGTCCTGACCTGAAACGCGGGGGGTAGCTCCCGCGAAAATGAGAGCACTGTGAGAACTCCAAAAAGCCCCAGCACGGAGGCGCCACTGCTGTATCGCACACGCTGCGGAACTCCCTCGTAAAGCGCTATCCGTGGCGACACAAACGTAGGAACTGATCCTGAAGCATCAGCCAGACGCTGTGAGGCTGGCCATCCACCCGTATCAACACCCAGCGGGTGCGCCGCCCTGCCACCTCTCCCGTGTCGTTGTCGTGGACGCTTCAGCGGTTTTTCCCTGTTCAACCCTCGGTGAAGAGGCATCACATCTGTGCTGGTGCTGCCGCAATTGGTACCGCCTCCCTCGTCTCCGTCGTCCTCACGTGCTTCTGCGGCTGCCTGTGATGCTCGCAACGCTGCCGCCCGTTCCCTTGCCTCTACAAGCCGCTGGCTGCACGGGATGGTAGGAGTGGGTCGTTGACGTACCCGAGGGCGGAGGTCGACCGCTTCAGTGAGGCTCGTCCCCTCCGCGTTGTCCGAGCTCGTACCCTCATCGCCGACGGAGCGGTGGTGAGCCGCGCTTCTATGCGCCAACTTTCGGTTCCGCGATGCCATCTGCGCGAAGTGTTGTGAGCGTTGCAACCTCTTGCTTCGTTCTTGCTGTCGCTCAGTGCGCTCGGCCCGACGCACCGAAGCCTCCGTTTCTCTCACCTCGCCTTCCAACACCCCCGCGACTTCTTCGGCATCAAAGTCACTTTCGACTTCGTCCATCGCTTCTTCATCGCTGCCGAGGGTGAAGCTGGTATCAGAGGAGGAGGCATCGTTACTGAGCGCCTGCAGCGCTGCTTCCTCCTCAGCGTCAAGGCCGTGGGCGAGCAGTTCTTGCAGACGACTACCTGCGTTGGCGCGCCGTGGCCGGCCTATCACGTCATCCGCCCATTCCATGAGCTCAATCCCCTCTTCCCTTTGGTCGCTCCTGCCGAGGGGGCGTCTTCACAGAACGCTACAGAGGAAGAGGACGTGCTTACATTTATGTATATTTATATGCGTGTAGAGCCTCAACTAGGCAACGTGGAATGCGAACAAGCAATAAGATTACGTTCGCTCTATCTCCTTCACTTGCTGGCAGCAAGGGAGACGCGAGCTCACGTTGAATGCGAAAGCAAGCGGGGCAGAAGAGTGCGGCGGAAAGGGGAGGAGGAGCAGAAGATAGAGACATTAGTGCATGCTGTACACGGAACGCCAGACAAGCTGTGCGCTGACACCTCAACACCATTCCTTCCCGTACCCTCCCATAAATATGTGCGTTCACGCAGGCGAACGTTCGCATGTGCGAGCTGGCGCCGAAGTGCGTGGCGGGAAGGGCATCCTTTCAGATATGAGGAGGTTGGAAGAAATATATTAGACGACTGGAGTGAGGACCAGCCCCCCCCCCTTCCCCCTTCCCCCTTCCCCCTCCTTTCTCCACCAGGATTTCCCATGTTTCCGGTATAGAGTTGTCCATGTAAAATCATAAAAACGTGTGAGCCCCCTGCATGCCGTGTTCTTATTCGCCCACACGATCACCAAATCAATCAACGGCAGAGAAAGAGAAGAAGAAGAGAGGCAAACACAAAAAACCGAGTGTAAAAAGCTAAAGGGGATGAGAAGTTGGAACTATTGGAAGGGGAGAGAGAGAAGCGGCGGCGTGTGACACGACCATATATATATATATCATAACAGGGATGCCTGACAGATGCCCATTCTGAACGCCGACATCCTTCCGACTCGTGTTCCTGCACCGTCCTTCTACTTTTTTCTTCTTCTAAGAAAAACAACCGCCTTATTCACCCATACCCCTTCAGAGAAAGAGGGGAGCTACGGCGTCGGATCGCTTCCCTACCCTTCTGTTCTTTTCGTCCCCCCCTCCTCCTCTCTCCCTCTCCCCCCAACAAAAAGGGTGGAGTATACGAAGGGAATTAGAGAAACACCCGGCAAGTCGACCTCTTCTACACAATTATAAGGAGGAGAATGTGTTCGGGGAGTCGGATGAGGTGCCCTTTGCAGAGCCACCTTCCATTCTACTTCATCATTCACACGCAACTCCCCCCCCGACAAAAGGAGAAGGAGAGAGAGAGAGGACCACCTGAAGAGAAGAGCAGCTCACCTTTGTGCGACGTATCGTGCTCCGTCTTCTTTGCATCCCCTCCTTTTTTTTTCCTCTCCCACCTCACCGTGCCCTTCGACGCCATCCCTTGTCCGTACCTTCAAGACCATGCTAAAGAACATGGAAAAGAGGGAGGAAGGGAGGTCTTCCAGCAGTCCCTCTTCATCAGCAAGAGAAACGTTCAGCCCCCACCCCCAGTAGGGCCGTATGCCCCTCCATACACCCAAAAAGAGAGCCGTAAAGCTTTGCTCCTCCTCCCCTTCCTCCTCTTCCACTGCGACGACCGCTCATCCGATGATGATAATAAGAAGCAAAAAGCACACGATTCCCTTTCCTCCTACATATATATATATATATATATATACGATAGTAAAGTAAAAAAGGTGTGTATATGAAAGGAGGAGAAGGGGCGGGGGGAGGAAGCGGTCCTTCAATAATATGCGAGAGAGTGGGCGATGGGGAAGAGAGAAGAAGGACGGGGAGCGAAGAAAGGGGGCAAAAATCTCCGCTGCGCCTCATGGGGGCTGTTCTGAAAGTCCCCCACCTCCTCCCCAGCGCTTCCTCCGTTGCGCCATCGTTCCTTTGATTCCCTGAAAGCACCGCCGTTCTTTCCCTCTCCACCCTTCGCACGGATTGTCGATATATATATTTCTATGCACCTTTTTGCTTTCCGGGGAGAAGGAGGAAGACAGCTTATCCTGAAGAGGAGAAGAGCAGAGGAGAGAGAGGGAATGGGGCATTTTGGCTCTTTTGTGCTTCCTCCCATCCCCCCTCCCTCCTCTCTTTTTCCTTCTTTATTCGTTCTGCATGCCTACTCCGACACAGACATAATATATATATATATATATTATCATTTAGCGGTCCATACCGCCCATGACCTGGGCGATACGCACAAAGATGTTGATCACGTTAAGAAACATCTGCATAGCATCTTGGACGTGGTCGCCCACCCCGCAGCGGGCGCGCTCGATCATCGCCTGCGTATCGACCGCTACCATGACCGAGAAGAGCGCCAGACCGCCGTAGAGGATAATGGAGTGGGCGATGGCGGTCGGGTACAGCATGTTGAGCAGGGAGAGGGCGACCATTCCAATCAGCGCACCAAACAGAGGGCCTTGCCACGCCACCAAGGAGGCGCGCGGGGAGAGGTAGGCAGCGGCGCTAAAGCCCCCGAAGACGGCAGCGGTTAGCACGATGGAGGTGACGAGGGTGCCCTTCATGCTCGTCATGAGCACCAGCGGTGCGATCGCCATGCCTTCCAGAACCGCAAAGGAGAAGAAGAGTCCCAGCTTCAAGGAAGGATTGCTTGGTGGGGCAAAGGACAGCCAGAGCAGCGGCACGAAGCCCGCTACCATCGGAAACCAATAGGGTATCGCACGTCCCATCGGCGTGGCCACCATCAGAAAGCTCCCCAACCCTGCGGTCAGGCAGGCGCTGCCCAGAAGCGTATACACGCGCGCCAGGTGCTGACGCACGTAAGGCGTGAGACTATCCGCCTGAGATCCACCATCGTTGCCAGATCGATTCATCGGACTATTCTGCACTCGTACATCATCCCGGCCCTGCACGCGCATCAGCTGCGTGCTTGTGTTGGTGGTGTAGCGGCGCCACGCATTCTGCAGCGCGATGGAGGCCTTCCCAGTGGCTGGTCCTCGACACCTGCGATGCAACGGCACCGTCAGGGCTGCTGGTGTCGATGCTGCCACAGCAGTGGTGGGTAGGAAGGGAAATTTGGCACACGAGCCCAACTTACGCTGCTGCATCTTTAGCGCTGATGCAAGCGCGTTGACAAGACCGACACGCCCGTACATTCGCCCCAACATCATGACGGAGAAGAACAAACACACAATGCACAAACTGAGAAAGATGGGAGAGAAAAAAAAGGAGAGGTGTACACGCCTCGATGAGGAGAGTGAGAAAGGGAGGAGGTACGGGGAGCGAGCAGCAGCGATGCTGTGTATCTCTCTATCTTTCTCTATGTACTCAGAGGAATAGAGCTAAACCTCAGTGACGGCTCCGTGATCACAATCGATGTATATATATATAGTGTATGTGTGTGAGAGAGAAAGAGAAAGAGGAGAGGAGAGGAGAGGGGAATACGCAAACCAACTTCGAATGAAAGGGATCGAAAGAGAGATTTGGAGAAAGCACAGGAAGGTCGAGCGATGATGCACCTGGAGCTAGCTCTCAAGAAAAGAAAGACCGCAGGCCCACCACACGAAAGACTCGGTGCACCCAACAAGCTCATATACAGCTGCACACGCGGGGTGCTCACACCGAACAGGATTGGAGATGGGCGTGACTGGCGAGCCATCAGAGCGAACAAGCAGGTGAAGGTTTAAAGAGAGAGGGTGGGGGGGAGGGGAGGAGAGACACAAGAGAAAAATGCGCCGTGCGGTTAGAGTCGTCTTGCCAGCGATGGTACGAGCTAACCCTCTACCCCCCACCACCTCTGTCACTTCCTCAAGAGTTTGTTCGCTCCTCTGCCCTTCATCCTACAAGTAAAGTAAGAGTCCGTCTCGGTGGTGCGCGACGATCGGCCTTCACCCCTCCAACGCTGCCCTCCCTCCCGGTTACGGGGTTCACATCTCCCACATCGATTCCTACCCCGCCACAGCCCTCCCCCTCCTCTGCTTCTTCTTCCCTCCATGGCCGCCACAGGCGCGCTGCTTTCGTATTTCTCGGTGGACATGTTGTTTCGCTGGAATTAATGTTTTCAAATTATGAAGCCTTCGGTGTGTCACAACATCCGTGAGGAGAGAGGGGGGAGCATATCTTCTCCATTCCTTTTCTCTCACCCCTCTCTTCCCCTATGGAGGGTACACCCACGACACCCACACCCCCACACACACATATATATATATGTGTGTGTATATAGACACATGAAAACAAACCACAACCCCAAAAGATGTGCCAGGGCTGGTGTGCGTCGTGTCCTCCAGTAGTGCAAGTGTAGGGAACGAGGTCGCCAAGAAAATGAGCACAGACCCCACCCACGCATCCTTAACCCCTCTCACTCCCCTCAACACACACACACACACACACATACAACTGTGCTTTACAGCTATACGAAGATTGGCGTCCTCCCCCCACCATCTCTCCCTTTCTCTTCTTATATTATTCACTTCCTTTCTGCTTTATCGACGCAGTCACACACACAGACACACACACACACACACACACAAAACACTTTCCCTCTCCCTTCCCCGGGGGGCCATATCCTCAAAAAAAAAAAACTGAACCAATGAAGCACATAGAGAAGTGGGGGTTAAATTCAAAACGAAGCACGCATGGAAGCAACAGCAACAGTAACACCAGCGAGAGAGAATGTGTGTACAAAATGGAAAAGAACGAGAGAGAGAGAGAGAGGGAGCAGGGGTATCCATAACCAGAGAATTTTTTAATTACTTCCCTCCATGTTCTACAACCCTCCCCTTCTCCTCACCTTTTCCAAACCCAACCCAGGTTGGGTTGTATGAGAGAGCGCGAAACCTAGAACGCATGCCATCGTTCCTTTCTGCGTTGTCCGCCGCACCCCCTCATTTTTTGTATGACTTTCTTTTCTGAAAAGGGAGTACACCTCACAACGAGTGGATTTCCAAATTGTTTTCCGTGGCCATGTGCTCGTCTATGATGAACTGCTTAATTTTCTCACTCAAGTTTCCCTGCAACTGTATGACTTTACCCGCATCGGGAGTCTCGATGACGGTGCCGTTGCATCCCCACCTACGCTGGAACTCGCGATTGATACGACGGAAGTTCAGCTTCTGGTTGAGGCCCTGCACCGTCGTGACGAATTTTTTACCTTTACGCTGCTGCACACGGATGTGCACCTTCTGCCCACCCAAAGCCGCGCGCTCCGTCTCGCGCTGCTGGTTCAAGACTGCTTCCACAGCGTCTTGCATGATGCGTCACGTTTCTTGTGTGTGTGTGTGTGTGTGTGATATAAGTACCTATAGACAAACAGCAAGAGAGGAGTTGGCTCAAGTGTCGATCAGCTTGTTGCGTGGGCCGGAGTTCTTTTTTGTGAGAGATAGAAATAGAGAGAGAGAGAGAGACGATGGTAGCGGAGAAGCGAATTTGCTGAAACTTTTCTGGTGTGCCCCAGGGCGCTAGAGAGGGAGAGGGAGGAAGGGAGGGATGATGGATGCCCAGAAGGAGAAAAGAGGAGGGGGGATCCACGGAAATGGCGTGGATCTCGTGGGCTTCAGCAGAGGAGAGACGCTAAGCTTAGCGGATTGGGAGATTGGAGACGAAGGGGCAGGGGGAGGGGACAGGGGAGGAGAGGTCATCTGCTTTTACCTGCATAGGATGATCCCCCCTCCCCCCCCTGCCCCTTCGTCCATGAGAACACACGCCCATCTCTTCGCATATTCCTCTTCTTCCTCTTCCACAAAGAAATGTGCCGACACGTTGCCGTACATCCTACTCTCTTGGAAAGGGAAGGGTTGAAGGGGTAGGACGAAGAGAGGGAGGGCGGAAAGATGAGCGGCGTCAGCCGGGTCTCCCTTTCTCCCGGTTCCTTTCGGAGAGGGCGCACGTGTGAAGGTGTGTGTGTGTGTGAGAGAGAGAAAGCCAGAGAGGGGGATGGCTACGGGAAATGCTTAAAAAAAATTACAGCCCTGTTGTTGAGTCCCAGCGACAGAGAGCGCAGTGTGCTGTCGGTCCTCCTCTCTCTGTCTCTCTGGCCATTTTATACGCGTGATGTTACTAGCT
This sequence comes from Borovskyia barvae, assembly GCA_030849085.1. Lineage (NCBI taxonomy): Eukaryota > Euglenozoa > Kinetoplastea > Trypanosomatida > Trypanosomatidae > Borovskyia > Borovskyia barvae. Next base: position 214,820 of record JASAOM010001094.1, on the reverse strand, counting down.
TCTTCTCCATTTCCCTTCCCTGTAGAGCTTTTCTCTCCGCCGTGCTTCGTCGAGTGGCTGTGAAGCCTTAGCGCCGTCCACCACCATTGCGCGACTTGCCACCCGAGGTGCCTTCCTTTTTAGCGACCTTCTTCTTGGACTTGGCCTTTGAGTCTTTCTTAGCGCCGGAGCCCGCGGCCTGGTGCTTTTCTACCTTTGCGCGAGCCTTCGCCTCCTTTCGCGCCTTCACGGTTTGCTTCTGAATACTCCTGTCCTTGACGACGTTCTCCACGGAGTCCTCGAGGTGTTTCATGCGCTTGGCCCACTGTTTGGCTGATTGGCGCTTCTTACTCCGCCGCTTCGCGAGTGCCTTGGCGATGCGGGTGGGATCATCTTTTACCTTCAGACCGGCGGCACGCTGCATGGCCGCTGCAAGCAGGTCCTCACTGCGCATCTCCACCCCCTGTCGCGTGTGAAGCATATCGGCGTGTGTCACGGCCTTGCGACGGGCCTGCCGAAGCAGCGAGGACAGCTCCCGCACACCACCGCCACGCTTTCCGAGGCTCTTCGACTCCTGAAATTCGAAGTTGCCGAATGAGAGATCCAACGGCACCACCCGCTGGATGGGCTGCGCCAGGCGACTTTCTACCGAAGGGTCTGGGGCGGTGCGCTGGGCATTCGGCTTGCGTGCCCATGATCGGGAGGAGCGGGTTGCGCGATGCTCGACGGAGGAATACGCTTCTCGGTTAGAGGCGTGGCCGCGCCCCGTCGAGTGCTGTCTGCTACTACGATGGGCTGAAGGACTACTGCCCGGGCCACGTCTTCTCTGAGGTGCTTCCCTTTTCATTTCAATCCTTCCTGATTCCCCGCCTCTGCACCCCACCTTCGCGCTTTTATTGGCCGCACCCTGAACTCACGCTCCCTCCAAAGCGAAGAAAGCACAATCAAAGGGGAACGGAGGAGGAACCAGTGGGGTGTTGTGAGCGGTACGCTCCCTCACAGACACCCCGAGTGAAAGGCGGAGGGAGCCAAATGCGGAAAGATAATGGGCGAACGAGGGAGAGAGAGAGAGTAGAGAAGATTTGGGGTGGGGCACGAAGAAGGGGGGAGCAGGTGGCGGCCGTGATGATGCTCGTTGCGGCACGCACCACACCCCTCACAACAGCTGTCTTTTTTTTTGAGCGCGCACACACACATATGTCTCACACTCAAAAAGGAGGAGGGGAGGGAGGACGAGCAGCGCCTGATAAGTTCGGGCGTTGCGAGCAAGCTTCCTCACACGGATCTCCGCCCTTTTCTAGATGAAAAGGATGCATTTTTCTGCTGAGGTTGTATTCACTCCCTTGCATATCCATATCGGCCGGGCAGGAGGTGGTGTGTGTGTGTGTGTGACGCTCTATCGAGACGCCAGCTGATCAATCCAATACTTTGAGGAGGGGATCAGGCGGTTACGAAGGACTATACAGAGCTTCACACAGTTGTCGAAGAACAAAGAAAAGGATGGAGAGAGGCGTGACACCAGCGGCCCGTACAACCTCAGTCGTGGGGTTTCCTTCCAGCATGCCCCCCCACCTACTTTCGTGTAGCGCTTCGCACAACACCTTTAGCAAAGCCAAAAGGCAGCCATGGTGGGTCAAAGAAAAGCTCCAGGGAGCCGGAAGTGAGGGCAGAGGGAGGTGAAGACGAGGGGGAAAGAGAGCAACAGATCGATGAACGACGCTATCTCTGAAGGGAATGAATGGCGCAGAACGCCCCGGCATACCAGATGGTGCCCCTCAACCCTTCCTTCTCTCTCTTCCTCTCGTCCTCGGACGCTAGAGGACTTCCTGCATGGCAAGGGCCAGTACGGCTGCTTGCTCCTTGCGCAGCTCCTCTCCCAATCGCTCTCCGCACTGCTTCATCTTCTCCATCCAACGTAGCAGCTCATCATGATGTCGCTGGAGGGAATCTGGGCTGCTCATAACTGAGACTCCGCTGTATGCGGTGGCGGGTGCGGCAGCCGGACTCGGAACGTCATGGCCACCCCCACTCGGTTCGCCCCCGTCTTTCCTCTTCCCTACCGCCCTTCGCATCACATCCTCCACCGCCGGTACCCGCACACTACGCAGGCATTCGGGATCAACCAAAAAGCCCGGCGGTAAGGCGCATCCGATGGAGGACAGCTCCCACACAGCCGTCGCAGGGGAGCGTACCCTACACGAAGACGGCACCGAGAGGGATGTTCGGGTCGGTGCAGCCACGCAATGATCCTCTTTCACGGGTGACCGATCGCTGCTCGCACGCAGCGAGGAGTCCGCTTCGCCGGCCCTATGGTAGCAACTCGTTATGGGGGCTGCAGTTGGGACAGCCGAATGGACAGTGAGCCTTCCATTCTCGTCGGAGGAGAGTGGCGCAGAGTCGGTGCGCCCTCGCGAGGGTCTTTGCCGGTGCGGCCAAAGGTGTTGCTCGAACGCCTCACGCACTCGGGCTACGCCCTCCACCGAGGCACCACCTTTCTGGTGGGGGCACTCCTCGGCGGGCTCAGCGGAGTGCTGCACATCACTCTCGAATACCAACTCAATCAGTGGCCCTTGAAGGACCTCATCGCCATTATCACCCTCAACACCACAAGGCACTCCCGCTTCTTCAGCTTCCAATGCCGTTAGGTTGTATGCCAGCGCCTTCACGCAGCGTTCCGCCCGCGCCACACGCGCCACGTCCGATACCGCCACATCTGTGATATACAGCATAACGAGAGGCGAATCTGCAGCGGTGGAGGGGACGGCGCCCACTGGATCGCACGGCCCCGCTGCATCACAAACTTTCGCCCTCGCTAACCATTCTTCGGCCTGTCTCCGTGCCAGGGTTCGTATCACGCGGCTGAGAGCACGACTTCTGGAGTAGGCGGCGCCAGCATCGGCAGCATTAAGGGACGAGTACTGCCGCACGGCATTCAGAAGAGTGCGCAAGCTTGTGACGACCACATAAGCGTCGTGGTCGAACGAATCACTCGAGCTCGGCTCCGCTGCGGCGACTGGGGCAGGAAAGGGCGGAGCAGCCAAGGCAGAGTAATACGACCACAGACCACCGCAGAAGTGCAGGAGAATGCGGGCCTCAAAATAGCTGTTGGACACCTCCACCGCCGCCGTGGAACTGAGATCTGTGCCACGTGTATCGCTCCCTCGTTTCTCTTTACCCGACAACAACAGCATTGCAGCAACGGTTGGCGCTGCTGAGCAAAGGAATGGTACATCGGCCTCGGCGACACTGTCGGACGAGGCGCGTGGTGGCGCCAGCAAAAGATCGCGCAACACCTCGCATATCCACGCTTCCTCTTCGAATGCGCTCTCACCGATAGCCTGCAGAAGACAGGAGTTGCTCTGTGTTGCAGCCTCAGGGGTTGATCGGTGGGACGCATCGTTCAGGTGATATACCAAATCCCAACGAACACAGTGGAGCCGCTCCTGCAGCCGATCAACTCCTCTTGTCGCTGCTGTGTCGTCCTCGTCCTTTAGTACTGGAATAGCCCCCACGTCACCGATTGCTTCGAACGCCGCGCCTTCCCCGCTCAAAGGACCGTCACCGGACTGCAGGGCGAGGTGGAGCACCTCTACATGACGTTCTTCACAAATCTGCGCTTCGTATCGCGTGAGGTCTCCAGCGGAGCCGCCTTGCATGGGGCAGGTGGCATCCTGCTCGGCGGCGGCTGTCAGCACCACTACCACCACATCTGGGCATCCACGACGGGCGAGGGAGTCCAAAACGGTCTCAAGCGAAGGGTATAACGCCCGCGTATCGGCCGGGGACGCCTCTGCGTCATCCCTGCTGACCGTACCCTCGTTTGTCAGAGAAGAGCGGCGATGGTGGAAGATGGAGGCAGGGGGCCAGAGGACGAGGACGGGTGCGTCCGCGCACAGGTGGTCCACGACGTTGCCGCCAGGGATATCCCTAAACTGTTTCTCCCAGTACCGCGATAACACGTCCTCCATGCGTGCATCGAAGAAGGCTGTCTGCAACAAGCGTGGCCGCACCACCGCCGCGTAGTACCTGTTGACCAGAACCACAGCAGAGGTGCGATGTCTCCTTGCCCCTTCCTCTTGTTTCGAGGTCGCCTCCGTTACCGGGACCCCAGTAGCAGCAGTGGGGGCCACCGACGTTACAGGGCACTCACACGTGGCCACTGCAGTGCTAAAACGTTGTTGAGGACGTGTCACTGGTGCGTCACGGTGGTGACAGCGGCGAAACAGATCCCACATGGCATCCTCGTCGGTACCCACAACTAGAATCCCATTGCCTCCTCGTTTAGTAATGTGTGGCGCCGCCTCAGAGGACGATCCCCCCGCTCTCCCCGATGCAGCGCCAGTGCTCCCATGCGGAGCCTGTGCATTATCCACACGCGGTGTGCTGCGGACCGCAGCAGGCCACAGCGTGTTACAAAGGATCTGATACAGTCGGTTAGACCCAGAAAGGGGAGCTTCTCGCAACCCACGGCGGCCAGAGGCGGCAGTGACGAGTTCCAGCTGTGGCGCACGCAGCACGGAAGGAGTTTCGCTTTCTCTTTCCACCGACCCGTCCGTCATGTCGTTGGTCTGAGTCAGCGGCGCGTGGAAGACGCATTCGTAGCCGTTCTCAACCGCGAAGTATTGCCACCGCTCCTTCATCCTCTCCACATGGGATGTAGTGTCCAGCGCACCCGGCAAGCTTGACGCGAAGGGCGCGTTGTGGGCAGTGAGGTTGGGTGCGGTGCTGCATCTGCTGTGACGGCTAGACCCGAAAAGGCGCACGTCTTCCACCACGGCGGGGGTGGCTTTAGCGGGCTCCGCCAAAACGACCAGGACAACGTGGAAGAGACACCCACTGCGGGGCAGTAAATGCCACGGCACGTCGGCAGGGTCTTGATGAAGGTGGGCCAGCATCACTCCTCCGTAATGGCCGGCCTCCTGCGCCATGAGGTTTTTGTCAGAGGGCAGAACCTCACCTAGTTGAACGGCGAGGGTGGTCCCATCAGCGGGAGCTGACGGGGCGGGGGTACCGTCCACAGCCTCCCGCGATAAAGAAGGCACCACTGCTCCCACAACGATGGCGAGAGAGACGCTAAAGTAGCGAGTATCGATGGGTATTTGCGAGGGGAACGGGATGCGGATGTAGCGCTGCGGTGGATGGGGGGGCGTCAGGCCCGGTTCTTTCTCCGCTTCCTCGTCTTCACTGACCGAACCACTTCCAAGTCGCGTGTATCCACATCGGGCTGTCACCGATGGAGCTGAAGCGACTGCGCCGGCGCCGTGCCTACCCGCGTACCCGCTCTTGTCATCTGCTAAGGCAGACTGCTCCGCCGCAGCCCACGCATCCTTGACGGCCCTTATGGAGGTCCACTGCGCGAGCTCTGCCGCACACCACCACGACAAGGGTGGCAGTGCCGGTGACCAGGGCTCGACCGGCGCAAGGAGAGAGCTGAGATCCAGGAGGTACACAAACGCCATTTTCGGGCTTTGAATGAAGTTCAAACACGATCATACAGGGAAGTAGAAGACGGGAAGGAAGGATGGATGGAAGTACCCGCAGTTTGTCGACGCACCCAGATGATCCCCCCCTTTCCCCTCCAAAGAAAGTTGCAGCAAGAAAGAGATAGATAGATAGAAGAAGAGAGAGAAGAGGAGGAGGAGTGGAAGCGCAGCCACTGAACGTTGGCGGGCGGAAGGAAATGGCGATGCCTGCGAATACACCGTTTCCTCATCATCCCTCCACACAACCAAAAAAAACCATGACGGTTTCTACAGCGACGCGGGTATGCGTGAGGCCCACAGGGCCACACCCACATCTTTTCCCAACTTTGTATACGCCCGCTCTACTTGAGTAGGGCACTTGCCCATTCTCTTGCTTCTTATTTCTTTTCTTTTCGTTTGGAGTGGGTGGGAGGGAGGGACACTACGGTAGAAAAGGAGAGGTGAGGAGGTTGGTGGCCCTGTTCTGCTTCAAACACCTACACTTAGATGTACCTGTCTCTCTCCCTCTCTGTATATCCGGGTATATATATATATATATATATATAATGTCTGTGTGTGTATACATAGTTGCATGTGTTGTTCCTCAACGGCTCAGCTCACCCCCACCGTGCTTCCTCTTGCAGTGCCCCCTTTTTTAGAAGCTAGAAATAACCCAAACACAAAATAAAAAAAGAAAAGATGGCGTCTCTCTTGCTCTCCCTCTCCCTACATATACACAGAGAGAGAGAGAAAGAGTTCCTGGAAAGGGTGAAGGACCAGAGAGAGGCCATGCAAGACTTGCAACGAGAGAGAAAAGTAAGACACACATGCACACATACGGACCACACTAAAGCATTAAAGAGATATGAAAAATCTAGGACTTTCCCCGAACGACACACGTGAGGCGTGAAGATTTTTTTGGTGTGTATGGGTGGGAGGGAGGGGAGGGGGGGGGGACACCCGCTGACGCGCTGGGGGCACCATTATGAAAAGGAAAAGGCTTCGCAACGAGAGAGAAAGAAAGAAAGAGAAGGGGTGGGGTGGGGAGGATGAGGAGAGGAGAGGGGGGGGGGTAAAGGGAAGAATATTTTGAGACTCCTTTGACGGACCAGCCATTCCACTCCTCATTTCTTTTCGGTTATGCGTCCCTCTGCCTCTACAGAGCCCTACGACGCCTCCGCTGCAAAAAGTGCGCGATTGAACTGTGCTTGATGGTCGGCAGCCAATGCATCGCGTACGACGCACCCCCTCCACCGCACCGTGCATCGCAAGGTTGGCTTTGGCGTAATATTTGGCGTGGCGGCACACCGCACCGCTGGGGGGACACTAGCTCTTGAACGTTCCGCGAACGTGGCGGTGACCGGCTGCAGAGATCGTGGGTACTGCCCTTGTGTGACCTCAGAACCGCAGAGTTCTTCCGCAATGTACTGCTGTGTGTGGCGAGGCCTCAGCATGACGGAGGAAGCAGACGAGCGCTGACCGAGGCGCGGTAGCGATGCATCCGTGTGCACTGTCTGCCCAGAGGCAGTGGAGACCTCGCCGTATCGCCCGATCCGTTCCACACTGCACTGGGTCTTTGCCGAGCCGCCGCGAGAAGCGCACGATGCAGACTCGGCCGAGAACACGCGCTGGGATGGGCGACCTTTGCCGGGTATTGCGGCTTCACGTATAATTTGGGTATCGAACTCGTTGTGACCGCGGTAGTACGGCGCTGCGGGGTAGTGCGTCCCCAACGTTTGAGGAAGTCGATGGGTGAAGGGGTTCACCGAGGAATAGACGAACGGTGCCGTTTCACTGTCGCACTGGCCTGCCAAACTAAGTTTCGTGAAGGGCCCTCGCAGCGGCCTTCTTCGATGCGAGGGAGAGGGGGTGCACGGCGCGGAAGAGGCGGCGCCCAAAGACGTCTTCGCCTCTCGGCCGTATTGATAGGCAAGCAGCAGCTGCATCGAGGTTTCCGTTGACGCCATCGTCCGGCTCAGACACCGGTACGTCCGTGTATACGACAATTATAGTGGAAATCAATCAGACGTAAGAAAACAAAAATGAAGCGACAGGTTTCTTTTTTTTTTTTTATAGTTCGGAGGAGGGGTGAGAAAGGAGGAGAATCTCGATGAAAAAGTTGTATCGGAGGGTAAGAGATGCAAAGGTGAGAACGGGAAGAAGGATGTATGTTGCGAAAGAGAGAGAGAGAGTGAGAGAGAGTGAAAGCGTAAGAAAGATAAGCTTTGACATACGTCAGCGAAATAGACCCGTCACCACAGCTGAATCCGCGTGTATATATATATATATACCTGTGTGAGTTAGAGAGCAAATGAAAGCGTAACGAGAGACATGAGAAGAGGAGAAACAGAGGTGGGATGTGGCGCATGTTACATCGGGAGCGTTGGCACACAGAAAACGTGTGCTTCATGTCAAAAGGGAGGATAGGGAGAGAGAGAGAGAGAGAAAAGGTAGCGGGAAAAGCTCGGCCTATTGCATGGAGTTATCCACCTCATTTCCCCCCACTTTTCTGGGTTTCTTTGGGTGATGATGTCTGTCAGCTTCTTCTTTTCCGGAGCTGTGGACTCTCGCTCTCTCTCGTCTCTCTTCTCAGCCCCTTCCCTTCAAACTACAAACATATAAAAGGAGCTACTCGGAGCAGCACACTTTCTCAACAGGAGAAGAGGGAAGAAGAAAGTGCAGGATGTGGGTACGTGGGAAGCGGGAAGGCATCCCATATGTTTCTATTGAGATAGTAAGAAAGAAATGGAAAGGGAGAGAGAGGGGGGGGGAGGAGGCGGGCGTGTGAGGAGAAGACGTTCTCCTCTTTTTTGCTTGGAACCGATTCGTTCAAGCATGTTCTTACCCCCTCCGCGTCCCCTCAAGCAAGAGTCGCCAACTTTTCGTTCACCGCGCGCAACCAGTTCTCCAGCTTCGCCCGCTTCTCGTTGACATTGGCATAATACTGCTCCAGCCCATCATCGTCCTCCTGCTGGGCGACGTGCATCTCCTCTAGCGTGCGGTTGAGGGCCTCTGATCCTGCGTCGTTGTCCTCGAGGTGTACACTACCATCATCACCACGGGAGATCCGATCCCCTGCCTGTTCCTCACGGGGCTCGGAGGCTGAAGGGCTACCACTGGCGCTGCGCAGTCGGGCATTGACGCGCAGTGTATCCCTGTTCCGCCGCCGCTGCCTCCGCGTAGCCTCATGCTGGGCGGTCACCGCCTGCACCTCCTCTTCTAGGAGTTCGGCATGGTGAAGAATATCGCGACGCACGGCTTCCAGGCGCGCACGCGGGTCAGCGGTCGTTGACCTCGATGGCGGGAGGGGAGGAAGGAACGGTGGCGCGCCCTCCACCGCTGCTGCTCCCTCCCCCTCCTCATTCAAGTACCCGGGGTACAAGACGGCGTCATTGGCTGTAATCGGAGAGCGACGCTGCGTAAGGGAAGAGTCCGTTGGCGCCGGCGCCGGCGTACGCTCGAGTGAGAGAGGCGGGATAGGGGACCGCGTTCGTTCGAAGAGACAACCGGGACGGCTTGCGTCGTCGTTGTTCCCTTTGCTGGTCAAGATTGTCTCTCTATTGCCGAGCGGTGAAGCAGTGGGAGGGCCCGCGGATGTCTTGGAGCCCTCGCTTGCTAATGTTGTGGGGGTGAGAGGGACGTTGTGGCGCGGCACTAAACGGGAGGGTTCCGGTTGAACCCAGCGCATGGGGGACGGCGCCGTCAATGCTACTGGTACTGCTGCTGAGGCGGTGGGGGAAGACGAGACAGCAAGCGGTGTCGGGGGCCCTTTCGGGGTCGGTGTTGCCAGGTGCGCAAGGTGGCTCCGCTCCTCGTACCCAATCCATACACCGGGCCTTACCGCTTGGGCGTCACCTCTGCCCCTGCCCTCACTTGCCGTGTTTTCTGCGTCGACGCAGGACTTTACGTACGGCTGACCAAAGCGAATATCGCAGACTCCTTCACTCCAACTGCCGCTGCGTCTGCCACCGCCGCGGTAAAGGTGACCTTCTTCGCTGCGGAGAGGCCATTCGTGCTGACGAGTACCGCCGCGAGGGCTATCACGATCGTTCCCACGGCTCGTTTCGAGAGACCTGTCTCGGACGCCCCCACTCGGTGGAAGCAAGGCCCGTACCACACAGGGGGTATCACCGGTGGGCACCTGTACTGTTGATGAATTCACCATGTCGGGTGATGTGGCAGCCGCGCGGTCACCTTGCTGCGCTGATGTCTGCAGCGGGGAGAGAGACAACCGCAGCTCATCTCGCTCTCGCTCCAGCACCCGAGCCTTCGCGTCAAGGTAATCATTTGCCAAGTGTAGCTGCCACATCTTTTTTGTAGTGTCTTTGAGCTGTCGATGCAAACCGTCGAATGTGAGCCCACAGCACTGTTGCTTCTCGCGGTGTGCGGCCGTTGTAGTATCCAGGTTTGCCTGCAAAGCGGTGACCCGCTGCTTCCACTGCGCTGCCTCGTCCTGTGCAGCGCGCAATCGCTTCTCCCAATTCGAAGTTTCGGAGGCCGAACGGGTGTGCCGCGGCGGCACAGATTCTTGAGCTGGTACGACCGACCGTGCTGCCTTCGGTGGACGGAGGGGAGGCGTTACCATGGTGAGGGGAGAGCTGCTGCCTCCATCTCCAGCCACATCCCGTGAGGGGCACGTAGTAACGGAGGTGCCCAGCATCGGCCGCGGCGGTAGCGGCGCCACCTTTGATTCTACCGGTTGCGCTCGCTCGGTTTCTTCGCCGTACACGCGGTGAAGTGCTGGTGGTGCAGCACACCGCCCTGGTAATCTGGAGGGAGAGACGAGGTAGCCCCACAGTGACGTTATGTGCTCCCGTTCCGACGCTTCCCGCTCGACGAGCAACTTCGCAGTCCACATAAATTCACCCATCACGCCATCCCGCTCTCTCTGCTGCTGCTGAAGCCTCACTTCATCTATATAAGCGGACTGTGCGGCAAGCACCTGTGAAAGCCGCGTTTCCATCTCATAGTACCGAAGCTGCAACTGCGCTGCATCAAAGGTACTATCTCGTGCGGTGCTCGTGCCCGTGTGATCACCCTGTGCTCGAACAGGTGAGGGCGGCCCCAGCGGTGCAATGCATAGCTCTTGCTGTCGTATCGCCTCTAGTTCCAGCAGTGCCGCCATGCATCCACTTCGATACCGTTGTAGAGCATCCATGAGGAGCTCTGTAGTGGATATGCAGATGACATCTTCAACACCGCCGTGAGCAGCCCCGCAAGCGCAGGTGGCTGCGGATCTCGCCGGAGACGCTGCCCGCATGAGCAAGCACTCCGCTTGGCGGATCGTGTGTTCAAGTCGTCGGCACACCCGCTCCGCCCGTTGTGGTAACGAGAAATCCATCGTTCCATCTTCGCTCGTCACTAGTAGCTCCGGCGTACGGGACGTCGATGGGAAGGGGCTCGACACGTTCCGGTTGTGTAAGCATTTGCCCCGCCTATCTTGTTCCCATGGTGACCGCGAACGGCGTGCACGCGGCAGGGAGAGAGTCCTTCGTGGCGCATTCGAGGCGTGGGGAGATTCGCGACGGTGTGCAGTGGAGGAGAGTGACCGCTTGGCGACTGCTGCTGCAGAGCCCAAAGCGTACGGCGGGCTAGCTAGATGCGTAATGCCCACCGGGCGGGGGGAGAAATCGCTCTTCTTCGTGAGCACCGGCGCGGCAGTCGTTGCTGAGGTCTGATGGCTGTTTACCACAGCCTCTCTCGGTATGTTCGACCTCCTTCTCACGACCATGACCGACAACGATCAGCAGGAGCTCACTCTCTCTCTCTCTCTCTCGATATTAATATATCGGATGGAACTCTACGTGTACTCGTGGCTTCCCCGTCCCCTGCCCCCTCTTATTTTTTTCTTCTATTCCGCCGCTTTTGAAGTCTTGCGTGTCGCTCTTCTTCCTTTCCAAAAGGCCGACAAAAAAGAAAAAGGAGCGAATCGACGAGGAGGAGGAGGAGGAGAGAGAGAGAGAGGAATCCGTGTGCACGTGTCGGTACAGCCGCATACCCTTCGAACGTGCATCACCGTCTTCACAGAGTTTTGGCAACTTGAATGGAGTGTCCGTAAAGGGTGTGGCCGGTGGGTAAAGTAGAAAAAGGTGGCAGTGGTAGCAGTAGCGAAGAGCAAACGAAGATGAAATGAGGAAGGCCCATCCCCCACCCACCAAAAACACGCAAGAGCGTCGAGTCTGAAGGTGGCGAAGAGAGAAGAGAGAGAGAGGAGGAAGGACATGCGATGATGGAAAGGAGAGGTGTATGCGTAGGACCTGCAAGGGAGAGAAGAGGAGCCGCTCCCTCTAACTAGTTTTTCCTGTAAGGTTTGCATACACAGACATGCATATCTATATATGCGTGTGGGTGCTTGGTGGTGGGAGAAGCGGAGGTCACCCAGCTCTCAACTCTCTTGTGTCTCCCACTCTGAAAAAAAAAGAAACGACGGGGGAGGGGGAGGGCCGACATTTCGAGAGAATGACAGAGGAGCAAAACGGTACGTCGAAGTAGATGTACGTGTGTGAAGTGCGTATGTCACAACTTCTCTCTTTTTGTTTGCTTGTGACATTGAAAGGAAATAGAAGAAGGCCAACCAGCAACAACTGCAGCACCAACATGTGAACATGGGCGTGAGCGGAATGCACTCTCGTGGACTACGACGACATCAGCACTGATGTTTTACCTCTCTCCACACATACACACACACACACACACACACCAACATCAACACCAGGACGGCTCAACAGCGCACATCACGGGGGGGGGGGGAGAGCTTACGTTAGTCGTTTGTGAAGATGAGGCCGAAAGTACGGTGGGACACTACATCGCGCACTATCGCTAACCTCTTTCGAAGAAAATAATATATATATATATATACAAAGGGAAACAAAACTCAACCATCACCACCAGAGAAAGGAGGTGCATGCGGCTACAACAATGCCAGATGGGGGAGGGAGGTGATCTCTCTTTTAGAAGGTACATCCCTCCTTCTTTACTCACCCCTCTCCCTCTCTCTCATTCTCTACCCACCCCTTTTAACAATACACATGAGCCTTCTGCCCCCTCCCTTGCCCGCTTTCTCTCCACAAGTCACCCCTTCTTATCTTTCTGAATGCTGGCGGTGGCCGAGGCGACCAAACGGCGCACGAAGAGGGTGAGGGTGGGGTATGACTGACAGACAGACAGAGATGAAAGGAGACGGTGTGGGACAGGGCCCAAGAGAGAAAGGGATAGAACGCAGGACACCCAGACTGCAGGGTGCGCTAAGAATATCCATCTCCGTGCGCGCGTGTCCACGTTGAGTCGTCGACCTATCATCAAGTAGGGGTATGAGCGCCAGGTTGGATGAGCGAAGAGGGGGGCGTCACCGCCGCTCCATACGTCCTTCCCCTCTCCCTCATCCCACCATGGCTTCTGTTTTTCTCTGCTGCTGCGCCACCTCGCTACTCCCGCGCGGCTGCCTGAGCCCGAGAAGAGTAGCCATCCCCTCCCCATCCCTTCGCTCCTCTTCTCTACCATCAACGCAAACCTCCAAAAAGATATTGGGGTGGAGGGGGGGGGGGGGAAGAAATGGAGAGGCACTACTTGATCTTCCCCTCTCTCTCCCCCCCCCTATGCTTCAAGAACACAACATAAATGTGTAATGAACGTGTGCTGATCGAGAAGGGTGCTGATGCGCTGAGGGAAGAGAAGGGGAGAAGATGACCAACTCCTCCTACTCTGACTCCCCTTAGTCTGACCTCTCTCTCTCTCTCTATATATATATATGTTCTAGAAGTTACTTCTGCAGGTGACGAGAAAAGCCTGTAAATGAAGGACCCTCACGAGAAGAAGTAAGGCGAATGGAGGACCACGCTTAGGTCCAAATCCCCTCGTTTGGGAGGATCAGGGAGCTTCACGCCATGCCGGCGCAGGTCCATGAAGTACGTCTCCTCCCACTGCTCCTTGAGCTCCCACAAAGGATCATACTTCGAGTAGAGGTTCACGAACTGCTCACGCAGCACCTGCGACAGCTTAGGCAGGTCACAGGCGTAGGTCCAGTAAGAGTCGTGGACCGCCATCATGGACAACCCTTGATGCTGCATCTCTAGTGCTGTCATAGCCAGGTGTGTGGCATCGAGGGAGTGGATGAGGTTAGGCGCGACGGCAGTAAGTTGTTTGCGGCTAGCGGGTGCCACCGTGTCGCCAGGGACTTTACTATACCCATGCGTGGTGAACAGAGAGCATTCATTACGGACTCGGTACGGCTGCCGTACCACAAGACCCAACGGTGTGGTCCAGCAGAGCGCGTTGCGCAGCTCCGGCGGCTGAACCCTCCAAAGAAGCTCCACCACCTCGCTCATCCACTTGCGGCAGTTCTGGGTCTCCTTGAAGGTCACACCGAGCGACTCGAGCACTTTATCCCGCAGGTACGCCGCCATCTCTTTCATATCTGTATTCGTCCAGAGCCCATGGCTCTTGTTCTGCTTCACCAGCTCATCTAAGATTTGCTCTGACATTCCGAACCCCGTGACGCCGTACACTTGCGTCATGATGGGGCGCTTGATGGTTTTACGCTTGATGTGGTCCTTGTCTTGCCCTTTGCCCGTGCCGAGGCAGCGCTGCGCCACCTGATGATCCCGCTCAGCGTCCGCAGTGATAGATGTTAGCATCACCTTTAGAATTCCAGTGTACGCATCGGCTGGCCGCTCACTTGGTACCAGGTTCACCAACGTGGCGCCAAAAGCGTCGCGCCCGATCGCCGAATAGTGCTGCAGACCGTTGTAGCTGCCATCGACGGCGACAGGCAATCGCGACAGGAACTTCGCGGGGCCCTGGGAACACTTCATCGCATCGGTCACTTCTTTACAAGCCATCAGACACTGGATCGGCTCACTCGCTTCTTGCCACCATCGGTCGCCTTGCAACGGGCTCTCGGCACTTCGCACGACGTCCTCGATGTGCTCTTCCACGTATTGCACTCGCTCATCAAAGGAGAGCTTGCTCGCGCCGATCTTGTTCGCTAGGTGCACCTTCAACCAGTAGAAGCCCACCTCCCCGAGAGGTTTGGGCTCTGCGTACTCCAAAAGGCCACGGAAAGGGTCCGACCCTGTGTGGTTCAGCCGTCCTGGCAACGGGTACATACGGCCTCGGAAGTCCATGCTATTGGGGAAGTAGACATGCGAGAACTGCACAATGGATCGTGCCTGTCGCAGTCCCAGCAGATAATGAATGCGGCTACTGCGCAGCTCAGAAAGCTCCTTCCAGTCGTGATCCATCTGTACCGTGCACTGCCGTCTCTGCTGTAGATTGAAAACGTCGTTCGGCTCTAAGTCTTCACCGGCCTCATTGAGGTTTGACGACGACGCGGTGCGGCGGCGGCAGCGGTCGGACGGGTACTCGATGTTGCCAAAGCTCATCGGGTAGTAGTGCAGTGGGTAGAAGCCAGGCCGTATCTTGCCGAACCCAAATCCCTCTCGCACTACGGCCTCCTGCACGTGCAGCATGTATTTGTGGATACGCCACGGTACGCGGGAGATGGCGTCGAGGGCTTTCATCATGGGCGCCTGAGAGATGATCATGGCCTGATTCGTCGCCCCCTTCACGGCAACGGAGGGAAGCACGTTGTAGACGGATTTATCCCGCGTATCCGACTCGTTCAGCCACGAGTTGTACGAGAGTTGTGGCGGAAACGCGACGTGCAAGTCACGCACGCTCGTCTTCCCCACCTCGGTGAGCCCCACCACGTCGAAGGCCGTGACACCCGTGACACTCTCGAACCGTTCGAGAACAGGACGCTTTCCTCCATCCCCGCGAAACGACAGGTACAGCAGCTGCACCACCAAAAAACCAACTGCCTTGGTCGAAATGGGGGCGATGTTCAACTCCTTTTCGAAGTACTCGAGCGTTTTCTGCATGTCGATGTTCTGCTTCGTGCGCACCGTAACACGATCCGCTCCCGTCAACTTTTTGTAGATGCGGTGGAAGCGGTAGTGAAACTGGAGGTCTTCGGTGATGCGCACCAGCAGAGCAAACAGCCCAGCACTGAGCGTGCATTGGGTCACGGTGTTACAGACGGCGTTCAAGATCACAGCGACCCGCTCCTCGTGCAGCGCTGATCGCTCCTCGAGTCCGCCATGGAGAGCCCCCTGCATTTGAGAAAGAACGGCGGCGAAGAACTCTCCCCGTACGCCCCCGCGTAGCTCTGAAAAGCTGCTTTGGACGTACCCCAACAGGTCTTGCAGAGCGCTCTCCACATTTTCCTTGTTGTGGTTGAAGTGAGAGGTCAGAGCCGACTTCACGGCTGTACGCACCGTGAGAGGGATGTCGGCGGACCGGATCACGTCGCCGTAGAAACGCTGCACGAGGTAGTAGAAGACGACGCCAGAGAGCACGGTATCGAAAAAGAAGCGAGGCACATCCTCGAAACGCGGCAAGTCCGTGCGAACCACAGCTTCCCAGTTGCAGAAGAGACGGGCCAAGTCGTGCACCCACTCCGGGGCGGCGTGCGTGTTCCATTTGGTGTGCGAGTTCTCGCTGAAACAGCGGATGGCGCACGCCACCAACTCTCCCGAATCCATGTTTCGAGAGATTCTCCTACCGCAGCTTACCAGAACTTCGTGCCGACGCTCCACCAGCTGTACCGCGGGATCGAGAAGTTCCATCAGGCGATGCAGCAGTCCCTTGTCCTGGTCTTCCTGCACGGCGGGGCGGACCAGCTCCAACTGGGCGAGCTTTTCATTCACGTTCAAACGCGTCAGCAGCGCGGCAGATCCAGCAAAACGGACATAAGAGACGAGGAAGGCGGCGAAGGGGCTGATCAACTCCGCCACCGATAACTCGTGTACCAGCGCATCAGCGGTGGCCCGGTAGTTCCGGAATACCCCACCAACGGCGGCTAGGGACAGCTGTTCCTGTTCTTGTTGGAAGAGTCGACTGAGCTTGCGCAGCACGCGCGCCGCCTCACTGGCGTTTCGCCGCACCATCATCGTCTTTCTCGTGTTCGCCATCGATTCAAATCCCAGATACCGCTGGCACGCGGCCTCGATGTGAGATGCCTCCAGGGACTTGTTCGTCCACGCCGTGCGTACGCCACTCGTCCGCACATTTTCATCGAAGACGTCACCGAGGAGGCGGCGCGTCACACTCAAGTCCTTGCTCTCCCCATGTGCATCCCGATTTGCCTGCTCCAAGATCCGCAGCACCAACTCCACCTTCGTGCCCGCTGTCAACCCTCTCGTACGCGCGAAAGATCGCAGAACATCTGTTTTGCAATGGAAGAGATCGTCGCAGAGGACGTCCACCGAAGAAAGGACGCTCTCCATCGCTTGTGGCGTGCCGACCATAGCACCGCAGCTGGAAGACACGGAGGCTGGAAGGTTGCCATCACGTGCGAAGGCGTCGTCATCGACGCTTGGGACGTGGAAAGGATCGCTCAGCAGGGGTTCGTCGATGCTAAGGCCCCCAGCTTCGGCGAAGAGACCAAAAGACGATGCAGGGGTGGTATAGGGTGAAGGACGCGCATGCATCGCACCGCTTGTGGTGGTGGGCTCACCCGTGGCATTCTGGGATGTCGCAGAGGAGGCCGGGAGGTCAGAGGCGAAGAGCTCATCCAGTGAGGAAGTGTCGGCGAAGGAGATGTCCCCGTCATCGTCGTCGTGGTCGTTGACCGTGCTTTTGGTCTGTGGCACATCGGGTGCTGTCGCCGCGGTGAACATGCTCTCCGACTCGCCATCCACGCAACTGCTCGGTGGAACTTTTTCCGTCTCCTCATTTCTGGTTGAGAGCGTGAAGTTGGGAGTATCGGCAGCAGCCTCGTTCTGCGGTGCAGATGTGGACCTCGACGGCTTCCTCAACGGGCGCCTTTGCGGAGAAGCGGCGGCTGAAGTTCGACTTTTGGCTTTCTGCGATGCTTTGGGCACACCACCGCCTTCTACGGCCCCACTCGCGGAGACGACCGGGAGAGGCTCCCCTTCTGCCGTGGATTCCGACGACGGCGCTGTGTACGATCGCACGGGACACACCAGAACACCACGCTTGTGCGGTGTGAGGCAGTAGTGACCCCGAGAGGCGACCACTCGGATCGCCGCAACGACTGATGCGGAGGATCGCCATCTGGAGCAGCAATAGAGATACGTCGCGCCTCCTCCTCCTTCTCCTCCCTGGTGCACTGCTAATTCATCGAAGGTGCTGGAAGACGTGGAAGATGTTACTGGTTGTGAGGGTGCACCTGTGCCAAGCCCTTGATCGTTCACCGCGGTACGCAACAGCGGTGGAAGGAACTTCTGAAAGCCATGGCGACGCATATCCCAATTACTTCTCAGCTCAACACATGCCCCAGTTTTGAATCGAGGGCGATAACGGGAGGGAAAAGGGCAGGGGGAGAGGAAGGTGTGAGGGACTCAAGAAGAGGAGGAGGATCCAACCGGTGAGCGAAACACAAAAGGAAGGGAGGGGTACGAGGTGCAGACGACGTCTGCGAGGAAGCGGCTGTCGGTGGAGATTCGGTGAACCCTTTCTGCGTACGTGTGCGCGCGTCGAACTGTTCAAGGAGAAGAGGCGAAGGGAGGAGAGAAAGGGGAACGGCTTTGAGAGCAACACCTGCAGGATTCGATAAAAAAAGAGAGGCTCACCATGCGAGAGAGATGCAGGGAAAGAGTGAAGGGTGGAAGGGAGTATGGCTTCCCCCCCCCCCCCCCCAGCATGAAGGCGACTGCGGATGGTCGGTGGGGCTGTGGAGAAGGACAGCATCATAGTGGCATGAGGAGAGCAAAAGAGGGGAGGACCCCAAGCTTTAGTGCTGTAGCGGGACGACCTCTTCCTCTTTCCCCCCTCTGCCTTACCTTTCTTCACGATATAATTATGTTTACTGATACTCGAAGTTATTGTGTGAGCACCGTCACGCTTGCGCGACTGCTTGGACGCGGCTCGCCGAGGGCGTTGTGGGGCACCACTCGCACCGTGTACAGCGTCGATGGTCTCAGCATCTCCAGCGTGACGGTGTTGGGTTGAAAGGGTTTGGCCGCCACCCAAACCTGCTTCGCTACGCTGAGCTCCCGCAAGGACTCTGCGGTATCCCCTTCGCGTGGCGTCTCCTGGGGCTCGTATTCCACTAGGTACGTGGCACCGGTAGGTAGTTGCTCGGCCGCCCCCGTCGTCGTCCAACGCAGCGTACACGTCGTCGGGGATGTGTGGGCCACAATGATGTGCTGGACTGCCGGTGGCCAGAGCACGGGGGGGACCTTAATAGTGCGCGACGTGTGCTCTGCACTCGCCTCTCTTCTTTCCTCGCCCCAGCTACGGGAGCTGGCTTCACCTGCCTCCTCTGTGTCCTGTACAACCCAATAAGGAGGCAGGGACACGGTCACTTCATAGCCAGCATGGGCTGCAGCGTGTGTCGAGTAGGAAAATGGAAGCTCATAGAGGAAACACTCCGACTGCTCTTCAGGGATGTTGATGTCGGGAGGCGTCACGGCGGCTGAGGATAACTGGGGGTCGTGGTCGCGGGCCTTTGGGTCTGCTGATGTGTTTCTTGCGTTCTTCTCTGAAAGATGGCCATCCGTGCCGTTCAGTGCGTAGTAGTCTCGTAAAGGAACACAAAACTCGGTGGTGCCACCTCCCGCCGCTGTGTGGCGAGGAGGACCGGACACCTCCCCTGCAGAGGTCTTGGGGGAGAGGCATGACTCCGGTAGAGCGTCGGAACTTCGTGAGGCAGAGGTAGCCATCTTCGTTGCGGTGCGTGCCGCGGCTGTTGAGCCAGTCTGTGGGGTTGGCACCGTATTGCAACGGTAGAACACCTTACGTGCGAATGGGGCCTCCGCCATGGCCCCCGCTGCGGCCGTTGCCTGCTCATTTTCCTCCTCCAGGGTCCCCGTATTTCGGGTGATGGTGACGAGGAACACCCCGCTGCGCAGAAGACTTCGCCGTTCCGCCTCACTCCAGCGCATCCTACTCAGATCCAGCTGCCACCGCAGCGTGAGGCAGTCGTGCGTGCGTTGTTGCACGTAAAGGCGGGAGAGCCGACCAAAGACGTTTCGGAAACTGCCACGTGGCTGGAGAATAGGGCGGGTCACCAAAGATGAGCACGTTGGCGTCCCTTTGTCAGCAACTGACGCGCCACGGCAAGCCGCATGCACCGAGAACGGAAACTTAAGGGAGCTGATCACCGGGGTGGAGAACAACATTGGCACGTGGCGTGGGTGCGCACTGGTGGCGATACGTTCCGACCCGTTCGCATCTCCGGGTGCTGTGTCACCTTGCTCCCCTACAATCCCATCCTGCACCGCGCTCACCGTTGCCGGCACACCTTTGAAGAAGGCCACGACATACCGTTGCTGCAGGGGCCGTCGCAGTGTGACGGCGGTGTTCAGAGGCTGCCGGGATGAAGTGTTGCGAAACATATACGACACATTCTTCTTCTTCGACGCTGACATGGCCACTTTCCCCCTCACGGTCGGTGGCTGGGGCACGATTATTCCGGGCTGCGGCTGCTGCAGCGGTGGTGCAGCTTTTTCTTCCTCTGCCACTGCAGCGAGAAAGTCGGCGGCGGTACGACAGCCCCTGGTGTCGACGATGCTCAGACTCACGAGCACCGCGTAGGGAACGACACGCAGCCCCTGTGCCTGGGTTGACGCAGTAGGAAGTTGAAGCTGAACTTCAACGCTGATAGGCGGCTCTTGTTCAAGGGATACGGAGCTCATCTTTCTCTCGATGAGGCGATACCGCAGCTGAGGCAGTTCTTCTTCGAGGAAGGGTGCTGGAGGGGTGATGGCAACGACAGTCACATCTTCGCCACGTGTCCAAACACCACTCTCCGTAGTGGCAAGACGTACATCACGGAGCTCTAACCGGTGCAAAGTAGCCGGTGCTAGCCCTGTCACGTCCACAGCGCTAGCCCCAACTTCCACCTGTCGTACAAACACGGCGTCTGCCTCGTCGCTTTTGTTGGAGTCACTTTCACTATCACTGGTACTTTTCTTCGCGCCACCGGCCTCGTTGATGACAGGTGGGAGCGGGATGCATAAGATGCGGGCCGTGCACGGAGGCAAGGATGGTAGCGCCCCATGTCTGGCAACGCTGTTCCTTCGAGTAGCCCATGAAGACCAATTCCACGATACACGAAACGACGCACAGCCACGTGAGCTGGCAGAAGAGGGGGAGGGTGAAGGAGCGGTGATCGTTTCAGCCTTTCCGCACACTCGGAGGTCGTGTATCAGCTTCAGACGTTGCACTTGAATTGGAGCATGAACCACAGCGAGCTGCTGTGTGCCAGCAACAACATCGGCGGCCCTTCCATCGCCAGCGGCGTCGCCATCGAAGAGAGCTTCCACGCCACACAGCACATACGCGGTGCGACTCGCACTGGTGTCTTCGGCGTTGATGCCGACCCTTTGCGACCCTCCCCCCCGAGCGTCCTGCGTGGTGGGCTCGACAATAGGAATGTCGTATTGCCATGAGGGCGCGTTTGGCAGCCCGTCACGCTTTCGAAGCTGCATGCGACGTGCAGTGAAGGGCGCCAGCCGGATTCGTAACCGACATGAGCCGGCGCCGCCATGAACCAAGGCACCATCGTCACTGCTGCTGAACACGTGCTGCGCCAGCTCGTTGCTCCAGTGAGCTGCTCGGAGCGAGGTCGGAGCGGCCGTCGTAGGAGTTGCTAGGACGGCTGCCTTTGCCGCTGCGGTACTGGGGCGGTGGGTGCGCGCTCTGGATGAGTGCGACCACCATTCTGCATACATGGTTGCTTGTGTTCGCTGTGCCCACCATTGCCACCATTCATTCTCTGTGTCTTCATTGCACTCCTGGTGTGTATCGCGCCACCATTGCCGCAATTCCGCGACGGCCGACGTGGGGATGTAGAGCACGTTCTCCGGTATCACCATGACAGCAATGTACGAAACCACTCGCACACCAGCTTCACGGTGGGTCGTGTTGATCGCGTTAGCGCATTGCGGTAACGTCAAAGTCATAACACTCGGGCGCCGTCGCACCTGTTCCGCGAACGGCTTTGGTGGCGCCGGAAGGCACAGTACATCTGGAGCGGGCGGCGTGAGGACGTAGCAGACTCCCTCACCGCGCGTTAGGCGTGTACTTCCATTTCTGCCACACGGAACTGGAGATGGACCGTCGCCGTCTGGCTGCACCACCACCAGAGACGCGGGCCGCTTGGAGGACCGGGCGAGGGCTTGCACAGCCGCAGTCGCCGAGACGGAGAGCTGCGCCCGACGAATCGCGTGCAAGTCCTGCTCGTGCATCAACGGTTCGAGTCGGTCGGCTGTGTCCCTTCTCGTCCGACATGCGTGCACACGGACGTCCGCCACCGATCGCGGGGCGATCTCGCGGATGCGTATCTCGTAAAGGGAACCCGGAAGAAGAGGCGCCAGTGTGACCGTCGGGCTAGGGCACGTTGGTATCATCCGCACGCACCCATCCGCGTCATCGCTGCTGAGCTGCCGTGGTGACGCAGTTGCTTTGCACGGCAGGGCAGCACCAACACGACGGGTGGTGACGTAAAGCTTTGTGTTCGGCAGCGATAAGGCGCGAGGAGAAACGACGGCGTCCGCTGAGCCTTCTCTCGAGTGACTCCACAGAGTACCTTCCAGTATTGTTTTGAAGTTCAGACCGCTGCTCTGCCCTGGCCACCATCGCCAGCTCAGCTGTAGCGATTGGGACGTACGCCAGCCCACGGCCAGCCCCGACATGCGCGGACACTGCGGCACGTAGCACAGCAGCTGCCGCCGTCGTAATTGCCATTTGGTCGTCGACGACCGTGTTGCCGAATCTGAATCTCCTGCTACCGCTTCGAAGCTACCCCATTCCTCACCGAGGTGACGTACCACGGCGGTTCGGGTCGTCTCAACGCGGGCAGCTGTCGGCCACAGCAGAGGCCCCCAGGTGCGACTCTGCTGAGGAGGCGACTTCTCTGGCGGGCCAGGGAGGACGAGGTCGAGTTGGCGCTCAGCGATGACCAACACCGCTTCCTCCACATCGTCCAGGCTTAGCGTGGCCTCTTGGATGGAGGCGTGGGCGGCCTCCAAGCCGCTGGTGACTCGCACATCCTCTGGCGCAGCATCGTAAAGGGGCTCCAGGGGCTGCGTATGCTCGTCTGCCTCAACGGCATTGTCGCATCCCACTTTGATGAATCCGCGGCATCGCCCCGATGCGGCGCTGCACACTTCCAAGATCGTGCGAGAGCGGTAGGGAAGCCCAGGCGCCAGCTCGTGGTGACGGTGGTAGTGCGCACTTAGCGCCTGCTCGCCCATCCGCGGCTGGTACATCGCACGGTAGCCGTGCGGATCGTAGAGAGAGATGCCGAGGCGCAACTGCTGCTTTGGCGAGAAGCAGCAACGCTGCTCCTTCCCCTCGGCTGCTTTGCGCACTACATCAACTTGATCCACGTGGCAGACGGTGGCAGCCTCGCTCACTGTCACCACTTGCACCAGCGAAGAAGGGGGGGTCAGGAACTGGGCTCGCAGCTTGGAATCCCCGCAGCGACGCCCGGTTACTTGCACCCGATACACAGCCTCGGGCAGCAGTCCATCGACAACCGCCGTGTACCGAACTATCGACGAGAGGGTGGCAGCCCCTGGGCAAGCAGCAAACGAGGTGGGCTTGGCCGAGGCGTCGACCTTCTCCCCGTGAAGCCCCGATTCACCAGGCCCTCTGAAGGCACCGGCGCTACGAAGGGGAAGGCAGTGGTAGGTGCGCTGGTGAGGCATCTCTAACGTACTGGGGAGCGGTTCCTCCTCTAGGAGAGCCTCCCTCAAAGCGTTGAGCAAATCCGTGCGTAGCGGCGATGATGCGTTGCGGAGCGTGCTGATCGCTTTCAAGACGGATGCCACCGGAGCTCTTCTCTCGCCATCGACTTCTGCCTCTCCAGCTGCTCTCCCTATTGTCTCTGCCGCTTGGTACGGTCCTGCAACGCGCACGGTGAAGGCGTTGTCAGTGGACATCCACTGGAGACGGACGCGCAGCGTTGGGTTTCCTCGCTGTGTCCATGCTTGCAGGGATGCCAACTCTGTCCGACTCGTCGCGGCGACTCGCGCACAGTCTTCAGACGAGGTACAATCACCTTGTGCGGTCGCTGCAGTCCTCTGAGGGCCCTCTTGAGCAATTGTCCCCACAAATAACTTTAAGGCGCACTCTTCTTGTATGACATCACGGGTGGTATCGCTGACGGCGCGATGCGGCGGAGGGTTAGCTGCCCGGTAGGGTGGTTGCAACGTGAGCTCCTTTACCGCCGACCGGGTCGAGCATGAGTCGCGGTGGTTACCTGCGGCATCCAGGTCGATGGAAGGCGGCATCACCACGGTTCCTGCTTCCTCGGTACTGCCCACCACGAGATCTTCGAGGATGCACGCCGGTTGTACCTTCTGCCGCTGCCTCGTTTCGGAAAGGGTGCGCAGCCAAATCAGCGGCATCGGCATTGCAGTACTCGATGAAGGTGATGCAGGACCGGAAGAGTTGCAGGCGCTCCACCCGTGAAGCACCCCGACAGCCGAAGACGAGTTGAAGTGCCTGTGATGTGCTCCAAGCAGTGTGTCGAGGAAGATGCGTTGCCAGATGGGGGATCGTGAGCCTTCGACAACGTCCGTGCAACGCAGCTCGACGACCACCACATTTTCCTCGTCGCGCGTCGGCCCATGGGGGCGATCGACTTGAGAAGACGGTCGCGATGGAAGAGGAATGCATACATCCACGAGGGCGAGTCCATCAGGAACAACGGGTATACCAGCAGCAGCGTACTGCTCCTCCTTCCAAGGCCGCACCCGAGGGTTGACCGCTTCGGCATCATGCGTACCGCCGCAATCCCGTGGGGAGGGGCTTCCTCCTTCGCCCTCGTGAGGTGAACAAGCCACCACAGTATAGGTTCGCCTTAGCGCAGGCAAGGCCGCAGAACAGGAGGCAGGAATATCCTTGGTCGTGCCCGATAGCAGAACATCTCCACCGACAAAGCATGCCAGAGAGTTTGGGTAAGGTAATAAGAACGTTATCGCAGAGGCGGTGCGACGAAAAATCTGGAGCGGCGGTTGAAGCTGCTGTACCCCATCCGACCGTGTAGGAGGGGGACTCAGCAGCCACGCAGCATACAAGGCGTTAGAACCGCAACTACTCGAACAGGCGCTAAACTTGCCACGCGTTCGGCAGTCACCACCACCACCACCACCACCACCAGCTTCACCGCCGCTGTTACCCGTACGACTACACTGGACACAGAGAAGTATATAAACTGGAACGCCTGTGTGAAGAGGGAAGTCGTTGTCACCGCTGCTGTGGCTGCTGCTCCGGGGATGCTGAGCTGCAGCTCCCGTGGGTTCACTGAGGGTGTGGTAGGCGAGCCCCGACGCAGCAACGGATGCTCCAGTCGCCAATCCCGTTGCACCCACCACGGCTGGAATATTTTTGTGGTGCACCCGCTGAGGATCGGCACTGCTACACCACGAGATGTCATACCCCACATTACTCGTACCCTCCCAGGCTACGGTGCACGCCGACGCCGACGACGACGACACCAACCGAGGGAACCCCACCAAGTCGATACGAATGCGGGCGTAGGCACCACTCTGACGTCGATCGGCTGTAAAGAAGTTTCGAGGCTTCCCCATGCCGGTGCGTCTGAGGAAGGGGGACGCGACGCTGCTCAGGGAGGTGGCCGTCCCCATGTGCAGCACCGCTTCTCCTTCGGCAAGCACCTCCGCGTGCGTCATGAGTTCCAGGTGCGGCCGTACCAATGAACAGGTAGAGCTGAAAGGATTGGCGGTTGATGTGACTGGTAATGCATAACGCAGAGCCGTCGTGGCGCGCAGCGTCGAGGTCCACTGCTGAAGTAGCTCACCGGTCGGCGCTACCAGCGCAGCGGTGTAGTGTGTCACGACAGTAATATCGATTGGGAGGGAAAGAGAAGTGCCTGCAGAGGTGTCCCGCGCTATCGGCGGGAGCCGCCACGACACCAATCGCGATGCCGGCAGCTGTGCCATCATGACGGGTGTCTGCGCTGCGGGAGGTGTCCTGCGTGAGCGGCTACAGCCGGTGCACATGCCAGAGCGGCGGGCGGCATGCGATGAAGCAGTTTGTTGGGCTTCTGCTGCGTCCGCCATCCCCATGAACGCAGATGCGCATATCTGCGACACCACCGACGGCGGCGCTACCGGCGCCGTCACGAACGCCGCACTACTGTAGTAATGTCCATATCCTGTGCCTCGCACTGTGACAAGATAGACCATACCGGCGTGGAGTGTGGTGAGGGTGAGCTGCGGCTCGCACGTCTTGAACTTACGAGTACTGTCTGCCATATCGAGGGTAGCTAGCGAGCTTCCCTGCGCGGCTGCGTCGCACGAAGCAGCGGTCGGCCCCTCTCGAGGCAGCGAAGTTGTTGCTGCGGAAGCGTACGCTGGCCGAAGCTCTACGTCGTAAGAGAAGGCCATATCGAGGTGCTGACTCAGGTGTCGTCTTAGGGTCAGTGGTGGCACCCAGCTCACTGATGCTTCGTTGGCGGTGATGGCGGAGACGGTGATGCCCTCGATGGGCTCTGCCGGCGGGATCGATATCGAGACGAACACCACTGAAGAGGCTCGAGGTACGAGGAGACGAACATGGGACGCAATGTTAGCACGGAGGCCTGAGGAGGGGACAGCATCATAAAGGGTGGTGCGGTTCACAGAACTCCCTGGGCTGCCTGTGACTCTGTCGTTGGTATCGTCTCCGGCGACGCTGACGTATAGGGAGAAGTGGAGGTGCCCGTCGTAGGGCCGATTCGTGCGGAGAGGGATCTGCAGTAGCTGCACGGACTCCGCAGGTGAGACTACCTGGATAGGGTACCGTTGCGTCGACGATGTGGTGAGGACGCCGCCCATTTCACTGCTCACCTCTAAGGACAGACGAACATCGCGCTGTAGCTGCGCCTTGAGATCAGCAGTGGAGCGGAGCGCCCCGTCATACCCGTCTCCTTCGACGCGATCGACGACGTTGTTGGAGCGGCCGCACTGCCATGGCATCTGAAGAATTTCCTGAAAATACTGGCGATAGATGGCTGCGCTGTCCACGTATACGCAAGCCTCCGCTTCATAATTATACAAGCGAAACACAGAGGCTGACAGTCGCGACGGTGGGGGGAGGACGACAGTGAGGCAACGATCGGGCACGATGATATGGCGTACTCTTCCGGGGTCGTCGGAGACTACCGGCGGGGATGGACCTACAAAGGCGGTGATGCATAGCACGCCTTTCCACAGATGGGCCACCTCAGCAGACTTGCCTTCATTTTCCTCGTCGCAGCTTGCCTGACATGCGGTCCTGACGTCAGTGCCATTGCTATCGTCACCGCCTGCATCTCGGACACTCCCCGATGCCAGGCGCAGCTGCGTAAGGGTCAACCGCAAGTGATGTGGATCAGAGGCATGCACGGGCACACGATACTCTCCGTTGAACACCACTGCCGCTACGACGGGCTCCGCGTCAGCAGGCTGATCAACGCACGTCCAGCTGAGCTCCATCACAGGATGTTCACTCTCGCTTGCAGAAAGGAGCGAGGCATCTTTCCTCGCGTTCGCGTTCTCCGATACGTTGCGTATCAGCGACGAAGGTATGAGGATACGGGCCTGCACATCCGATACAACATAGTGCATCACTGCCGCACTCTCTGCAGTAATCTGGGTGGATGCATGCTGACCGAGAACGTCTGTGCCAGGCCAGCGCTTCGTCGTGCAGACTGACCGCTGGCGGAGTTCCACAAATAGTGGGGTGCCGCGGGGTACACCCCTGCAGTCGATCACCCGCTCTACCGGGTCGACACTCTCCGAGGAGACTCGACGCCCTCGTTCCGCTGTCAGCTCTACCACCTCGCCTAACGGGTTCACCACAGCGCGATAGGTGACAGCCGCGATACCAGGCCACCTTGGTGCTGGCGGTAGAAGAAGCACACGAAGTTGCCGCGTGCAGGAGTCGAAGCTGATGCGGCTTACACTGATGGGTGGGGTGGAGGGGCACGTCCACCAGGAGCAGCTTTGCGCAGGACCAACGTGATTGTTTGCGCAGCGGATCTTGGCAGTGTATTGAAAAGAAGGGCGCAGTGCGCTCAGATGGAGGGTGGCACGAAAGAAATTCAAGGACGCAGTCGTTGCTTCATGCGATTCACTGGTGCCTCTGATGAGCTGTCCCAGAACACGGAACCGTGTCCAGAGCTCATCTGACGGGGCTGGTGAGGAGCGACACATCTTCGATGGAGTCGGATCATGCGCCGTTTCATTGCCACCGGCCACCTTTGCCGTCACTCCGTTGAGCTCTGCAGATACATGTAGGTGCACATCATAGGTGCTGTCTGAGCCTTCCCAGGCCAACTCGCATTCGGTGGCGCCGATGCTGAGCACCACTGGGACCGGTCGGCAGACGTGGAAGGGGCCGAGCTGCACGCGCCGAACGAGACGATCATAGTGATCTAATAGGGTCAGATATGGAGGGGCCTGCACAGTCGCCGTTGTCCGCTCCAGCATGAGCTGCACGCGCAAGGACACTGAAACTGTCGACGCCTCGCCGGCTTGCATCTCAAAGTTGTAATGACGCATTCTGCCATCCTTGATAAGCCGCAACGATAGTTGTTCGAGGTCAGAGGTGGGCTGTGCACTGCTCCCGCTGGCGCCACGGATCTCAACTTCCTCTTCGTGAGGTTGACGCAGCAACTCTTCGTGTTCTTCCAGAGCCACTGACACCTCCGTCCGACCCACGCCGTCACGGTCCCCGTCTCTTTGGAGGGTCGGCACCATGAAGAGGTGCAGTCGCACACGCTCCTCTGGCGCCGCATCCTGCGGCACCAGTGCGCAGTACCGCAGTGATAAGAGGGCAAACTCCTGCGTGACGTAGTGAGGATAGGGGCACACGAGTCTTCCACGGATGACAGGGGCACGCGTGACGGCAGGGACAACTTTCGTGAGGTTTGCGCTGGGACATGTGATCTCCCGCGAGAGGGACGAGCTTTTTGGTGGAGACCATGACGTGTCTTTCTCCTGCACATCTTCCACACGGAGTACGTCCATGCCGGGCTCGAAGCTGGTCGCTGCCAGCAGTGCCACCCGGTGTGCACCGACGTCCACAACCGTGTCCAGGAGGATGTGCTGCCGCTGCGGATGACCGAGGGTGACGGTGAGCCTGGAGCCACAGAGCGACATCAGCTCCACGTAGTAGATGCAACCACTGCGAAGTCCCCGGACCAGTGCAGGAGAGCTCAGCCACACACATTCGAATGTGCGGCCAACTCTGACACCATCAGTAATGCACTCGTCTTTATCTTCTTCCGCCGCATCCACCGCATCGTGCATCAGGTTGTGAGTGATACCCGACGTGGCCACCTTGGTAAACGTGCAAACAGGCTGCTGCTCCTCCTCCTCCTCCGGTGTGGCCAGCTCCGTCACACAAACTTTTACCGGTGTTGTGGAACTTGCCCACTCGAGTTGGAAACAATCCTTCTGCACCCCCACCACGCGCACCTGTGCCAACGTCGGACGCTCCAGCGCCACCGCGATCCCACTGATCCACCGTACATCCTCCTGCGATACCCACGCGGCGAACGGTTGGCGAAGTCCAAGATACACGACGGCGATGGCGCTGCCAGGTGCAATGGACGACGCGAACGTGTACGACAATTTTTCTGCGCACGGCGGCACGTTGCGTAACAACCCCGACGGCGTCCCGGCCACTACACGCTGTTCCGGGCTCCATGTGGTGTCGTCGGGTTCGAGAGAGCACGGGATCGCTTCCCACAGTCGGAGGAGGCCATTCGTTGTATCAAGTGAGAGCAGCGCGAGATGGGCGCAAGGCTGCTGATGTTGCTCTTCATGCCCTCGCGCCCGTTCGGGACAAGTGGTTCCCTTTTCTGCCTGCTTTAGCTGATACCATGCAACCGTCGGATTCAACACATCCACCGTCAGTCGGCCTGAGCTGTAATGGGCAACGCTCAGCACGGAGGTGGTGCTCGTCACTCCCGACGCCGGGAGGCGCGTCGCCAACAATGCCGCGATGCTGGACACCGGCGTGGTGACGCTACCCCTGCTGCACGATTCCCATGCACACCACTGGAGGTCTCGGGGAAGGAGCAGCGGCGGTGACCCTGGAGCGTGCCCGTCGGTGAAGTCGTCTCGACGGAATCCGTCTTCTGCACTGTCAGCAGTCCATGCATCAACGCCACAGTACGGTGGAACGGGTGGCCGAGGTTGCTCCTGCAGCGCTTCGCGGCGGCAGTCGTCACCTTCAGGCCACTCGTCCCTGTTGCGTTCATTCCCGTTCGCCCACGTCGCACAGGTGGCTACTAGCCCCTGCACCGGGATGACGTTCGTCTCGATGCCGGTAGGGAAAAAAGGAACGGAGGGACCCTGAGATTCATCGACACTTGGAGCAGGGCACTCGCCATCGTCGAACACCCTCGCTGGAACAGACTGGCGCCACGATAGAGAGTCGAGGAAGAGATCCTCTCGCTCCGAGAACGTCGCGCACGCCGTCGGTTCATCTTTTCGCGTGCAATAGCGGTTGGAGGTCAAAGGAGCTTGCTTTAGGCGGAATGCTCGTGGTGGCCGCGCGGTCGAATCGCTTGAAGTGTTGCTGCTGTCCGACACGTGGACATCAAACGCTTCTTCTGCTACAGTGACCTCAGTGAGACTCTGCCCCACCGACGTGGTCTCCCGGTCCACATATACGGCGAACGCCTCATCGCCATCGGGATGCGGTGTCACCACGTTCCAGTTTCCAGCCGGCACCGGAAAAGGCGGGCCGCAGCCCTCTGGGAGACGAACGTGGAAGTCCGCGTGCTCGAGCAAGACCATTTCTTTCGGAGAATCTGCTGGCGATGATGGGAGGCCGACTTGACGGGAGAGGTTCACAGAAGGCGGCGTGCAAGATGCGGCGGAAGCTGCAGAGAGCAGCGGGTGTGGTTTGCTGCCTGACGCGGTAGGGGTAAAAGGCTCCTCCGTCGGCCGCGACGATAGCGGGGGTGTCGGGCTGCGGCGCAACTCGGTCGGGAGACAGCGACCTTCGGTATGCTCATCGACGAGTTCTGGCTCCGCTGATTGGGCGTCACGAGCGAGAGACACGCGAAGCTCACGCTGGGTGCCCACGAAGTGCCCTGAGGAACGTATCCATGAGGAGGCGACGTCGTCTTTTGCGCCGTCATCGTCTCCCCTACGCCGGCCCCCTCCAGAAAGGCAATACCTTTCACAAATATTTTCGTCAGTCTCATCATCATCATCAGAGTTGCCTTCATCATCGCCCGTTGCGTAGTCGACGTGAGTTTGTAGGACGCGGGCCCGTAGAAGAAGGAGAGCCAGCAGTTTTTGCACCGCCTTCGATGTCTCTTCGGCTGAGGGAGCAACCGTGCTCTTCTCATGCAGGCTGCTCTGCTCTGTCTCCTCAAGTGGTAATGCTGCTTCACGGCGTAGCTGCTCCACCTCCTGCACGACAATGCACACCTTAGGCGGTAGCGCCACAGAGGTGCTTATCATTCTAGACTGCAGCAGGACGGAAGGTGAAGAGGGGGCCCGGGCACTCTCGGGTGAAAGTTCGAGCGGCTCGAGGCGGTGGAGCCTATCCATCACCGCTGCATCTCCCCGAGTTGCATCGTCCACGTGATGGGTGAGTTGCCGCAGCGCCATCCTAACTCTCTCCGCCAAAATCTCCCGCTGAAGGGCTGATAAATGAGGCTGTCGAGTGCGCCGTCCCTCTCCCGTAGAAACACACAGGAAGAACATCTCCTTGACATGCTCAACTTGCGCCTCCACTAGTAAATCCAGCGAGCAAAGGACGTCGTGCAGCACCACGTGCCGCTCATACCAGGATCGCTGATGACTGGAAGGAAAAAGGGAGAGACGAGGCTGGACGCGCACGACATGAGAGGCCGCCCATCTCACACCGACGTGGCTTTTTTGCGAAGCCCGACCAGCGAAGGCGAACCCAAGCTGCGGTACAGTTTCGCATGCCCACTGTCGGCCACTGGATGTACCACTCTCCATGACAGTATTATCATCCCAACGCAGAAAGCGCCACACCGAGGAAGAGGTGGAAAGGGTAGCAGCCGTGCCACGCCACAGACGCAGCGATGCGACAGCTGTACGGTGTTCCATAGTTGAAGCAGGTAGGCAAATATCGCAGTGAGACCCCACCGCCTCCTCCCCTTCGTTCGGGAATATATGGCCACCCGGAATTTCTGTGGCAGTGGGCGTACTCTGCTCGCTGCGGCTTCTTCGCTGGTCGGACGGCGACCCAGCCAACTCGGAGAAGATGCACAGATACAGATTCCGGTACAGCGCCGCGTTCCACCTGTGGATGCGAGATGCCATGGCACGGGCAAAGGCGCGGATGCGGCGACGCGGCGCGATCGCCTCATAGGTACCTCCGCAGACGTACAGCCCACCATGATTCCAACAGCAGAGCTGCTGCGCTGCTTGGAGCCCTTGCCAGATCCACGGCAGCTCACACAGGTGCTGCTGAATCATCGAGGAGGACACCGCAAGAGATGGCAGGAGGCAAATGTGGAGAGGGACGTCGCGCCGCCACATCGAGGGCGACGCAAGTAGCGAATGCGGCGTACGCATCCAGGCAGCGAGGTGCAGCTCATCCAGGAAGAGGAGCACCGCGGCCGACGTGAGAGGGGCGTCGTGGCCTTTGGTTGAGGTGGATGCGGCCAACTCCGAGAGAGCGGGAGGTCCGTCTTGACGCTGTGCCGCCCCCCCACACAAGCTCAAAAGTCGCTGCGTGTGCGCTTCCTGGAAAATCCGCTGCAGTGTGGCGTGTGCGTGCTCGAGGCTGTCGGCCACGCTGAGGGCGCCCTTCTCGTCGGCTGTCCTACCTAGGGTGTCCTCGTCAAAAGCCGTCTCCAGGGAACCGGGGGTGAGCTGGGCCACCGCCTCGGCGAGACCACAAGCCCTCCATTCACGCGTCTTTCGTTCGGGCGCTCTCTCCTTGCCTTCCCCCGATGGGAGTATGCACGTGGGCGACGACGATAATGATGCTGCTGCGCCTGCGTGCACAGCCTCTTTTCCTTGAAGAGCATCCCGACCATTACAACAGAGGTACACGCGATACTGCACTTCTGCTTCGGCGTCCGTGTGGTGGTGGTGGTGACTGCTGTCGCTGGTGGTGGTGGGTATCGCGGCTGCCAGAGGCCGCCGGGCTCTTTGGTGCAGACACCACAAAAAACTGTGCAGGAGCTCCCCTCGCACCTTCGATGGAGGGTCTGTGGCGGCCGGAGGAGGAGGTGAAGAAGGCGCATCCCACATTGTGCATATGAGCAGATGGGCTATCGCCGCTACCGATGCTGAGCTGGTGGTGACCCTTCCACGGGGGTAGGAGGGCTCCGTGTCACCCCCACGGCTCGTGAGCTGCACGCAACCGCTGAAGGCACGCTCTGCTAGATCCGCTGAGGTGCGCCGGGCAGGCGACCGGGGTGCAGTAGTGCATTTAGACTCAGATGCCGCGGTAGAGGGGTTCGGGCGTATGGCTCGCTCAGACGTTATGTATGTCGAATACGCTTCAGAAATGATGAGCTCATCCACCGGCGCGCCCATAAGAGATGGCGCCACAGAGGCAGCACCGTCCAACGCTCTGCTACCAGGTCGCTGGAGGGGAAGGTCAGCGCTTCCGGTATCCCCACCGCAGATCCACAGGGGTATCAGCCGAGGCTCTTTTCGAGCTTCTGCGATAGCTGCGTGGGTGGCTGATCGGTCCCCCGCGTGTGCTCCTGAACTTATGGCAGCCGTGCAGCGCCTCCTCGCTCGAATAGCTTGAGTTATGCATTCTAGGAGGACTGCACCAGTGCGGACATCTCCCCCGTCATCGCATTGAGCTACCAGCTCCAACACGGTTTCCATCGACGTATAAAACGGAGGGAAATGAGGTGGACCTGTCAGCAGCGCAGCTGCGACTTGAGCAAAGGAGGTGAGGCTGCGTTGGCACTCGTGAAGTTCGTTGAGCCATGGCTGCTGCCGCATTACGTGCGCGGCGGTGAGGGAGCTCAGCTGCAGTACGTGGCGGCGTCCCTGCAGCGATGGCACCCCCGCTGAGGAGGAGGGGGAAGGCCCACAGCCACCACCGAGGACGCTGCAGCATTCCTTGCTCTGGTGGTCCTCACTGCGGGACGTCGACACTGCCACAGAAGACATCACCGGTGCGGCATCACCTAATATGAGGCGGCACGTGCGCTGCTGAACAGAAGGCAGCTCGAAGAAACGACGGACATCATCCTGCCCGTCGATCCATTGTGTGATCAGTGCATCGGTGCAGTCGTCACGCGCTGTCGATGCCGTTCGTGGGGGACGCTCTGTCTCCAAAACAAGTAGAAAGAAACTGGAGGGGTAGGCATTGAGGAGCCGTAGGAGGGCACCTGTATCGATGACCGCAGGCCACGTCCCGACGCGACAGCGTGGTGGCGTAAGGGCGACGAGTGCTGGCTCTGCGCTCAACGTCGACGTGGCCGATGGAAGGTGGAATAGACACACTCCCTGCATTGGCGATTCAGAAAGGCGGGAAGCTGTTAGATGAATTTTTTCGTAAAGAATCGGTGACAGGTAGGTGGTGTCACGACCTTTCGGAGTCGTCTCCGTCTTCACACCGGCACAAACACACACACACACACACACTGAACACGGCACGTCTCTCAATACGGAGCGAGCAACCAGTGAAGAATGTGAGCGTAACAACAGCCACACTCCCTGATGAGTTAGGGTGATGGAGATCTATATATATCTATATATATATATACTGTTCTATGTATATATATATTATTCAAATCTAGGCAGATTATGAGACGTTCCTACACGCGTAGGCCCAGGGCGTTACGTGTCAAGAGATGATGATGAGAAGGAGGTATAGGTAGCTGCAGATATCGAGCACCCGTGGTAGTGGAGCAGCTGCAGAAGAGCAGCAAAAAAAAGGATGGTCGATGCCATCTATCGAGGTTTCTGCAGGGATGTACGCACGGGAAGCCGGGCTGCCCACAATCTCGGCCTCAGAGAGAACAGAGAGGGCAATGGAGCGAAAACTGGAGAGGCGGCGCAAGAGTGATACAGTGGGTGGGAGACCACATTGAGATATGGGCCGATTGGAGATGCTCCGGATGTTACATGCATTCACGTGCTCCAAACATCGAAAGCAGCACAAAAGCAGAGAGAGGTGTGCGTACGAGAGAAGGATCTGGAAAATACACACATGGACATGGTGGCAAGAGGAGGGTGCGGGTGCGGCAAACACCCCCCTTCCCCCCTCTACCGCTGTCGACGAGAGGCTGGGGGCTGAGGAGAGATAGAGGAGGTCGGTCCCTCGCGGTACACACGACAGCGAGGTCTCACTTCTCATATTCCTCGCCGCTTCTGCGGAGAAGGGGTGGGGGTGGGGAAGCCAAAAAAGTGGGTCTAGTCGTTCTCGGCAAGTCCTTTGCCTCATCCAACCACATTATCTCTTTGCCATGCCGCCTTTGTGGTGCTGGCGCTCTTCTCCCCCGACCGCCGCATGTTCCGCTGCTACTCTCCTCGCCTTTCGATGTATATGCTTCTCTTGCCGCTTCGCCGTGCATTAGGTTCTGGAGGTGGGTGGGTTGTGCGATGCAGCGATTTATGCGTGGAGAAAAACTTTAAGAAGCCAAAGCACGAGGGAGAAGAGGGGGGGGGGCTATATGTAGATGTATATAAGATGGGGGATAGAGCCTCCACATTGCACCCCCACCGAGTTCCTATCCCCGCCTCACTTCTCTCCTTCCTCATGCTCTGCCCCCCCGCTTCCGGAGAGCCCCCGCGAGATGGCCGTGTCTCCCCAGCCTCTCAAAGGATATCGAGGAGGGGGACTTCGCATTCTCTTCAGAACGCATCGCGCAAAACTCACAGGGGAAAGGGAGGAAGCAAACAATATGTGCAGAGACGATGGAGTGGGACGAGAAATAAATATGGGACGATAGTCACCAGATGGACAACATCTGCACCGACTTCTCTCACCTTTCGCCACCTGGCCCGTTCCCATTACCGGTCCGGCTGAAGACTTTCCTTCTCCCCCTTCTTCTCTTTCGAGGAGACGGCGCGGGGCGGCGGTCGTGTGAGCAGCGCCGCCAGCTGAGGATACGGAATTTTGCCCTCCTTGTCGCCCTGTGCGCCTTCGAGGAGGAGGGCGGCCTTCTCACGGCCCAACACCCGTTCTGCCGTGGCACGGAGGTCTGCTACTTTCACTTTCCCGGACCGGTCCGTATCGAACTCAGCGCAAAGGTGGCCCAGCAACGCGAAGAGTCGCGCCTTCAGCGCCACGTCAGTGGCTTCCTGTTCTACTACGGCCCATGCCGGGCATGTGGTTAGAGCAGGGAAGCATTGCTTTAGATCATCCATGTACACCGCCAGCACCTCCTCTTCCGCCACACCATCGATCACGCGGAGCTCACCGAGTTGCGCATGCATGAAGGTAAATAGGGATGCTCGCTGATGCATCGCGTGGTCGTCACTGCCCGTCACGAAGAGATCCACACTCTCAAATACGCGAAACAGTGTTTCCGGTATGACCGACTGCAGAACGATCAGCAGATACCGCTGGATGAGGCGGTGGTTCTGCGCTGCGGGGAGGCAGAGCGCTGCGTAGGCGAGGTCAAATTGGTCTGCGGGCGGTCGGCGGTGCTCATGGAGAAGGACGTCGACGAGGACCCAGATGCGATCCCGCTCCATGTCGCCAAGCAGGTCAGACGGCGCCGCTCCACTTGCACTTCCACCGCACAGCTCGAGGAGCTTCAAACACGCATCGAGGAGCTGCTCGTTCTGGAGATCGGCGTTGCGGTGTGCCTCCTCCACAATTTTAGCGTGCTGCTCCGCGTTCCGTTGCCCCACAGGATCCTGTACCGCGCTCGGGGATGATACAGCCTCGCTCTTAGACGCGAACGGGTTCCAGAAATGCCGCCGCGCACACCGCAGCGCGTGTGAGGAGGCGGGAAAGAAAGAGAGGGAATCAGACGTTCCGGTGGCTTCCGGGAGGGCGAGAGTGCCCACCATCGCTGTTGCTGTTGCTGCCGCTAAAGCAGACGGCAGTCGTGTCGCTTTCCCCTGATACACTCCCGAGGAAAACGGGGCAAAGCCCGACCCAGTGAGGCGGCGCATTCGCCGAGAAGTGCTTTTTCTTGTGAAGGATGCGTCACTCCTGTATGTATGAGAACCCTCGAAGTGTACATATATATATATATATATATATAAATATAATTTTGTTTAGAAATGCGAGAAGGGAACGATGGGAGTTTTCAGAGGGGGGAGGGACAGGGAAGCAGCGGGCGACGACCCTCCCAGGGATAAAAAGCGGGTGGGGGTGGGGAAAGAGGGGTCAGTACTTTGGCGGACCTCTACGCACCACATCGGTGTTTGTACAGCGCCCTTCTTCGTGACGAAGACGGAACGCGCGGAAAGGCGGAGGGAGGTGGGTGGGAGGGGAGGGCTGCGATCTCTGTCCTCCACATCCCTCTTCCTCTTCTCTCATGAGAGAGCTCAGCAAAGGAGAAGCAACCACCGCCGCTATCACGCTCCGCCTTCCTACTCCACCCCCTTCTCCTGCCCATGACTTTCTACTCTTGTCATGAGGGGGAGAGGTTAACGAACGGTAACGCTACACGTAGGTTAACAACCTCGCCGACAGGCAAGATAAGAGGAGGAAACAAGCGAATACACGCCGAGTGTGGGTGTGTGTGCATCTGCGAGGGTTTCTTTCAAGTATGTATGAGTGCATGCGAGGGCCTCACCGTTGAAGGTGCACGGGGGCTCGCCTATCGTTTGCCTCCAGAGAGAGAGAGAGAGAAGGCACATACACACATATGTACATCTGTATACGTGCATATCAAACTTGAAGAAGCAATCTCAGTAGTGGGCAATCCTTCTAGGAAGATGCCGCTCTGAGCGAAAGAAGCCTACAAAGCAGAACGGGTGTGGAACTTCACATGGCACGCGGGGGAGGAGGGGTGTCCTTGTCACGGCTGTGCGTGAAGAGGGTAGGGTAGCGCACGGGTGGCAGCATACTGCCATGGTGCCGTTGCTGCTGCGAGGGAGATGACGAACCGTATGGCTGCAAATCGGAAGCGTTCCTGCTACCCAACACGGTGCTGGCATGTGAGGACGGAGTAGGCGTCGCAGCCGCGGGTGGACTAGGTGCCGCTGTGGAGGCCACTGATGGAGGCGGTGATGAGGCAGTCTGGAGTGCTGCCTCTAATCCCGCAAACCAAGTCATGGCGCTCAACGTGGGCGGGGCGGCAACGTTTGCCTCTTGACACGTACACTCACCTTTCACTGGTGGCGCCGGGTGGTGCGCAGGTGGCGAAGGCCCCGCTTGCAGGGGCGGCGCCCCTACTGGACGGCACGCAGGGCGATACTGCTCCCCAGCGGGCCCGGCATCTACTTCAACTTCTCTCACATTGCCCCCAAGCTTGCTGCAAGCCGCTACATGGTCCTGTGCACGTGCTGTATCAAGGCGGTGCCGCACACGGTTTTCCGTTCCGTGCGGCGTTCTGCAGTTGTGGCTTCCCGTCTCCGTTGAACTCTGCAGCCCCCACGAAACGTGTGGGGGTGTCGCTGCTGCAGCTGACGGCGGTGAGACGCCGTCAGTGTGAGCAGCACTCGACGAGGTGGGGGAGGTGAAGGGTTTGGCGTGGCGTCTTTGCAGGTACCGCTGCAGTCGTTCCACCCCATCGGCCAATGCCTGGTTGTCTTGAAGTAGCTGACGCCGCTCTTCTTCGGATATTAGCCACGCATTCATGAGCCTCTGGTGGTTCTGCAGCGCCACAGCAAGCTCTGCTTCTAGCTGTGCAACCTGTTCCCTCTGCTTGCTGTCGGTTGTCAACGGGCAAGGGAGGGCTTCCGCTTGGGATGTGATCGAGAAAGTCGTCTTTTCTGGCCTTGCGGCCGCAGTGGACTGAGTAGAGGGAGGAAGGCTGCCATACACAGAGTTGTTGCTGTCTTTTGTGGGGTGCAGTGCTGCCAACCGCCTTTCCGATTCCTCGACACGCCGCTGCAGGACAGTGTTCATTCGCATCAGTCCAGCGTATCCCTTCAACTCTGAGCTCAGTGCTGCAGCGTCGCCACCACCGGTATCCCACGGCCTACCAGGTGCATCGAACCTATCTCTGGATTGCGGACCACCCTGTACTGTCGCGGCGGAGGAGGCGTGGTTGAGAGCAGGAGACGTACCGACATATCCGTCCGCTGCTGCGCCTGAAGCGGCTTCCAGCATACCGAGCTGTTCGCGCACCATCTTGATTTCCTCCCGGAGATACTGGGATTCATTCTTTTCTTGTGCCAGTGCCTCCTGCAGGACCTCCGCATCATGCTCCGCCTTGGTGCGCGCCAGGCGCTCCCGCTGCGTTAACAACGACGACTCCTTCTCCCTGCCCCGCAGCTGAGCGAGCTCCGTCCCTACTTCGCCCAGTCGCTGCTTCAGCTGATCGACCTGAGTTCGTAGAACCTCCGCGGTGGTTTCCTGCTCAACCGTGCGCCGAAGTTGCCGCGCAAGATGCTCGCGCTCTTCCTGCGCCTTCACTAATTCCCCCTGCGCCGTCCGAAGCTGCGCCTGCAACGCTTTTATTTCCATCCCGTGCTGACGCGAGTCCTCCTGCCGCTGTTGGCGCAACTGGTCTTCATGAAAGGTCGCATTTTCCTGCGCCCTCTCCAGCCGACGCTGCAGCCGCTGGACCTCCTCCACGTGCACCTGAAGCTGCTCTTGATGCTGTCGACGCAGGGTGGATAGTTGAGCGGCATGCTTGGCCTGTTCGATGATCCCTTCAGTGGCACTGCTGCTGTCCCTATCCCGTGGTGGAGCCTCACCCGATCTCCCTTGACTCTCCTGCTCGATGCCAGAGCTACTCACGAGTTGCCGCTGCAGTTCAGAGAGGCGCTTGTGCAGGTGCTCCATCTCGTCTTCCGCCGCTTGCCACTTTGCACGATACAACTGCAGTTGCTCTCGAAGTCCCTCATCAGAGGGCGTTAACGATGCGTTCGTCCCAGTGGGCCCGGCGTGCTCGTAAAGCAGCTCCGCCGTGGTCAGGCGTCTCTGCACTTCCTCCTTCTCCCGCTGGGTACTTTGCAGCTTCTGCTCCAGCTGGCCCAACTGCAAGGCCTGCGCTTCCTTTTCTTCCTCTCGCGTTGTCAGTTGCGCTTGCAGTTCATCTCGCTGCTTTTTTGTCTCCAGAAGCTCCCCGCGCAGGCGACCGAGCTCCGTTTCGAGAATCTGATGGGTGTGCTGCAAGGCACTCCGCTCCATCTGTGCCTCATTAAGGGCGGTATCCCGGCGTGCGAGGTTGGCGCGGAGATCCCGAATGAGCAGTTGGGTATCCCCGTCGGAGTTGCGATGGGATCTGCCGACTGCTGCGTAGAGCCCGAGCCCAGAGCGGCCCTCCAGCGGAGACTTGATGCTAAAAGAGGAGGCCGGGGTGGGTGAAGCAGAACGCGGCTTCTGCATTGTTGCCGTCGCAGCTGTTTCATGCAGAGATGGAGCGCTACTGAAACCCTCCAGATGGCGTGATAGTGCCCTACCGTGGGAGAAGTCCGACCCACTCGAGTGGGCCTGCTTCGTTTCTCCCGTTTCCAGCCACACGATCGCCGACCTTCCGTCGCGCTCCAGTGCCACCGGCTCCCCTTCCACACCGTCGCCACCACACAATAACCCGCCAAGGTCGTTATTGCTCGATCCCGTTGTCCTTCCCTGTTGCGTGGACAGTCGCTGAAGGTCCGCCTCGCGCCGCATCTCTTCGAGAGAGCTGACGAGTCGGCTGACCTCGGCGGCCCGCTCTAGTAGTTCGCGCTCGAGACGGAGGTTCTCGTCGCGAACGAGGGCGAGCGTCTTCCGCGATGCTACGAAGTCTCTCCGCAAAAAATCGAGCTCTTCATGCGCAGACTTGAAGTTCCGCTGATGAAGCGCTCTGTAAACATCCATAGAAAAGTCGCAAGCGGTGCGGACGGCTTCGGCGGTGGTGACAGTCACAGGGGTTCTGCTTCGCGTCTTTCGGGGGGTCTGTCGCTGCCCCGCCGTGGACAAGATGAGCGCAGGGGCAGCGGCCGGGCTGTGAGAGCGTCCCCGGCTGCTGTTGGTGCTGCTGCGAAAACCAGAGATGTTTGCACTGTGCGGTCGACGGGTGCGCAGCGGCGACTTAGGAGAGGCACGAGGGTCAAGGCGGCGCGCCACGCGTGGCTCACTCAGGTGCGCGTCAGAGGCTTTACCCCACAATACCCACGATGATGCCGCATCTCGTGGTGCTGAGGTGGAGTTGGTCGAGCTGCTCCTTTGTGTGCCAGGACTGTCTTGCCGGTTTGCGGGCAGCTCCACCGAAGGGCTGAGCGGGCGCGTGCCAACACGCGTCGCATGGTGCGGGGGAGGCGGTGACGAGTCAGGCGAAGCCCTCGCGGAAGAAGATGTAGACATCGAGCAATAGCACGCACGTTCACCTCCTCCTTGCGTACGGAGGCAGTCAGGACGAAGCGAAGTGGTGATGAAGAAGTGCGTGCGGTGAAAGCGAGGGAAGGGGAGCGGGTCGCCTTCTCTTTTGAGAGGTCTGCCCGTCAGTTGCTCAAAGGCAAAAGAAAGCAGGATAGTCGATCTTTGCTCTCCCTCCGACACAACAGCAACAACAACGAAAATACTGCACCTCCTTCGATCCACATATATCTATGTTGTGCGGGTTTATCGATACCTCGCGGCTATTCGTGCTATACGTGGAGGCGTACCTATGTGTACCCTCGTGCGTCTATGAACAAAGAAGAAGAGAGAGCGACACAGCTACTCTTGACCAGCGAGGACACAGGCGGTAATGATCAAGAGAGAGAGAGAGAGAGAGAGAGACGGAATCAGTTGGTCTACTCGCGTGTATGTGCCTATGTACGCGTGTGTATGTGTGTTGAGAGTCCTCGTGCGCCCTTTCCCTTCTTTCATTTTGAGTGAGGAGTAACTATGGATGTCCTGTACCACCGCAGAATGCTTCTCTCTCCCTCCCTCGCGCGCGGGCCCTTCTCTGAGCTTCAAGTGCCGCGGCAGCTACGGCAACACACTGACCAATACAAAGGCAAACGATCATTTACAGAGGGGAGTCCATTTAGTAGTGAGAGGCGAAGAAGGAGGCAGTAGGAGGAGAGAGGGAGAGCAGTTGCAAAAAGGCCGGGGGGGGGGAGGAAGTAGGAAGGCATCACAGGGGCTGAGGAGAGCCATGGCAATCTCATAGAGCAGAGTGGGAAAGCAGAGACTCCCTTTCGCCACCCGAAGGGCTAGGAGCGGTGAGGAAGAAGGAGTACCGAGAAGCTGACGTCGTCATCCTCTCCCACGCTACTTCCTCTATTTCCCCTGCAAAATGCTTATTGATGTGATCGTGTGTCACGTCGATTGGGTGACGTGAGAGTATTCGATGCTCCTTCTTCTTCTTCTCCCCCCCCTCTGCACACTCTTCCTATCCTTCCTATCCTTCCCTTCTTCAGCTTCTCCTCTGTCTCTCCATACACGGCAGTCTGTACACGGGGAGCAGAGGAGAAGACAAGGAGGGTGGGTGGGCGGGCGACGTTGGGAGTGGCCCGGTGCGGAG
This sequence comes from Borovskyia barvae, assembly GCA_030849085.1. Taxonomy (NCBI): domain Eukaryota; phylum Euglenozoa; class Kinetoplastea; order Trypanosomatida; family Trypanosomatidae; genus Borovskyia; species Borovskyia barvae. The sequence continues at coordinate 172,880 of JASAOM010001094.1, read as the reverse complement.
ACAGCGGCCGCGAACGAGATAAACAAGACTGGGGCATCGTGCGTGGGCGTTGGGAGGGGGAGGGGGAGGGTTTACAAACGACACCGCTGACTCCTCTTTTCGCCATGCATATCCGCTGCTTCCCTTGTAGAGACTCACGCAGCAGCAGTGAACGACAGCGGCCCTTCTTCCAATCTCTTTCCCTTCGCCTGCCCTCTTCTTCTTCTTCCTCTGCCGGATCGAGGCATGACAATCGCGCTCCCGTAACAGCTGTAATGCGGAAGGAGAGCAACCCCTCCTTCTTCCCCCCCTGATATAATAATAAAGACGATGCGACGAGGAAGAAGGGAGGGAGGGGGGGGGAAGAGGAGAAACGCGAAGATCCAGAATAAAAGAGAGGCCCCATCCAGCCCTACATCATTTCCAGCTCTGGGGGGAAGTCCATCACAAGAGGGTATCCGAGCTGCAGCAGCTGATCTCGTTGCTGGGCGAGTCCGCAGGGTGCACAGGGACAGAGGCAGCAGACGGCCGCCGTGCACGCCGCCACCGTGATGGCCAGCTGGGACCCACACGAGAGAGAGGCATTCGAACCAGATGCGTCCCTGTTGGAGGGCAATTTGGGATGGACCATATCGTGGGGAGCCGTCATAGGCGTGCACGAGCACGTGCAACCTTGTCGACAGCACGTGTAACAGCGCAACGCCCCTCCGTCGACGGCGGTGTCAGGAGCGAGATGATAATGCTGGCGAATAAGAAGTCGATTCGCCCAGAATGCGCAAGGTATGCAGAACGTCATTTCACAACAGAGGCAGCACAAGGGACAGGCCAGGCAGCAAGCTGTGGGATGGGCACAGTAGAGGCAGTCGCTATCTGAGCATGTCCATACACAGGCATAGTCGATGAAATGGATACATCCACAGCAGGTATATCCCCCAGCTGCAGAGGAGGCCGATGCGGAGGAGGCGTCACCGGCTAACCAAGGGCGGCCTCCTCGTACCGTCGTTCCCACCGGGGATGTCATGTTGGCATAGCAACCATCCAGCGGCAGACCAGTTCTCGGGTCAACGAGGGATGCAGGCGAAACAACGCCATTCAGGGAGCGGAAAGGGAGAAGCGGCGGTGCCGACGATTTTTCACCGCTGCTGGCGTGCCCCACGCCGCACTGCTGCGGTGGTGCGGGAGCGCTTTGGCCCGTGCCGACTGCACGGCGCTCGCCGTTGCGCTCCGCAGAGCGTGCATAGTAGGCTGGGCCCAGCGTGAAGTAAAGCTCCGGCCGGAGCAGCGCCGGCGGCGTGCAACAAGGAAAGGCACCTGCGCAACAGATGTAGCGACTGCGAAGCTCATGGAGAAGAAGGCTCTGACGCTCGCGGAAAAGAACACACGGCATTGCGCAAAAGCAGCAGCATCCAGCGAGGCCAGCGCAGAACTGATGGTCGCATGCACTACATCCGTCGACTGCCCAAGGGAGCCCAACGGCATCAAAGCTCGAGGAATGGTGGCCACCGTCACCGCGTCGTTGTCCTTCTCTGGAGAGAGATGATGGTCTGCTGGAGACTGCATGGAGAGTGTGCGGCAGCAAGTCCAGGGTGAGGTAGGGTGACCGGCGACACACCACTGCGTCCTTTCGGCTCTCAGCGGACACACCATCGCCCACACCGTTTGTTGGGCTGTACGGCCCATCATCGTTTCGGCGTGGCGAGGGAGACGCTGCGTCTCGGGACACCGCTGGCACGTGGGAGGACGGTGGTGCGCGCGTACGACCAGCTTCGTCGCTGGGCACCTTTGTCCAGTTCAAACGGTCGTCGAGACTGTCTTCCAGATAGGAGCTGAACGAGGTGCCCCGGTCGCCGACTTCGCTATCGGACGCAGAAGTGTCAGGGTTCGCCTTTCTCCTACCACTTTGGTGTGCCGGGTGGATGCATGGAAGCGCCTGGCGTTGGCGCTCTGGAGGGGGATCGTGCGTCACCCTCTTGTTGCGATCATAGCGGTTGCTCGAGCGAGCGACGTTGTTCCGGCGGCTCTCCGAGCCTGGAGAGACCGCGGCAGTCATCGCGTTTCCACACGCAGGGCAATGCGGGCAAATCACAGGATGATGCGTTGCTGTCGCCTTCAGATACACAGCGAACTCCTCGGGAATATAATAGCCGCACTGCGCGCAGCTCGTAGCCCAGGCGTTACCAGGAGTGCGGCCATCTGCGGGAATGCCCGACGGCCTGTCGGCACGAGGTGCACTGCCCTCTCCCACTGCATGCCGGTTCTGCGGTCGTGGCGTGCTCGCACGACTTCCAGAGGCGGAAGGGGCGACGGGCGGTGGCTGTGCAAGCACCGCGCGACAAGATTCGTGGACTTCGTCGTCGCCATAAACTGCATTTTCCCGACCGTGCGGCACGTCATCTCCACGGTCGCCACTTCCTTGACAATGCGAGAGGCCAAACTGCACGGACCCACTCTCATCGTATACGTTATGACTAGGAATGGACGGGGCGGCACTTCTGCGTCGGCTCCTCTCCGACTTCGACGTCAGACGAGGATAGGAGGCGACGAGACCCTCTTCCCGCTCCTTCCTATTACGGTGCTGCGACACATCGTGGCTTTCGTTGTAGACACTGTGGCGCTGCTGCTGCTGCGGCCACGTTGGAGAGCGCAGCGTTTGGGGCGTCCGCGGCGACGACGCTGCACGGGGGATGCTCACAAACTCTTCCGCTGCAGACGGTTGGCGCCTGGCGGAGGAAGAGGAAGACGGACGTTGACTCGCTTCCGCCGTCGCTGGACGCCGCCATTCTTGCTCTTCAACTTCCTCGTCCATCGCAGCTTGATACGCTGACGCCGGAGCGCTTCTGCTGCTCTCATCCACATGGCAACTGCCGCCGTTCCGCTCGTCTTTGCCATCGTGGTCGTCGTCGTACTCGTCTCGATAGGAGTGACACGCTGGGCTATGAGGAATAGGAGATGGAGCAAGGGCAACGAGCTCTTGCGTCGGCTGTTCGGACTGGGTGTCTGTGTCTTCCTTGGGTGGTAGCAGCATCCCTGTACGACGGCTATCTTGGTGAGGGGAGGGCAGCATCTCCGATGAGTTGTGCTCCGAAGGTCCGAATAGAGAGTTTTCATAATAGGGCATCTGGTAAAAAAATGCGTGAAAGGGGAGGAGGGTGCAGAGGGCACACGCACGCACACACACACGTATACCACAGCGAACCCTCTAATAATAATAAAGAAGAAAAAATGGAGGCTCGTTTCTTATTCGGGAATGGGAAGCTGCACCGATCGCCTTCCACTTTCCTTCCCTTCTTTTTCTCTGCGTATCGAAGAGAATATTGATGTGTGCATGCGCTTGCCAGTGCAAGATGGTGGCGTTGCTGAGTAATTCGGGAATAGGGAGATGGAAGCCAGGAAAGCTCGAAAAGGCGCGAGAGAGAGAGAGACCGATCAGGTCGCAGCAGCTCCTCCCCCCTTTTCGCCCTATTTCTTCGCTGCTGGGTGGGAGCTCGGCGAATGCAGGAGGGAGAATACGATGTCTTTGTGCGAAGGGTGTGTGACACAGAGAAAAGAGGATGTCACACGAAAGCAGGGAGGGGAGAGAGCAGGGGGCTGGGGTGATAGTCGCGGTGCGCGTTGATAGAGGAGCGTTCCGTGGAGGACGACGAAGTCGATGTCCGGTGAATAAAAAGCTAGTATCGCAGGGCTTTCGGAGTTTGTGTATGAGCTCTTCGAGCCTATTCACTCCCCGCACGCCTAACGCACACGTATGGATGCAGGTGTGCAGGCATAGGTGTGTGTGCACGTGTCAGTAGAGTACCAAGATACATCCCAGTAAAGGATGGGTATGGAAAGAACGAAAGGAAGAGAGAGTGTGTGTGTGTGTGTGTGTGCATGTTAAGCGTTCGCATGGAGGAGAAAAATACTCTTTCAGGAGAGAGGGAAAAGAAGGACGGGGGGGGGATGGGAGACTCGAACAAAAATCAAAGCGGAGGAGGCTGTTGCTCCTCCACTTGCCGCGCATCCACCACCCACGCGTTGCTTCTTCATCCCCCCCCCTCCTCCGCCCTTTCTCATCCTGTTTGTGTCATACTGAAGGAGAGGATTTGCTGTGTTACTCTCTCCCCCTCCCTCACCACGAGTATGTCGCAAGGAAAAAGAGAAACAACGACGACGACAACAAACAACCCTAACGCACATTGATAGCGCTAACAGGCGGAACAAACAAAATGGTTCTTCAATATAAAAAACGGATCACGCACACACAACGAAAGAACTACAGTACTGCATCTGTGCAAAAGGGAAGTGAACTCGAGAGAGCGATATATCGAACCCGGTACGCATATATTATTCTATCCACACAACTCATCTACTCTTTCACAAAAAATTATACACTTCCTCACCGCCGTTTCTCCGAAGTGCATGAAAGAGTTGAACAGCGAAGATAGAAGACAACAACAGGCCCCCCCCCTCTCCCTCGCCCCTCCCCCCAACCTCTCCCCGGAAGGGCTGCAAACAGAACAAAGCGGTGTCGGTAAAAGACAAGGAGGAGGAAACAAAGACGCTGCCTTTCCTCTTTCTCATCATCACCATATAAAGCCCCCTACTAGCTTCTGTTTATCGCTGATGGGGGGAGGACAAAGGGGGAACTCCCCATGTCACCGCTGGCGGTAAAGAAAGAGGAAAACGGATGGGAGAAGCGGGGGTGGGGTGGGGGAGGGAGTAGAAGGAGAACCGGCAAGGTTGGGTGATGGTGCACCAACACTAGCAGCTCCCCAACATAAACCATCACCTACACCGCAAAAATGTTGAGAACCTATTTACCTCTCCCTCTCTCTCTCCGGGAGCGTAAACGGCAACACCACCACCACGATGGAGACCGAAAAGTACAGAAAAGAAGAGTGAGGAGCCACCGAAGAGAACGACATCAGTGCAATACTCTTTTATTCTTCTTTCATGAGGGATTGACGGCCCTATTGGCGACCATCGTGGAGGCGGGAGAGAAGAGGAGGGAGGGAAGTGAATGCGGAGGCTCCTCTCTCCCTCGTTTTTTACCTTCACCACCTTCGATGTCCCCCTCCCCCCCCTCCACCCCCCGCCTCTAGACAGAATAAATACAAAAGCACATACGTCACGTACATATTTGTTCTTTCTCCTTGAGTTTTGCTGTTGGTATTGCCCGTCAGACTGCGTCTACTCTCCTCCTCTTCTTCGCACTTCCCTTCCCATGTCCCTCCCGACGACGGAGTTATGGATGCGTTCGCAAAAAAGCGGTGGGGGGTGGGGTGGGGTGGGCAGCTGCAGAGGGAGGGGGGGGGGAGATGGGGAGGGGAGAGGGCGTGGGCGTCTGTACATGGAAGAAAAACGTCACCACACACACAGAGAGAGCGGCAACCATACGGGAAAAAGGCATAACATACCTCTACACACTTACACACACAAAAAAAGAAAAAGTTCAACCAGCTCAAGCACGCACGCGCGCGCGAGAGAGAAAGAGGGAGGGAGGGAGAGAGAGAGAGGCAGAGGAGGCTTCTTAACCTCTCTCTTCCACGCTGCTCGAATGACCCCCACGACGTCTTCCCCCCCTTTGTCTTCTTCTCCTTTCCGTTCTAGTTTACATTAATGGTCATCCTATTGATACAGACATACTCATACTATCTACATGGGTGCGGGGACTAGCCCAAGAGGAGGAGGAGAAGCCTTTAACGCCCTCCCTCTCCTCCTCCCCCTTTCCTCTCCTCCACTTAATCGACTACATTAGGCGGTGTCCCCCGACGGCGGAGGACCCTCCTTGAAGGCACCACCGCTGTTACCACCGTCGCTGTGGAGCAAGAGGAGCTTCTGCTCCTCCATCGCTTCACAGGCTTGATGGAGCTGATCTTGCCGCACAAGGATGAGGCTTTGCACCGCGGCGACTCGAGCATCTGGGGTGCTGCCCAACTGTTCCAGCGGAGACGCGTTAGGGTCATCATCCAAGATGGTGGCGGAGGCGGGCTGAGGCGGTCGAGAGAGAGCTTCCTCACCTCGCTCCTCCGGATCCTCCCCTTCTTCAGGGCGCGGGAGCACCACACTTGTCTTTGTGGATCCCAGCGTGGCACCTGCCCCGCTAGCCCCACCCCATGGCTGAGATGCTGCTGGGGAGAACCGTCCCTCATCTGCGGACATCGGCGAAGCTGGGTCGTCGGTGGTAGCACCACCCTTACGGATGCCGTAGCGCCGACGGCCCGTGACCAGCAGCGGCAGCCACACATGGGCAAAGGCAGCGGCCATGAGAGGCAACTCATCGAAGAAACGGGAAAACGTCGCGAAGTCGAGATGCGACTTACGCATGACATGCAGAGGGATAGGCGAGCTCTGGTGGGGCGCCAACACCGGCGCGGCACTTTTTTTCTTTCCCTTCTTGTTGGCTTTCAGGTAAGCGGCTTCTTCCTCTTTTGCGACGATGGCAAAAGCATCCCCGAGAGCCTTGACCATGGCTGCGGTGACGGGCATCTGCATCTCCGCCTCGGAGCCTTCGCTGCACTCGGTCTGCCGCAGCGCCACCAGCTGCGCCTTGTGAATGTAACCTTTGCCCTCCTCGGCGAGCACCGCAAAGCTTTCCCAACGGACGATTCCCCTCGTTTCCGGGCTGTTCAGCAAGGTGTCGAGGGCATCGAGCACTTCCAAGGCGGGGATGCTCCGGCGACCGTCGTGTGGCTCCAGGGAGACCTTGCCATGGTGGATGGATTTGCTGGCGAGGGAGGCGCCAGGGTCTGCCCAGTTTCCCCCACTCGCCCACAGCTGCTGCTGCTGAGGTGAGGTCGGGTTGGCACCCCCTGGCGCCGACGATCCGGGTGGAAGAGGCGAGGTACTACCTCGAAACTGCCCCGAGGTGGACGACGGCAAGGTCCGTGAGTTCGCGATCGTGGAAACGCTTGCCCGCGGGCCCCGTCGCCCGCTCATATTGACGTTGCTCGAGCGCGCACTGTTTCCGGCGGCGTGAGCGGCGGAGAAGGAGTTGTCTCCCGCTGCGTTGGTGTGCCGTCCAGGCGCCATTGCGTTACCAGCTGTAGCTGACGCTACCGCTAGCAGTAGCTCTGTCGCGTCCGTTGCGTTGGAACCGTGCGTCGTCGGGTTCACGATCTGAAGAAAACGGGACACCACGGAGGAGGAGCGGGCGTGTGCGGAGGTGGCCCGAAAGGGAACGTCGGAGAGCATGTCGCGAAGCTGGTCCAGCGTCACCGCACCATCTTCGTTGCACAAGAGCAACAGTGATGAACGGAAGAGTTCAAGGTTCGGTGGGACGCCGCCTTCGAGTTTCGGCGGTGCCGCTGCCACCATCGACTTTCTACTCTTCTTAGCGCTCGACTGCCGCGAGATGGCGGTGGAAGCTCTCGTGTTGGGGGCCTCGGCCGACGACATCCTGCCCGCCTGCATCGACTCCCGCTTGACCACCTCAGGGTGGCGCAGTTGATAGGCGGCGACGAAGGCATCCTCCACCTGCTGGGCCATGGCGCGCCGACACTCTTGTTGGGCGTGAATCGACTCCGTCACCTCCTCTGGCGCGCGCAGCAGCAGCAGCGACGAAGACAAGGGAATATACACGCTACTGTCTTTCTTGCCCGTCGGCAGCCGCGGGGCCCCCGTGCCGCTGACGGAGCGCCCCTGTGTGGGGCTCTGTTGCAGCGGTGGCAACGTCGGCGAGAAGCTGGTAGAGCGCCCTTGGGCCACTGGGTTGGCTGGGATAGGGCTCGCTGTGAAGGTGGAGTTGGAGAAGCGACGGGTATTCTTGCTGACCGGGACTGCTGTGAGGGATCCACCGTCGAACTTCTCGTCCACCAATTGGTGTCGCACATCCGCGACAACGGTGGAGCTTTCTGGATAGTAGCGGCTGAGGTACACCGCCGCTTCGGGTGGCTGCCGCAGCTGCTCCCTGCGCCGTCGTTCATCCTCGACTCGGACCTCGTCGGCTTGCTGCTTGCGGTACACCGAGTAGCTGTCCTGCGCCTGTGCCGGTCGCAGAGGCACGTAGAGTGGCACGGTAGCCCCTCTTCCACTGCGCTGAGAAGCCCTTCCAGGGTTCGTCACGGGATAGATGGGCGATGCTGTATCCGCCCTGACTAAGCAACGATCGACTCGGTGCGAGGGATGCAGACTCTTATCTTTGCTGTTCGCCAGCCGCTGCGGGGAAGCGGATCCCGAGGCCGCCCCTTCAGGAGTGGCCTTACCGACGTCCAGGCAGGCTTGCGTCGCTTTTGCAGCGTCGCCGAAGTTTGGATTGTATAGTAGTTCCTTTTGGCCTCGCAGAGCGTAATATTGGAAGAGAGACTCTGTACCGTGCGTGCGGTGCGCCAGCGATGGTGGCTGATGCACAGGCGTGGTGTACAGCAGCGCAAAAGGGTCTCCATCGTCGCTGACGACGAGCGGGGCGCTCTGGTTGACATTGACCGCCCCTGCCACCCTGCTGCGCTTCCCCGAGCTTGCTGTGAAAGGGGCCAGGAATGCCTCGCCAGGAGCCCCATTCTCAGCCGCGGCCTGTGAGTCGCGCATCATTCGCTTTCAACAATACAAAAACCCGCCTTGCTTTGCTTCGTGTGTGTCTCAAAATGAGAGGCTCTCTGGGTAGGAAAGAAGGAGAGATGGCACCGTCGGCTCGATGGCGAGCTCACCCTAAAAAATGCTTCCGGCTCGTCTCCTCGCTTGTATATGGTGGCGTACGCGTAAGCGCGTAAAGAGGTACCTCTGAGAGAGAAAGAGAGAAGGGGGGGGGGAGGAGGAGTGGGTGGGTGGGCGTGGGAAGAGCGCTGGTGCTACCGAGGGCGGCCACGAGGCTGTCTCACAGTGACATAGAAAAGCGCAAGGGGAGGGAAGGTCCTGCCGCACGAGAAGCGGACCGTTGCTTTCCACATGTGGCGCGAAGGGTACGTACACTGACGGGAAAGGGAAGAACGGTAAGCTGCCGCGGTGATCATAGAGAGGGAGGGAGGAATCATAATGGAAGGATGGAAGAGTGATGTGTATAACCCACCACAACCGAGTTTATACCACGTTGCGGAGAGTCGTTACACGCGAGGTTGCAGACAGATAGATAGAGAGGGAAAAGAAGACCAGCCAGCGAAACAGTAAAAGAAGATACCATGACACGTGCAGGTGTCTGTGTGTGTGTAGCCGATACGAGGTGGCATCTCTCCACATCACCGCTACGGTCGTTTCCTGGGGCTTTCCCTGGCGCGTCGGAGCAGGGGAGGGGAGAGGACGAAAAAAGAGGGGGGGGGGGAGGGAGGGAAAGGAGGAGAATGGTGGTGTGCGTAAGCGTGGAAGGGAGAGAGGATGCGACAGCGGAAAGGAGAGTCGTTCGGTGTCGGCGCGGGCGGATAGGAGACCCCTCTCTGAAGAAAAAAAAGAATGCACCACATGGAGCGAAGGGCAACAACAGAAACACACACGCACACACACTTAAGTCGGAGAGTGGGCGACCATTTCTATTTCTAGCGTCACAGCAGAGGGTGGCTGTGGTGATGGTGGTGCGGTATGGGCTACTGCTGGGCCTGGTCGCGGGCCGTCATGGCGGGCAGGATGGTTGCCGGCGGGACAGCGACGGCATTCTCTTCGCTATCCACTGGTCCGTCCGCCTTTTCTTTGTTTCGTCGTTGACCTCCTCCGCGGGCGGGTGAGGAGCTGGAGAGGAACGGGTTGACCTTCCGTAGCCATTGGCGACCGGCTGCCACTGCATTGGATGGAGCTGCCCCCCCGCCACCGCCGCCTCCGCGATACCGGGACACTCCCCCTGGACTAGCACTTCTGTGGCGCACGATATCTTTGTGCTTCCACACCCCCGCTCCGGCGAGAGCTGCGCTGCTTGTCACTCGATCAATCATGGCACTTATCACCGCTAGCAACCCATCGTTGGCGACGCCACCGCTACCGATATAGTTGCTCGTGTTTCCCCCATCTTCTACCACGGGACTACCGCGGAGTGGCATGCGTTCGACTCCGCGCGTCTTGCGGCGCCACCTCGCGAGAAAGCAGATGATCGCCGCTGCACACACCACAACATAAAAGGCGGCTACCACCCAGAGAACTGCTGAGTCGATGGACCACGGTGCATGTTCATGTGATGGCGTCATGGTTGTCGTGTTCGCTAAAGCACCTGCATCGTTGCGCAAAGCAGTGGCAGCGACGGAGGCGAGAGCCGCCCCTCCTTCGCCCATCTTTTCCTTTCGTTTCCTTCCTTTTCGAGGGACGGGAGAGGGATGAGGAGAAGGAGACCCGGCACACACCCCCTCCTCTCGGTAGTCGTAGAGGAAAGAAGGAGGATGGGTGAGGGGGGAATCGGACCAACGCACACGCACTGCAGCAGAGCTTTACGATGGTGAAGCAGCGAAGAGGGCTCAGCTTTTCCTTTATGGTACCTGATATAAGAGCAAGCACCAGGTTCGCACACGCAAAATAGGAAAACAAAGGGGGAGAATGTGGCGAGAGAGAGAGAGAGAGTAAAACATCTTGCGCGAAGTGCGAAGCAAGAGGAGGAAAGACGCTCAGCTAAGCAGCATTGTCGTCATTACAAGCACTGAGGTTCACACATGTGTGCATACACTACGAATAGCGATGGAGATCTTTTGCACTCTTCTCTATTATTATTATTACTGGAGAATGGACAGCGGAAAGGAAGAGCTCTCCACTGCAGCGGGAACGGCATTCTTCTATCCCCCATCTCTTCTCGTGTACTCGGAGGCACGGGATGAGCTGCACGTGGAAGATGCAGTTGACCTTCCCCGAACCCACCTCTTTCTACTCTCTCCCTATGCTGTAAACAAAATGCTCTCTCCTTTACCCCAGCTTCCTCCCCTCCCCTCGCCCCGTGCCACAGACGCTCACGGCAGCCCTTACAACAACAACGGTAGATGGAAGTATCCCTCCGATCACATCCGCAGATGTCTTCCGCACGTTCCCACGCATGCTCCCCCTTGTCTTTCTTGTGGCCTTTGGGTGCTCAAACGAGACGCTTCGCCCGATGAAAAAAGCGAGGCCGGCGAGGACGTATATATATGTATCTCTATATGAGATGAAGAGAGAGTGAGGGGAAGGGGGGGGGAGGGGGGATGTTGAAGAGGGTGGTGGTGGTGGGGGAGAGTCCAATTCTTTTCTTTTCCTCTTTTACCGCAACTCTTTCCTCCTTCTTCCGCACCCCTCACACACCAAAAGGAACGAACGTAGAAAATACGTGGCTGGATGCTTGGAGGAGCGAGCGAGTGTCTCCATGCCGTCGCCCCCCCCCCCCCCTCCCCTCTCCGTCACCTTATTGGCACTAATATTCACAGCAGAAAGAAAAAAAAGTCAACACGCCCTGATACACACACTCAGAGCCATATCCTCTCGGAACGATAGGAAACACAACCCGCCTTATATGTATATATATATATATATATATAAAGCGAAGTGCAAACTGCAGGAGGAAAAAAGGCAACGTGGAAAGGGAGGGAGGGATGCCCACACGCGCCCATCGAACCGACGACACTGCATCAGCTGCCCATTTATCTTCTCTTCCCTTCGTCCTCCGCATTCCGATCTGTCTTCCTCCTTCCAGCTCTTTCCCTCTCTTCTTAAAGCACATCGATGCGAGCCTTCTCCCTGAAGAAAGCAGAGACAAGAGAGGGGGGTGGGCAAGAAGCAGCGAGCGATACACGTGCAGTGGTCACAATAATACAGAAGAAGACGCGCAACAGGAAAAAGGAGGGGGTACTACTATCGAAGCACCATTAGAGGGTCGGGGAGGAGGGAAAGGGGGAAGAGCAGCACGCCGAGCGAGCTGGGAATGCTCACCTGAGTCACTTGACGCGACTCTTTCCTTTCGTTTCCTAGGAGAAAAAAGGGAAACATGCGTGGGGGTACTTCCCTGTGAGTTTGGCTCGGCATTCTGAGAGAGAGAAATGGTCGAGTACACATACACACACACACACGATTGTGAAGGTGGGGAGAGGCGTGAGGTCTTTTCTATTTTATCGAAAGGCGAGTGAGCAACAACAGACGTGCTGTACGAGCCCAGCAGTACGCCACCAGGAAAGGGGAGTGAAGCAACGCGTGCGAGGCTATTCCCACCGCCGCCTTGCCGTTCTCCTCCCCAGCAGTCCCCATTCTCCCTACTTGCAACCCTGGCAGAAGCAAGATAGGTTCGCTGAAAAGTGTGTGTGCGTCGAAGGACACGACTACACGGCGATCTCTACAATTTGGGAGCTGCTGCTTCACTCCCGATTTTTACACCGCCCCCCTCTCCCTCTTTATTCCGGCTTCTGATTTCCCTCGACCCCATTTTCTTCTTTTCTTCACTTTGCAGCCTCAAAGACGTCCGAAGACCCGCGCCGCTCTTCCATCGCCATTTACAACTGAAGAGCGTGACAGGAAACCGTTGCAAGGTACACGCAGCTCGGTTCGGTGTCCCTCTTTGGGGCGTCTGCACAAACGCTCTTTTTTTTGCTTTCCCGTGCCTCCCCCCGGTTTCGCTTATTCCTTTTCCTCGATCTTGTCGCCGCCAACACGCAGGGAGGAAGAGGCGAGGAAAGCCCGAGGGACGGTAGTGGATGTGTGACGCCTTGACTGCCCCTTCTTTTAGTATTGCCTTCCTAGGACCTCACCATTGGACTCCAAAGGCTACCGGGTTCACGCCTTTCGGAGGGGTCAGGAGGAGAGCGAGAAAAAGTGCTATTCGCCTCCACTCACCGCTGTCGCCGCCATTGCAGCAGAAGCGGAAGTTGTTGCTGGGGCGGCATCCGGTAGAGTGTGCGCCTCTCCTGAAATTCCACAGAACGCCCATTGGTCCTTTCTTAATTTGCACTGGGGACACGTTAATTCGGCTACCGGTATGCGCCTCCCTCGGGTGGGCGTCGTGGGAGTCTTCTTTGGCGTCACGCTACGCTGACGAGCACGAGACCGCGGCTTCGCCCGACCAACCGACTCACTACTTTCCGAAGAAGAAGAGGCGCTCTCCTCTGACGATGCCGCCGCAGCACTCGCATCGCTATCATCTGCATTATCCACATCTGTACTGCTGCCACTCCGTCGTCGTTTCAAGGCTCGACGTCCCTTCCCATTGCGGGCATCACCAGACTTGGAGGTGCGACGCTTCACTTTCCCGGCGGTCTCTTCCTGCCGCGGCTGCTTTCTTTTTCTTTCCGTCTTCGATGCAGCCACTGCCCCGCTTATTCGCCGCTCTGCCGATCCTGCAGCCGTCTTCAACGCTTGCTGCTGCCATTCCGGTGTATGCTGCGGCACTAGCGCACTCTTACGCTGTGACACACGAGAAGGGGGCGAAGAGAGGGAGGGGGAGGCAGCAGCAGCAACTGGAGTTGCTGTGCCACGCGGAATGGTGGTCTTTGTCCGACGTACCGCAGTCTCCCCGCGTGCTGGCCTTGACCCTGCGAGATGTTTCTTGACGGCAACACTGAGGGAATCCTTTTTCGCTCGCTGTCCTTTGCGAGGAGGCATGACGAAGTTCCTACGTGTCTCCGAACAGGAGAGGAAGAGAGCGTGCAGCACTGTGTGCGCTAATAGATGTGTTGGGAATATATCCCACGATATTGATTATGCCTTATGCTGACGGAAGGGCATGTGTGTGCGTGTACATGTGGAGTGGGGCGTCTCTCTCTTTTTCTCTGTGCGCGTGGTGAGGAGACTTCTTGAGCATTTCTGCAGAGAAGGGAATAAAGGGAAGAGGAATGAAATCGCGGCGAAGGACATGTACCGTAGAGGACAACCTGGGCTCTGAACGGAGCGAGTACCTTGTGGGAAAGAAGGAGAAAATAGAGCCTTTGGTGTGTGCTCATTTCCACAGTAGCAGCGGCAAAGCCAAAAGAAAAGATAAGTATCCGCAAGCAATAACAGCGACACAACACACACACTTATAAAAGAAAAATGAAGCGAAGAACTAGGGAGGAGAGGCGTCAGGGATAAGGGGTACAGATGGCGAAGACTACGCCTGCCCCTTTCGTTCGCTCTTTCTCTCTCTCGTTTCCTCCCCTTTCAAGCTCACAATGACTTCATGATTCACCTTTCCCATCTGTAATGATGCACACCTCGATTACACATGAGACTGAACGCAGCAGATCATTCCCCTCCCCCCACTCTCTCTTTCTCCGCAAAACAACAGCAGCATACCCGTATGCGCGAGGTGCGAACCGGGAGGAGACACATGAGAGAGCAGCCCTTTTCCTCCTCCGCATTCCCTCTCTCATTCATTCTTTTTTCCCGAACGTTGTGTCGGTTGTGGTTTTTGAGTTTTGCCGGTCGGAGTGGTCGTCCCCTCATTCGTCTTCATCCACCGTCAGCTTGGGCAAGGGCACCTTCCGAGGTCCGACTGCTTGGGCCCGGGCTGAATGACCAACAGGTTCGATGGAGGTCGGCGAAGTCGCCGCTGCGGTGTGCGGCCTGACGCCATCTGTTGCGGCAGATGTCCTGGTAGCCCTTGTCACACACTCGCCGGTGCCGTGGGGGGAAGAAGCGTCCGGGTTGCCCATCAAAGACCGCTTGGTAAGGCGTTTCGCCCGCACCTCCTCCACGCAGCGTTGTACCTCTTTGCTAAACTGTAACACACAGCCCCAGAGCAGCGTTTCATCGGCGTTGGGGTCCTCGCCGTAGGTGACCAGCATGGCAGAAACATCCTCTCGCAGCTGCTGATAACGAAGGGCAAGCTGACTCGCGGTGGCCATGTGTTTGTCCGCTGTTTCCGCTAGCAGCGCCGGCAGGCCGTCAGGGGCATCGGAGGGGTTTAGCGAGGGGAGTCGCTTGGCGTACCAGGCCGTTCGATCTTTTGCTTCCTCCACCACACGACGCATGCGCTGCAGGGTGTAGTTGAGCTGAGACACCTGCTGGCCAAGGTCCTGCAGCGGACTGTTCACCACCGCGCGGATACAGCTCACGTCGTCAGAGAAACGGAGAACATCGCGGAAGGGGTCGCCAACGGCTTCCCTGTTGGGCGTCTCGTCAGATAGAACCTGCTCGGAATGATCCATTAAGGAGAGAACCAGCGCCATGAGAACCGTCGTCTTGCCATCGGTGCTCTTCACAAAGCTGAGTTGGGTTAGGTTTTCGAGGTGAAAACCCTCTGCGGCCATGTGGGGCGTACCACGATTCAAAAAGTTGCCCAACGTCAGGACCATGCGCAACATTTTGGCGAACCGTCCATGGCGCTGCGTAATGGCATTCACCGCCGCATCGACGGCGCTCAACGCGGCCGACACTTTTTCCACCGTCTCCGGAAGTTCATCCGCGGCGGCCCACAGCTGCAACCGCTCGCGTACATCCTTGACGGTGGTAGCCATGGTGTAGAGATACTCCTCTACGTTCGACCACACGACCCTCCCTGCTTTCTTCTCGATGCTCAACGCCGCCACATCTTCCGGCGTGGGGAGCGCCACCGCCAGCGTTTCGCGTCGTTCCAGCGGTAGGACAGCTCCGTCACATGCGACGAGGGCGTTGCACAGCGCCTCCACAGGCACCTGCACCCGCTTCAGCGCGATCGCCACATTCTGCAAGCGTTGCCCCGTGAGGACCATACTACTCTGCTGCTGTCGGCGCTCCTGCTCTGCTCTCTTCTTCGCTGCCTCGGCCTCCGCTACCGCGGCGGATGTCGTCTTTACCTCAAACAGCGCACGTAAGAACGCCTCGTCGATGACGGCATGCTGGAGGTCCTCCTGGTCCGGGGCCGTCCAAATGCCACTCGGCTTGGCGATTTTGACCCAAAACAGCGACTTCAGGCGAGGCCCTGCGTACGCTGGCGTGACCGCTGCGGTCGGGGCGGGGGGACCGGGGGGCAAAAGCGGTGGCGGCACGGGGGCCTTCGGGGAGCCAGGCGGTGGCGGGGGAGGTGGAGGAGCGCCACTTGGTGGAGGCGGCGGGGGAGGTGGAGGAACACCACTTGGCGGAGGTGGCGGAGGGGGAGGAAGACGATGCGACGGTGGTGGTGGTGGCGGTGGTGGCAACTTGCCTGGCAGTGGCGGCGGGGGAGGAGGAGGAGGGAGAAGTCCTTTCGGCGGCGGTGGTGGTGGAGGGGGGCGCGGTGCTGGAGACGATCCATCTGCTGCGGGGTCTATGTGCTTCAATGGGGTACTGTTTAATGGGAGAGGTGGTGGTGGTGCTGTTGCAGTTCTTGAATGGGTCCACGGATTACTTTCCTGAGCATTGTCAGTTCGTGAGGTGCGGACGAGGTGACCACCACCGTAGAGGCGCTCCGGCGTGGGTGGACGAGGATGCACCTCTATGCCTTCCGGGGCTGGCATTCGCACGATCCTGGGGTCCGTCTCCGCCACGTCATCTTCGCCGTCGAATCGACGCTCATCTTCGCTGGCCATACCTAGTGAAGTAGGGAGGAACAGCAGAGCTGCCCCGGTGAGTGGCATCGACCATTCCTGTCGAACGCGGGAATCCATGCTGACTCCACCGCGACGAGTACCATCACTTCGGTAGTACACACCGCCGCCGTAGTCGACCTCGCCAGTCTCTCGATATCGACTAGAGGATCGACAGCCGCTACCGGAGACTGTCGCAGGCAGCAGAAGGCTGCGAGGGTCCGGTCGGGCGAGGATGACCTGCCGTTGGGGTGATCGTTCAATACGCTGCGTGAGCTGCCGCACGTAGTCCTCGTCGGTCTCCACTGAGGGACACTCGCTAAAATGCAGCTGAGCGTAGAAGTCATCGGGAAGGGCGTTGGCGGCGGCGTAGTCCATGTCGCGCACTCGAACACGATGGGTTGCTTGGTGAATGAAAATTGTGCTAAAGGCAAGGCGGAGCAGGCGAGTCTTGCGGACTACCTTCTTCACGACCTGGTCACCCCCTAACCCCATCAGCGTTACCACGGGCGTTTCCGTCGCCATCGTGGCGGATGGATTCGCCACCACCAACGAGCGGTTCGAACGCGGGCTGGATAGCAAAGCACTCGCTAGTTGACTCCCTCGTCGAGAGGAGATGGTCACTGCCGCTGGGGCAGCACTGCCGCCCTCTTCTGTGTCATGCCGTGCGTTCTCGGCCTTGCCCGAAATCAGCTGCACATCGTAGAGAAATATGTTTACGACGAAGTCCCCGAAGACACTTTCGGCGAGGTCGAGGTACAGCTCCTGGGTGGAGGCATCCCCGTCCTTCCACGCATTGGGGTCGCTGAAGAGCCGTGGCGGTGGACCGTCCATACGGTCCAGCTGCAGACCAAGTTGGCGACCCGTTACGGTGTTGAGGTTGTGCAGCGAGACCCGTGTCAGCGTCAGGCGTTTCGTGTTCGGCAGGACAGGAATCTCAAAGAGCAGCTGAAAATAGTTGATGTAGCTCTCCTGCGACGGGGCGTGATACATGCTGCGCGGGATTCCCAACTCGCGCTCCACAAAGCTCAGGGTACCGCTGCCGCCGTTCGATGGGAAACCCGAGAAGATGAGGTAGCACGCACCCATCATGGCGGCATAATTCGGGTGCGCCACCGCTGCGGTTTCCTCGAGAAAGGCTAACACGGCACAGTGGGTGTGAGAGGGCTGGCCATGGGTCCCCCTCCCTTCTGTGGTATGGGTCGGCGAGGGTGCAGCCAATCCTTCGACATCACCGGCATTAATCCATTTTCGAATCGTAATACACACCTCCATGAGCAAGCCATAATTCTCGATGGACTGCTTGGAAAAGTCGAGTACGTGACCACGGCGGCAGCCTTCCACTAGCTCCATCATGAGGGGAGAGAAGTTGAACACCATGTAGTGGTCCGCCTCCTTGTTGTCGAGGTAGGCGCAAGTCGCCTCGATGGAGCGTGTCGTGGATCGACTAACCCGTAACGTGCGTTCCGTAAGGGTAGTGCTGCCGGCGGGGATGTTCCACACGTACACACGCGTGTCGAACAGCTGCTTCAAGCCGCCATCTCCAGCAGAGAAGTAGTTTTGAATACCCCGGAAGAGGTTCATCGGGGATGCCTCGGGGAAAATGTGGGTTTCTTCCGCCTCGTGGGGCGAGAGGTGATACGGCAAGGGGGAGAGCCCCTCTCCCTACTCGAAGTTTCGCCAACGCCCCACGAGGCGGAAGGTGACCGTCTGTGAGAACAATAAAAGTAATTGGACTTGCCCCCTTCCCCTTTCGCAATGTATGTGGAGGTGGAGGTGGAGGTGGAGGAGGGAAGGGAAGGACAATCAACAGTCATACCAGCAAAGGGAGAGAGAGAGAGAGAGCCCGATAAGGCATGTTCAGGCGCACCTCCCTCTCCCTCACCCCCTGTTCATGCCACCTCAACATGGACCATGGAGATGGTAGCGTGTCTCTCTATGAGGTTGCATGTGTGGGTGGTCTCCTCCTTTTCGCGTCGTTGGGGCGTACGGAGGCGCCTCGAGGGAGACTTGCTCCTCCTCTTTACCATGCAGCTTTTAGATCTTGCACGCATGCCTTTCTCTCTCTCTCTATGGAGGCATAAACATTCGCATACGGCAGGTGGCATCACCGGTAACGCAAGCAAAGTTGCCAGGAAGGCAGTGGAGATGGGCCGAACCCAAAGCGCTCCCCTCCTCCCCCACCTTCGAAGAAACAGGTAGAGCAGCGGGAGGACAAACAGCGACCGAGTCCAACGACATGAGAAGGAGAGAGCGGTGTTCGCTGGGGTCGATGACAAAGCATTGTTCGGTGCATTCGTGTCGCTGAAGTTCCCCTTCCTCCTCCTTCTCCCCCCCCTCTCTCCTTTTCCGCTTCTCGCGGAAGTGATCGTTAACTGGAAAGCCGTACAAACAAGGAGGGAGGGCATGAAGAGCGATGAGGAGGCAGAGCACGAATAGGAGGGAGGGAGGAGGGGGGGGGGAGGGAGACACATCCTCTACTTCATGCATCTATGCCTCCTCCTCTACAGATTTACTTCAAGCCGTGACAGTTTCCTTCCTTCTTCACTCTCCTAAGAAGAAACCGCATTCGAGCCCTCCCTTACCGACTCCGTCAGATGTTTCCCCGGCGCTTTGTCAACGCCGTGCCAAAGGGGATCATCCTTGGGGGAGCCTTTGCGGGTTGCGGCTGGGAGTTGCGGTGCAGGTTTGGGGTACTGGGGGGCGTCTTTGCCGGTCCGTTCCACGGCGTCACTGCCGCGGTGCTGGCCGAAGGATTCGATGCGGACGGTGTGCCTGGCATCACCAACGTACCGCGCGATCCCGCAATCAGCCACTCCGGCTCCACCGCCGTCACCATCACGAGGTACTCCTTCTGCGTGAGCAGTAGATCATGGTAGATGACGTACGGTGGCATCTCGCTACGGGCGTGCACTGCCGAGGCCGGGTGCACCGCGCACGTGACACCCGCGTTTAGTAAAGGGCGGTACTCTGTCCACTGTCGTTCCGACCGCTGCGCTGACTGAAGGGCGAAGGCCTTGGCGAGACAGAACCGCACATTGTCCATGTCCGCGTGGCCGCATGATCGCAAAGGCAGGTGCATCTTACGAAACCGCTCGATAAGCTGCACGAATACATCGTGTGCGCGAGCGAGGGTGGGGGCGTGCAGAAAGTGGTCCTGCGCCCACTGGCGCGTACGCCCATGGTCGACATATTGCGTGAAGACGTGCAGCAGCGTTAGATGATCCGAGTCGTTGGAGTAGAAGCGGCTGTGGTGCTGACGCGCCACCTTCTCTCTTCCTTTGGGGAGCTCGAAGAGATTTTTTGGATCGGCCGAGATCATCGCCACGATACGGAGCATTTCTGTTGAGCATCCCGCATCTGCACTTTCAAGCAGGAGCTTCGCCAACACAGGCGACATGGGGAACTCGAGTGCCTGTCGGCCACGCTCCGTGATAGACCCCGCGTCGTCGAGGAAGCCGAGCACCCAGAGATGGAACATGCTGCTGCGAACGTTAGCTGCCGGTGGCGCGTCCATGAAGTCGAAGTCGAGAAGCCGGCGGATGCCGATACTCTTGAGAAGCAGTACGACACTGTCTACGCTGGTGCGCTGAATTTCCGGCACACTGTTGGCCAACATCTCAGCCGTGTACTGCTCTTCCGTGTAGAGGCGATAACAGACTCCATCCGTCGTGCGCCCGGCGCGACCCTTGCGTTGACCGGCCTGTGCCTGTGAGGTGGGATATCGTTGCAGGGTGTTCATGCCGAGCGAGGGCCGGTAAACATTTGTCTTCATGAACCCACAGTCCACCACGTAACGGACACCATCGATCGTGAGAGACGTTTCTGCGACGTTGGTTGCCACCACCACCTTGCGAGTACCCGGCGGCGTCGGGTCCAGCACCCCGACCTCGCCGGAAGCAGATAAAGAGGAAGAGGAGGTGGCCTCGGACAGGCAGGGGAGTATGAGCAGCGTCTCTAGATGCCGTGGACTTAGTTCGGTTAGCCGACGTCGAATGAGTTCGCATGTGCCGTACACATCTTCGCGTCCCGTCATGAAGACGAGGATGTCGTTCTTGCCCTCCAGCGGCATCTGCAGGTGCAGTTGGCAAACACGGAAGACGGCCTCGGCGACGTAGTCCACCACCGTACTGGGGCTGTACTGCAGCTTCACCGGGAACGTCTGGCCTGGAATTTCATAGCACGGCGCGTTGCCAAAGAACGCGGAGAACTTGCGGAGATCCATCGTGGCGGAGGTGACGATCAATTTAAGATCCCCACGCCGACGTAGCGCCAGTTTGAGGACTCCCATCAGCACGTCCGTGTCCACAGAGCGCTCGTGCGCCTCGTCCAGCACCACAACGCTGTACTTCTCGAGAGAAGGGTCGTTCACTGTCTCTCGGAGAAGGACGCCGTCTGTCATGAATCGGATGCGCGTGTCCGCCGTGGTGGTGTCGTCGAGGTGGATAGAGTAGCCTACCGTTGTGCCCACGGCACAGCCCATCTCATCACTGACGCGTCGGGCCACCCCGATGGCGGCAAGGCGGCGGGGCTGGGTGCAGCCAATGATCTTCCCGTGCTGCGCATAGCCTCTGTGATATAGGTACTGCACAAGTTGCGTTGTCTTGCCGCTGCCGGTCTCTCCGACCACTACCGTAACGGCGCTTTCGCCGATGTAGCGCAACAGCTCATCCTTGCAGTTGTAGATGGGGAGCGACTCGCGCTGGCGCCGAAGGGCGTCTCTCCGCTCCATCTCCTCGCTACTCTCTCGCAGCGTCTCCAAGTGTGCTTGACGCTCCAGTATACGAAGACGTGCTTCATCCTTTCTCTCACGGTGCTGACTTTTCCCGCTATCGAGTTGTGCTTCAACCCCTGTTGCCGGCGAGGGCGATGAAGCGCGCCGAGATACCCCCGTATCACCCTCGTGTTGCCTCGCTGCGTCCACCAAGCGCTCTTGATCCATGCGTAGTTGACGCTTCAGGTACGCTGTCACTTCTTCTTCCTCCGTGTCGCCGTTCCCTTTTCGAGTGAGGTCGTGAGGTTGAATCTCATGACCTTTTCCTCCTTCCCCCCCTTCTGCACAGAACAAGGCACCACCTGACACCGTCGCCTCCACAACGCGCCCGAACGTATCCTTGCGTAGCAGCGCCGTTATATCAGACTTAGAAAGGTCCATCGCATCGCGGTTTGTACGCTCTCGCTCCATCAAGCGCTTCAAATCGCCCAATGCATGACTACCTTTGGTGGCGCTTAGCGCCATACTGCATGAGTGGCTCACGACGGGGACGATGATGTCTGCATCGGATGTGCGGAGGGCCTCCTGCAAGAAGTAGGAAGTCTCGAGATCTCCGCGCTGCTTACCCACGTCCACCTCCTCTGCCTCGACATCACCTTCCCCACCGTTCTGCGGGTGTTGCGCCACCCTCGGCACGCAGAAGTCGTCGCCAGATGTGAAGAAAGGTGGTGGCGCCATCGTGGCATTGACCAGAACTTTGCGCGCCTTGCTAGAGTGCACCTCATCTGTGTTCTTTGGTAAGGATCCAGTCTTACCATGGCCCGCGTCGGGGATTACCGCGCCGGAGGAGCGCGCGCTTTCCTCAGCTTCGTGCTGATGTAAGTAGTAGGCGCTCCCGTACGCCCACTCTGCTGATTCATCAGCGCCTGTCATCGTTGCTTCGGTGGTATCTCGATCGTGCTCGAGGAGTTCACTCATCTCCAGCTGAGAGAGAAAGCGCTGGGCCTGCGCTTGTATCGATGTGACGAGGTCCGTCATGGAGCCAGAAGGAGAAGGGACATGAGGTGCCGCACCATCTTTGTCCTCGTCTTCACGACGTGGCCGCTTAGCTCCCTGGTGAGCAGCGACGACAGGGTTCATGAGAGACCAGGCCTAGCCGCCGGTCCTCACAGTTGCCGGATGTGCGCGAGGCCGTTCTTTCAGTACAAGCAGAGATGATGGGAGAGGGAGAAAGGTAGATAGATAGAGGCTTCAAGAGAGTAGAGGGAAGAGCTATGGGAGGGCGACATGAGCAGTAATAAGAAGGGAGAGCACACGAAGGAGATGAGCGATGACCCCCATTCACGTAGGGTTACTGCTGGTGTAGAAGAGGGGGGTGGGTGTGTAAGCGCTAATGTGTCAGCTAACATTGACGATGCCGAGCGAGTTGCGACACATTCGGGGCTCCCAAGTGAAGGAAAAAATAGCAAACGGGAATGCGGTGAAGAGAGAGAGAGAGACACTCCGAATCATCCTCTATTGTGGTTCTTTCTGAGCAGAGAAGAGGGATGTCATGAGGAGAGGGCCAACGACACGTGCAAGGATTTTCCCTCATTCCCTCCTGCCGGTGTGTGCGCTACATCGAGGGTGCCACAGACGCTCCATGCCATCAAAATAGGGGCGGAGGATATCAGGGAGAGATGCAGGTTCTTTTTAGTGAAGCAGATGGCAGAAGCATCACTCACGTAGAGCTGTAAAAACCACCACCATCACCACCACCACCACCACAGCAGCAACCCCACCTCCCCCCAAAGAGACGTAACGAACGAGGAAGCGATGGAGGGCGTGCAAACTGCAAGAGTGGGCCGCTTCTCCACACCTTCACTTTTCTCTTCTCTCTTTCGATTTTTTTCCCTCCCCCTTTACGCTGCTCCACATTATCGACTATTAACGGTATAAAACAAAAACTTTTTTTTCCGTGCACAGTTTAGCGGACCGGGTCTCTACTCACACACACACGCGCTTTCATTCCTACGGAACAGTGGTTACTTCAGACCTTGCGGCTACATCCTGATCGATGAGCTCAAACCGTCCACCGTGATAGCGTGCAATGCGTCGAGCAGAGGGATTCAAATCCTCCTCCACCTCTTCTCTGCGACGCCCTCTATCCGGCAAATCTCGTCGAAACAGAAAATAGAAGAAGATAAAGTAGAAGATAGATAAGAAATTAGATGGGCAGCGGGCGCTACAGGTGGGTCGCGACCGTCAGGAGTACTGGAATGCGGAGATGTACGCGTGCTGACCGATGAGGGTGGCGGACCTGGAGCCTGCCCAATGAGCTCCAGTAGAAAGTCGGCGAGCTGAGGATTTAAAACAAAAATGTTCAACTATCGACCCGCTTGCACGGGTCCTGGTACGCTGGTTCAACCGTATGTCTCGCTGGAGGTCGCTTCAGCGGAGCGCCAGCTAGGACCTGACTGCCGCTCCAAGTCTTGCATCCTAACCCCGGCTTATAAGATGCAGGCGCTTGGCTTCCCCACGTAGTAGGTACTAGACCCTGATATCACGCTGAGGTGGCCGGCATCATCAGGGAGACAAAGCAAAACGAAGAGAGAGGGAGAGACGAATACGAAGACGTCGATGATACGCTTTACGCGACCTCGCGCTTACGGACAAAGTGAGGTGACGTTCTCTCCAGGAAGAAAGACAAAAAGAGGCGGCGAGGGGGGGGGGAAGGGAAGGCAGACAAGGGGCACCAAAGCGTACCCTAACCCTAACCCACAGAGAAGGACATGGCCAACATGGACAACAGGGAGGAGACAAGAGCGGAAGGCCTCACGACGAGCTGCGCCAAGCGAGGAAGACGGAGGATCCCCGCGTTGACTTGATCTGCCCCTGTTTCCTCCCCCTCCTCTTCGTCCACCTCAAGCAATGCTCTCTCTACCCCTTCCTGAATCCCTTTCCTTTTCTGGGATGGAGTGTCGTGCGGGAGAGGAAGAGGTGGCGCGCTGGCGACTGCTACCCGGCGTCCTCCCGTAGAGCATGATCAGTTGTTTTCACGAAGGGGATTCTCTCAGAGGTCGCTTCCGCCTCTTCGACCGTGTGCCGATTGTTGCGCTTCGCCTCCTCCATCTTCACCTGCAGGCGACGCAATGACTGCTGCTCCCACAGGTGATACAGGAGCGCAGCCACGAAAAGAAGGATGACGCCGCCGACCTTCTGACTGATGCTACAGCTGTCCTTGTAGACATTCCATGACGGGACGATGATGATGACGAGGGAGGTGATGGGGCCTGCCAGTTGCAGGACGACCGAGGCCAGCGTGGGGCTGTGTTCGTTGAGGAAGGTGCACCCGATGAAGCTCATGGCGAACCCCAGAGAGTAGAGGAGACCCGGCCGCACATGTTCCCACGTTGCGAGGAAGTTCATTGATCGATGAAACCCATCCCATGCATCGGAGACAGAAGTGGATGTGCCGAACCACGGAATGGCATCGATGGGGAACAGTACGAAGGAGACAAGGAGTTGGAAGAGAAGGCCAACGAGGAGAAGCACGAGTTTGGCGGCGTTATCGTTGACGTTTTGAGTGTCCCATCGTCGCTTCATCACCATCGCCTCCGAGGTGGAGAGCGGTAGGGCATCTTCTTCCTCGTCGGAACAGGTTGCGCGAGCGTCCTGACTGGCCCCGTCAGGTGCGCTGCTGGGCTGTGCGCGCCTCGTCACCGGCCGCAGTTCTTCATCGGCAGCGAGCGGCTTAAGCGCGGCGGGTTCCGTGTTGGACCACCCCGTTGCAGGCTCTGCGACAACGTTGACAAGCGACTCGACAGGGGTGGTGAGGTTCCTTTTCCCAGAATTATCCGGCATGGACATTGTGTTTGCTGCCCAACCGTGCCGTCGTTCTGCGCCGTCTTCGCAGCCCTCGTCCATGTCCTCCGTCGACGCCCGCGGCGCCACGGCATCGAGATAAAGGCGCTGCACTACACACCACAACCCAAAGAAGACGGTGCTGACAAGGTACAACATCGCCCACGCCCACGAGGCCTTCTCGCCCGACTCGCTGGGGTGTAGGAAGGCTGAAAGGCTGGAGAGCAGAACCCCTGCAATGAAGAACAGGAAAGATCCCATAAAAAACATGGAGATGTAGTGGCGCTGACGCTCGAAAGGGATCAGCAACACGGTCCACGCCTGCGCGCTAAACGGGACGCAACAGAGCAACACCGCCTGAATAAACTCTGGGGTATAGGTCATGGCGTACACAGCCAAGACGCTGCTGATGCCATTCGTGGCCCCAGAGGCGAACAGTAAGAAGAAACGGTAGCACCGACCCCCAACGCGGTCCTTATCAACTAGAACGTGCCACATCGGGAGGGCGCTGTAGACGGCCGTAAAGAGGGCACTAAGAACGGCGAAGAACAGCACCAGGAAAGCCATGGAGACTACTTGGATTGCGATCTGGCTGGAGTTGTGGACTCTGCCGTCCGTAGGGAACTGCACGATCCAAAAGTTGAGCGTTATCAGCAGCATGACGTTGCCAACAATTACCAAACCCACACACAACACTGCTAAGAAAAAGGCGGCATCCAGGCGAGTACGGCGGATGTTATCCACGGTGGCTCGAAGTTCTTCCTTTACGGAGTCCCAGCCGTGCTTGGCAAGGGAGACAATGGCGGAGCTCATCTCCCCACCGATAAAAACAGATGATGGTGTGCGTGAGTTTTGTGTGTGGGTGGTGGTGGTGGTGCAGAGAAGGAAGGATACAACGAGAAATACCCGCTCCTAGCCGACCTCTCGTGTTTCACGCGGCCATACACACAGACGTTTCGCCCAATCGGACTGTAAAGAGAATTGCTCCACGATCAGCGAGCATCCAACGTACGTTATTCTTTTTTTTCTCTCTCTCTCTCTCTCTATATATATATATATATATGTAGATGGATGGATCCGCAAAAAAGTCTGCACCTCTCAAAAAAAAAAACTGAGAGAAGTACGCGTAAATGCCCCTCCCCCTCCCTTTCCCTCAAGACAAAAACCACGGAAGTTGAAGTGGATAAGAAAGTTGGAGGAACGATTAACAAAATGATTTTTATGAGCGGAAGTCCTCCTGACGGTTTCGGAAGCCGCCGTTCCCCCGGTGTACGACAAGGAAGAAAGAGAAGAAGAAAAGCAACTGTCTCAGATGAGGTTCCCCTTCCCCCCTGTATATATATATATATATATATATATGTGTGTGTGCGATGGAAGTTCGGTATTTTCTGGCAGGGGGATGTGCAAAAAAGGGAGGAGATGCGAGATGCAGTAAAAAGAGAGCGAGAAGTATAAGAGACTCGTATGGCACCTCTGGGGACGTGGAGGAGCACCTAGCAATAGACGCCATATATGATACAAATGGAGTGGTGTGGTAAGAGAAGTGGAGACAGGAGATGCAGAGGAGGAATTCACTCAAAAAAGAAGCTGAGAAGGGCAAGAAAGCGAACGAAAGAGATCGGGGGAGGGAAGGGAAGGCCGTATAACTTTGTCCTTTTCCACCCACTTGTTCGCGTGCTTGACCGCGCAAATTGACCTTCACGTGCGGCGCCACCACCGCAGCTCTTCTTCTTTTAGTGCACTTCTTCGGTTTCCTCCTTCTCTTCCGCTTGCTGTGTTCGTCGGTGACTAAGGGACAGACCGACGCGTGTTTGTCGATGCGTGTAAGGGAAGAGGGGGGGGGGACGGGAAAGGAGGTACTTGAAGCCTCAGGAAGTTGTGCTTCTTTGTATGTGCGCGTGTGCGTCATCCTTTTTTGCTTGTTCTGGATTTCCTCGTCCCCGTCTCTCCCTTCATCTTTCCCTCGATCCTTCGTGAGTTCCACATGCTAACACACACACACACACACACACACAGACATATATATATATATATATATGCCTGAATACAGAGCGGAAGAATCTTTTCGAAAAAAGGAGCAAAGAGGAGGACCTGCAGTGTAGGACTAAGTGCGCGTGAGCAGCACATCAACGTTGTCGTCTCCCTCCAAGCCTCCTTACGTTACTTCTTTTTTTTCATTTCTCTTGCATGAAAGGGAGCAGCGGGGGGAGAGCGCGACGCCCAACCGACAAGAAGCGTAAGAGAGAGAGAGGGAGAAGAAGAGAGGGAGAAGGACATCTCATTCACGGTCGTACATCTGCCGTCGCTTCGGGTCACGCAACACTCGATATGCTTCATTCAGTTTTGTCATCGCTTCATTTGTGCCACCCACATCGGGATGCATTCGCAGCACATGCTGTCGATACGCGCTGCGAATCTCGTTCACAGACTCGTCGCCGCGAAGGCCCAGCGCGCGATAGTACCCCTTCGCATCTGATACCGAGCTGGCTGACGATGAGGCGGAGGAGGATGACGGGTGCTGCTGCTCGTCCTGCCTCGTTCGCTGCTGATACGCATGTGTATCCCAGTAGGAAGAGGAGCGGTATTCTTCTTGTGTCCGCTGCGAGGAGGTATCGGGTCGGTACCCACCAAGATCACCGCGGAGGTTTGCACTGCGGAGCCGCTCACGGGCCCGGCGATGAGAATTCCGGCGAAACGCGGGGTACCAACGGGCGAAGTAGAAGGCCCCATAGTACGTCAGCACCGATGCCGCAGCGCCGAACAAGAAGCCAGCCACCTTGTTGGGTGTGAGGAGCAGTGCAGCGGCGACGGTGGCCAGCGCCGTAGCCCGGGCAACGTAGAGCGCGTTCAGCAAGTACGGCCCGCCCACCTGACCATTAAATCCGGAGACGTAGAGCGTGTACTGCTCCGCGTCGCAGTCGGCCTTGACAACGAAACATGGCACAAACGTTGGCGTCACCTCATCAAGGTGACACGTAAATTCGGAGAACTCCACCGAGAGGGAGCTGGCAGACGGGTGAAACGAGCGCAGCGTGGCGAGGGCCGTCTCCTCCGCCTGCCGACGCACCTCCATCTCCACAAAACGCCGCATGGTGCTCGTGGACTGCTCAAAGAGGTTGATGGTGGCTCCGGTCGTATCAATTTCGAACATCTTACGAAGGGAGTAGCTCAGTTCATCGCTGCGGAGGGCGTGATGGACGTGGGCGAGGTTGTACTTGTATCCGGCGTAAATTTGGGTTTTGTTCTCCTCGAAGACACTGTCGAGCGTCTGCGGCTTCGTACGGACGCTTCGGGTGGACGTCTGGGTGCTTTGCCCATCGGGAGCGGGCGAAGAGGTCGCACGCTCGGTGTACTGCACATTGCCCACATAGGTGGCCCGTATGCGGCCACGGCAGAGATAAAAGGGTAGGAACTCTTTCGAGGGTGAGGCTAGCGTGAGAGAGTCCAACTTCGCGCCGAACCAGCGGCGGCTATACCGAGCCTCGATGCGGAGAATGGCGTCATCGGCGGAGAGGGTGAAGCACACGCCGCGCGGGGTGTGTACGATGTAGCGCAGAAATGGCGTTCCACGTAGCATGCTGCCCCCCTGCCTCCCTGCCTCCCTGCCCCCCTGCCCTGCCCCCCCTTCCCTTTATATTTACGTACACGTTCTCTCTCTGTCTGTCTGTCGGACTGCTGCCTCTTCTCTCAGATAGTTTTGCTGCAGATATATTTTCTTGTCTAATAATTCGACTCAACGGAATCTCGAGTTGAGAGAGAAATCGAGAGAAAAGAGGGTCGGGGCGGGGGGTTGAGGCGTGTAAAGGAGGGTGCCTTCACGTGGATGCGTCGTGCGTTACTGGTGACAAACGGAGGGATCCCTAGATACAAAAATGTACCGCCTCTTTTCCCTCTCACTTGCCTTCCGTTGCTCTCGCAGATGCAGTGGCGGCGACGCGTAGCTGGGGAAAAGAAGTATGTCTCCGCCAGAGGTCAAAGCCTCGACGAAGAAGAGGATTGGCGATACTCGCGCGAGAACTCCGATGCAATTGCCATCAAAGAGGAAGACTTACATGCACCGATACGGTCAAAGAGAGGTGGCCATAGCGAATTCATGCGACAGGTGTTTCAACGGAGCGGGAGAAAGAGAGAGGCAGAAAAGGCGATGAAGATAAGGTGAGTACCATCCGTCAGCATCATCTAGCTGCCATCCATAGGTGGTGGGGAGGAAAGGCAGGGTAGAGAAGGAAGGGAAGCAGCCTTCGTGGGAGGGAACAAAAGAAAAAGAGGTAAGGGCGTGTACAACGAACAGTAATAATAATAATAAAGGGAACAGTCTCAACAGATGGCGAAGATGTATAAAGGCACCCGCAACGCTACAGTATCCAGCGATCAAGTTCTCCGCCTGAAAGACACTGTGCCTTGTGGTCGAGTCTTGTGTGGGTGCCGTGGAGAGAGGGAAAGCGGAGAAATGGAAGCCAACTCATCTCCCTCCCTCCTCCTTTCTTGTTCTTCTTTCCCCTCCTCCTCACCTTGCGGCGTTATGTACAGAACTCAAGTACACTTTTTGTGTGTCTCTCTTTTTATTCACCCTCCTCCTTTCGCCCAACGCTCATACCGTTCTCGCTCTGTGCGCAAACGAGGATCTGAGCACACACCATTCGAAAGCGCCGAGCGAGAGGCGCATACACTTTCCTCCCCCCCTCCCCCCCACATCATCCACGTCTACAGGACGAAATCGCTGTTTGCTGCCAATGCCCTGCACCCTCCTCTCCCGCGAAACCTCCTTCAAGGAAGAGGAGGGGGAGGGGGAGGCGAGAAAATGTTGAGGACGTTACAGATCAATGGCCACGCTTGCGAACCCGCACCCATGTACGGAACTGCACGACGTCCACCAGTACGGCCTCGCCCAACACCGCGTCCACGTGTGCTGGGGGGCAACCAGCGGTTGCGCTTGCTGACTCCGCTGTGGTGGCCAGCACAGGGAATTCTGCGAGGGAGTGGGCATCCTCTACCGTGGCCTTCTCACGCTCCCAGAACATCTCCACCGTAGGGGTCTGCAAGATGCCTTCGTCTTTGACGGCACTGCCCGCCAGGCGACGTAGTGGAGATTCCTCACCATCGTCCTCGCTACTGTTCTCGTCGTCTTGAGGTGGAGGCCTACCTTTCATGCTCTCCCGTCGCTTCCCGGCACCATCGAGAGCTGGTGGCAGGAGGGGTACCGCATTGAAGTACACCGTCACCTCTTCCATGAGGGACAACGATCGCCGCTCGCGCTGCTTCCCGATCACCATCCACTCGGCGGGGTTATACTTGAGGCGAATGAAGAACACCTGCTCGACGCCGGCGTCCTCCGGCCAGTTGTGGGCCTGCGGTTGCAGTCGCACACAGAAGCGGACCGGCTCTCCCGCCACAAAGACAACGTCGGCTGGCTGGTCCACCATGGCATTCCCGAAAAAGGCATCGCCGTGCGGGCTCGCCCGACCGTTGCTGCGATGATGGCTGAGCCCCGGGTTGCGGCTGCCGGACCGGGACAAGGCAGCCAGAGGAGTCGGCGTGTGCTGGCGCGATGGTGCACGCCGCTGACGTGATTCATCATCCGCGCCACTGGCGGCAGTCCTTGCGGTCAGTGGGACGGAGGCTGGGGGGACCGGATAGTTGGTGGCAGCCCCAAAACGCATCGTCCAGGGGGAGTCTGCGTACATGATGATGTTAAAGAGACACAGATGCTTGGATCGGAAGGAGGCCACAGGGCCCCACATGGTGTTGCACGTTTCCTCCAAGTAGCGGAGGACAGCAAGGTTAAAATGGACGGCGCTCGAAGAAGTGACGTCGCTCTCCGCGTCGCTGGGAAGAGTGCTTTCGCTGCTTTGGTGAGTACCGCTCGGGGCAGACCACTCTTTTGCAGAGTTGAGCGCGCCGCTGTTGAACTCCCCTACGACGATAGGGGCGTTCGCCAACACCGAAGGCGCATCGACACCATCCCTTACGGAAAGGGGAGACTTCGGTGCCTGCGACCATCCCCGCCCACCTCCATCCCCGCCACTCTCGTCCTCGTCGTCTTCGTTTCCCCCTTCACCAGCGACAGGGAAGGCGTCTGACGCCGCGTCGCTGTGCACGACTTCCACACTTTCGGCCGTGGCCACCGTGGATGGCGGCGCCATGGTGCAGAGCACCGTTCGATCCTCCTCCGGCGTTGTCACGTACGTTTTGTGCCAGTCCGAGTACAAAACCTCCATCTGCACTCGATGCGTGCACTCCGCGTCGGTGGGGTGGAAGGATGCGATGAGGTCCAATTCGTATAATATGCACAGCACCTCCTGCGGCTTCCACTCCGTGGTGAGAAGGGTGTCGTACACTTCGCTGACACGCACGATCTCGTAGGACGGCTCCGCATCAAGGACGCGCAGGACGGCACCGCGGATCCACAGCGACGTAAAGCGCAAGACGTTCCTCAACCGGACTAGGCAATATACTCGACCTTGGAAGTGTTTGAACGCATACTGGAAGTCGATGGCAGGTTGAAAAGGCAGTACAGTGCTGAGGGTAGTGATGCACGGCTCACGGCCGCGCAGACAGGTAAAGGAAATGCGCGCTTGGTTTGCCGTCAGCTCCGCTGGTGTCACCGCGCCGTCCACCACGCTGTCCTTCCCTGTCGTCACGGTGGTCGGCGTAGATTGAAGCCGCACCGCTCGTGCAGCGACAGGGGTCAAGAGTAGCGGCAAAAGCGGCAGGCGTAGGCGCATCCGCAAAATAGTCATGCCCGTTGGTGTGTCGGTGGACTCCATCATCGTTGTAGATGATGATGCTGCTGGGTGAGGGGCGGCAGGAAGGAGTCTTATGACGGTCTCGCGTCCTGCGTCGGCCGTAACTAACCGTTCTGCTTTCAGGAGCGCCGCGCCGGCTTCCACTCCACACGCGGCCGTTGCCGTGGTGGTGGTGCACACCTCGGGCGATGGCAAATTTTGTAGAAACACATCCAGGTGAAGCGGGATGACGGTGCGGGCGACGGTGGCTTGCAGGGCTGCGCCAGATAGCTTCCCACCCTCCGACGTACCTGCTGTGGCCGCCACCAGTGAATGAAAGGACGAGGTACTGGTGGAAGTCGAGTCTCGGC
Organism: Borovskyia barvae; assembly: GCA_030849085.1. NCBI lineage: Eukaryota > Euglenozoa > Kinetoplastea > Trypanosomatida > Trypanosomatidae > Borovskyia > Borovskyia barvae. The sequence goes on along the minus strand of JASAOM010001094.1, from coordinate 140,953 downwards.
CTTCCCGCGTCTCCGTGTCGGTATGCACCAGAACGAGTTCAAACGCGTTGCCCGAGACTTCGCGTAATGGGGTCCAGGCCACCTTCGTCGCGACACCACCATGAATGGCGACACCAGCATCAGGACTGGGCGCCGCTGCTGCGCTTCGACTTGCGCGCTCTTCGCCTCCTACGGAAGGGATGTGCTCTAGCGCACCGCTGTCAGACAGGGCCGGAGCCGTGTTGGCCAGTAGGCCAGTTGGACGTGATGCCTGTGGGTTTGGAGCTAATGCCAAATCGCCAACGGCGGTTCGCGGAGTTGCAACACCACTGGTATGCGCCCCCACATTCCATTTTTTGTCGTCTTGCAAGGACGCCATCGTAGTGGCGGCGGTTGCACTTGGCGAAGAAGCAGCACCACCCTTCTCACCACCAGTACCACCGCTGCCACCAATGCGCAGAGATTGAAAGACAGCCTTGTATCGCCGCTGTCGATCATTAGCGTCTCCCCGTGCGTGCCTGTGGACCTCAGAGAAGGGTAGAGACCCCACACTTCCCTTTCCTCCTAATCCTCCTCGCCCCTCTGAGGTGGTACTCCCTTGCGGAGTGGGTGCTGTCACACGCCGAGAGAGCGGCGCGGCGTCAGTCGGGGGGGAGGGACGAGCCACCAGAGAGTCGTTCAATACGCGTTTTCCACTCCCTGTTCCACTGCCGCCCCTGATGCTGCATCCTAACACCCTTGATGCGCTAGTCCCACAAGGTGCCGCTTGAAAGCTTGTGAAGGACATACCCAGGTGTCCTCGGGCAGCCGCTGTCCTGCTCTTGGGACGGTGGGTGCTGGGGGTGCCGAGGGTGACGGTTGCAACGAAGGGTGTTGTTTGATGCACCGCGTGCGGCGCAGCTTCCCCGTCCTTCATGTCAGCCAGCAGCCCACGCATTGCGGTGGTCGATGTTGAAAAGCACTTCGTATGAAACTCGGAGTCACCGTCCTCGATGGCACCGGGACCGCACCGCCGCAGTTGTCGGTAGTTCCCCTGCGGCGGCCCTTCTCCCTCTCTTTTCGCATGGTGCGGTAACATGAGGTCGACGGGGCCCGTCCCAAAGTTACAGGCACATCGTGTAGCGACCGCAAAGTCCTTGTCGCAGCTGCTTGCGTCGCAGCCCGTACCTCGTCGTTGCGCCTCCACTTTTGCGCTTCCTGCGCTGAGGAGGTCGGTGCATTGTCCGGGATATTCGTTGAGGGCAACGAGAGGCAGAGGATCCTCCAACTCGATCTCCAATGTCGCATAATCCACACTGTCGGCGAAGCAGTGAGCTTCGAGGGGAAGCGTCAGTCGCAGGTGCACTTTGCTTCGCGGTTCCGGGACACGCAAGACAGCGGCATGACTCACTAGCTGCTCAAAGCGCTCAACAGTAGGAGACTTGCGGCGTGCGGTCGAGGAGCCACGCCAACTTGTTGTCCCTTCCAACGGTATCGCCCACTCCTCGCATCTTCCGACGCCGCCAGCGACGTCCATGCGTGCGGGGTAGTGTGCCAGCCAGGTGCTGCCGTTGCATAGGCGTAGGCGACTCACGCGATAGAGACCGGCATGGCACACCAAGAAGGCAAAACTTACAGTCAGCTGATGCGTCTGCGTATCGAAAATGGCACTGTCACCGTCCCACAAATGCACCTCGTGCGCGGTCTCCTCTGGATCACTCCAGTCTTTGCGAGACTCTAGAGTGAGTTGAAAGCGCACGCGGGGCAGAGGCGCATCTTCCTCCTCCTCCTCTGTGCTTCGACCTTCCGGAAACACCAGACGCTCAAGTGGATTGATAGTGCAGAGGGCGGTGAAGGTCAGCACCACCACGTCATCAACGCTGGCCACCACTGTTGCCGGTAAGGCCTTTGGAATACATGCGGCCGCAGCCGTGACGGGCACACTACCGCGGCTGTTGACCTCGTCTGGCCTGCTAGCCGTCGGTGATGTCTCGTTTACTATCACCCGCACACTAAGAGGGGAGGTGAAGTGCTCGAGAGGGTACTCGGCCGGCTCACCAGAGAACACGGTGTGCATCACTTGCGTGTCTACGCGCAAGAGCTCCTTCCACCACTCCATCCGGGAGCGCAGCGTGAAGAGGCGATGGTCTAGCCAGCCGATCACGTCGTCGATAGCCACCCCACCGCCGCCCAACCCCTCTGCCTTGGCCCCACGCACCCCACCATCACCAGGCTCTCGCTCCTTGTCGAGACCGCCACCGCTTTGGCTCAGCAGCACCAGCACACAGTCACGGTAGAGGACATACTCGTCTTGGGTGCAAAACACGTGTCGCCATGGAGAGAGACCCGGGAGGCGGCCGCCCACGTCTCCCTTCGGTGTTCCCGCCTGCATCGATACCCCCACTTGTTCCATGAGCCGCTCTTGGGCCTCCACATAGAGCCGACGGACGAACAGCTCGACGTACTGCCAACCCTGCTGCTTCACGTAGGGCAGCAACCGTGCGGCTGCGATGCGGGCCGTCGTACGAGGATGGTCCTGCAAGTACGTCATGGCAAGACGGGTGCACAGGTGGCACTCACGGCGGCGTTGCTCGGCAAGGCGCAACGCCAGCACAGCCATGATAGTTAAAGTGCGCCACAGCTCCAGTGCTTGCTCTGGCGTAGAGAGCTCTTGGATATTGGCGAATGCGTCGTGTCCTGTGGGGGTAGTGGTCCTGTGAGAAAGAGGGAGGTCACTGAAAGGAAGATAACCCAGATCGTGGGCGACGGCCGCCAGGGCATCTCTGGCTTGCTCTAACAGGCCTGCCGCTTCGATGCAGCGACGACGCAGCTGCCGCTGTTGAAGGTTGCAGGCTCTTCGATAAAGTCTAGCAGCTGTTTCGTCCGCATCAAGAGGGGGTTTCGGAGGGTTGAACACCTCCTCCGGCTCCATATTCGGTGGGAGCAAGCCAATCGTACTAGCGAGAGCGACAAGGTACGTTACGGAAGCCTGCGCTGTGTCCTCCGACCCGAAGAGGAGAAGGTACGGCCTTTCCTCCTCCTCCGCCTTCTCGTCGGCTGTGGTACCACCAAACTTCGCGCTGAAGGAGACGCTGGGAGCCTCCTTCGCTAGTTTCTCTGTAGCGCACTCTTTTCTATTTTCTTTGACCGCGGCAGGGGGCACCCCGCTCTTCTCCGTCCCTCCCATTCGAGCCACGCTGCCAGCCCCATCGGGTTTCTCCGCGAAGGATGGATTCGTGAGAGAGTAGCGGATGCCGGCGTCAGTACAGCCTTGCACGAATGGCTCCCCGGCGTATCCGTCGGAGGCTTCCGTCGACCCGTTCCCGCGTCTGTTCACAGAGTCTTCCTTAGTCGTCTCCGAGTCCATCTCGTGCGTCCTATGGGGTTCCACGTCGATCCGCGAAATACTGGACAACGGCGCCTCTGCGTGACTCCGCTCATGTACCAGTGGCCCAGTCCCCATCGTACGCAGAGGCCGGCACAGACCACTCGCTGACCACCACACGCGCAGTCCGGAGAGATAGCACTGGAGGAGGAAGAAATCCTGGTGGGTCATGAGAGATATTTTAGCGGTGGGCTCTGCGCCGACGGCCCCGTCCACCACAGAGGACGACTCCTCGAACTTTTCGCGAGTCACTTGAACGAAGGTGCGATGACGCGCCATCGCAGCGGCGGCGTCGCCGAGCAACAGGGAGCACGAGATCTCCGCTGAGGCGACCAGGAGAAGTCCTTCCATCAGCTCCGCGCCCGCATCGAGCCCTTTGGGGTAGCCCGTTTTGCCCAGTGCCCACCCTGCGTGTCCGTGCGAATCGAAAAGATTTGGTACGCGCCCCAGTCGCTGAAGGGTTTGGTCACAGGAAGAGAGGAAAACATAATCATCGGAGTTGTTGTAGTACTCCAGGAAGAGTCTTTCCAGCACCGCACGGGCGTCGAACACAAATCCGCATTGCAGGTAATGAACGGCAAGATCATAGCCGCACCGCCACAGCTCCTGCACACTCCAGTAACGACGGGTCGGGGTCAGTGCGGGGACCTGCGGAGGTTGCTGCTGCTGCCTGTACAGAGAAGGCAGCGGCGATAACTGAGACTTTTGCGGCGAAGCTGGTGGAGATGTGCACCTCCTCACCCGTGCGTCATCCTCCGTCGAAGATACAGCACTAGGAAGGGCCGCATCTGCTGTATTGGCTACCAGAGTGGACGATGGCGCAGGTACGGTGGTACCAGAAGTGACGGACCGCAGCGCACCCAACGGCTTTGTCTTAGGATCCTGCGGGTGCAGGCGCTTCTGAGCGAGGTAAGCCTCGAAGGCCTGCTGCAACCGTGCACCGTGTTCGACGAAGGCTGGACGGAGGCACTCCAGAATGCGTGCAGAGGTCTCGTTAGGTGTGTAGACGGTCATCTGCTGCGGCGTGAACTTCGCGTCGCGCAGTTCCCTGTAATACTTCCTGACTAACACCATAGCCGCATCCGCGCGGGCCTGACCAAGAGTGAGTGAGGGGCCTTTTTTCTGCGGTGGTGCCACTGACGATGATGATGGCGATGCGTTTGCTGCAGAAGGTCCAGCCGCATCCGACGCCTTCGTGCGATTCTGGCGCACACTGGGAGAGATGTTGGTGACGCCGCCACAAGACTCGGTGGCCTCCTCGAGGGGAGGAGGAGACTCCTCAGCTATAAGGAGGTCGCTGTGTACTAGCAGCACGAGATACTCCCCTCCTTCGCCCTTCTGGGCCAGCGCCGCACGCCATTCTTGAGCTATATGCACCAGCACCGCCGGTTTTGACGCGGGCTCGTTGACTGCGTACAGCAGGAGATGCAAAACAGAGGTCCTGCTCGTAATAGACGCGATATCAGTGGTCTTCGCCAGTTGAAGGTGCACGTGAGTGCCTTCCAGGTACGAGCCGGTATGCGGTGTAGCCGATGATGAGCCAATGGTGCTCGTTGTGAAAGGCGGCTTCACACGTTCATCTTTTAGGTTGTGGTGAGGCGACGCACCGACGGACATGGCGGGCTGTTTTGTAGAACCGAAGAGTTGTTCCACCGGAACCCATGGCATGAGTTGACGCTGCAGATCGCGCAGACACCACTCGACTTGGGCCGGAGTGGCCAGAGGCTGATGCTGCCCATCCGTGTGCCGCACGAGGCACGTGATCAGGGCTGGGGGTAGGTCAAATATCGTGTCTACCCGCTCACGCACACAAGGGAGCACCGCTGCGATATTCCCGCTCTTCCCCAAGGATGGAGCCGCTACCGCAGCAGCGGTGGTAGAGCGCCGCTTCGGCGTGGCCTCATCCAGCCCCTGGAGCTTCACCGCCCGCACCGGCGAGCTGCCGTCGTTCACGGCGCTTGGTGCGCTACACACACTTCCTTCACGCTCGAAGGGAGGCCTCGCCGCCGCTGCCGCAGTCGCGGCACCCACTGGCGACGATGGTGTGTCACGCCAACGCGAGCTGTTAGAATACGCAATAAGGGGCGTCCCGGGAAACATGGAAGCGAGCCTTACAGGGGGAGGGGGCGATGGAGGGAAGCAAGCACTGAAAAGAAAACTCGATCAGCCTTGCTGCTGAACGCGGAGAAAAGAAGAAATGTGAAGTGAGGCGGATGCAACCACTCGAGGGGGGACGGAGGGAGGGAGTAGAGAATGGGAAGGAGAGGGAATTGCGAAGAGCAGCCTTCTCCGTCTTCATTTGAGAAAATAACGCATATATATATATATATATATAGCTGGACTTGTGGCGCTTAGAGGAAGCGCTTTGGCCAGGGAGCTTTACGGAGCGGGGAGATCTCTCAAACCGAAAGCGGAGGGAGGAATATGGTAATGGGAAGGATGGAGCGGCCCAGAAAGAAACGGCCGGAGAAATGGAGAGAAGAGAAGATGGAAAGAAGAAAGAAGGGCTGCAAAAAACCCTCCTCCCCTCTTGCCGTTTTCCTCCGCAACTCTCGGAGAGTTGCCATCGCAAAAGAATCCACACCACGGGAACAGAGCAGCAGCCACGCAACAATCAATGTTTTGAGTCATTTGTGGGGGGACCTGTTCTTGCTCTCTCTCTCTCTCTCTATATATATATATATATATGCAGATCGTGAGAGTTCCTTCTCGGCTCATCTCTCCCTCCCGTCCCCTTCAAACAAAGAAATGGACGCGATTGGAGTTTGGAAGCGGTTGTGGGTGCGTGGAGAGTGTTTGCATATCCCTCACCTTGAGCGGGCTCTTCGTCCACGTTGGAGACGCAAAGGCTGAGAGGGGGAGAGGGGTGGGGCCCTCCCACGTCCCAACAACGCTCCCCCCTTTCCTCTTCCTCTCCACATATTCTACCTCTGAACGGCAATTCAGCAAATATCAATATAGTTTTCACAACATTGCCTCACCCTCTCCCGTGACCACCTTCTCCCCCCTCAGACTTAGAGTTTCACAGTCGCTTCTACCCAGTACGTACCGGTGGCCTCATCTTGCCGCTGTCTTGAGCAGAGCTCCAACTCCGGAATCTCGAAGCGCTGCCTCGCGTTGTCGCCGGCGCCGATACATGCCTCCGAGAAGGCCTCCACGATGGGTCGGGCGTCAAAAGGGCGACGAGCGGCTTGCCTTGTTCGCCACTTTTTATTCATGATGGTGACGTGCAGCACACGACGTGAACGTGCCGCTTCCTCGGGATCCGTAATGACCTCCGCCAAGCTCTCATGTAAGATGCGCTGCATCTCTTGCACCGTGGCAAGCGACGCTGCGTCATCGATACCCATGTACACCACACTCGCCTTTTCTGGGTTGTAGAGCTCATTGTGATATCCCGCCTTCATCACCTGCAGTCCACCACCGAGGCGCAACAGTGGATGTCGGTGAGTGGGAGCTACGGTCGTGTCACCGCCGAGGGCGTATGCTCTTTCCCTCGATGCAGCCCACTTGGCCTTTGTGGCAGCCCACGCCAACGCGAAGGGCCCTTGCAGCAGCTCCCGTGCAAAGTCAATATCCTCTCGGCGTGGTAGGGACAGCATCAGCAGTGTCATGTGTAGCTTTTCCGGAGTGGTCACTAGCTCAGGGGTAGCCATTCCAGCGGAAGCGGAGGGGCCGCTGCCCACCACGAAGCTGCTGAGGTCATCTAGGAGCCTCGACGCGTTCGCTGTGATGGCGGGCAGCTTACCCACCGGAATTGAGATGAAGTGCGTGAAGTGCTCGTCGCTCTTTTCTTCATTTGGCGGCCGCCGCTGCTGCTGCTGCTGCTGCCGTTGCTGCGGCATCTCCCCACTTCGATTCTCTGCAGCAGTGCCACCGTGAGCACCTCTCGACCCCTCTCCCGTAACCACCTCCGCATTGCCACCTTCAGAGGTTGCCTCCGACACGGATGCCACCGTTGGTTGGGATGAGGCCGCTGAGTCGGGGAGCCGCGATCGCGCGGTGGTATTCACCGGCGCCGTTGGTTGCACATGGGGCTCTGTGAACAGGCGATAGGTGCGTCGGGTCGCAGGCGTCATTATCAGTCGCACGCCAGCGTCTCTACTCGTGCCGCCCCGCTTCGTAGGCGACGGTGATGACGATGTCATCGCTGCTGCTCCACGGCTCTTGAAAGGAGGGGGGTTCGTAGCAGAGGTGGCACCCCTATTGAAGTACCCCGGCTCTGGAGCGAGGCAGGAGCCGCATACGTGCCGTATATCGAGACTTTGCTTTCCACAGGCCTCACACTTCCACGAATGCTGCGCTGGTCGGCGAAGAGCAACACGGCTGCCGTGAGGGTCACGCGAGTCGCCATAAACCTTCACGAGATGCTCGCGTGTGGTAGTGTCCACCCTCTTCTCCGCCTGCACGACCGCCACATCCGCTTTTGTCATGGGCTGGATGGACGACGGCGGTGCGATGAGGTGCGCCATCTGGGTGGGCGGAGACGGGTGCAAGGAGTGGCGCGGGTGTGTGTGTGTGTGGGTGGGTCGGAATGGAGAGAGATTCAGGGAGGCCTTGCCAGCGCTCGAACACACCCACAGAAAAGCTCCCCTCTTTCCGCTCGCTCAACAATCGTGAAGAAGAAAGAGAGGAAGCGGTGAAGACAGTGGGGAGCAACACGGCTGCCGGAGAGGGAAGACGGGTTACGAATCCTGGAAAGGTGGAAGGAAGACGATCGATGGATGTGCCGGGAAGCATAGAGGAGAACAGTGGAGAGAGAGAGAGAGGGAGGGAGGAAGGGGAGCATCGCTGTGGGGAATACACCACCTTCTTCACTCCGGTGCTGCGTATGTACCAGCCGTGACACAAGGTAAGAGTGTGTTTTTCGTAGGATTCCCACACGCTGCACTGCAGTTTCGAACAGAATTGGGCTCTTTTTTTTTTGCCATCTTATGCGAGGTTTCTCAGCTGCTCGTTCGGTGGGATGCGGGGAAGGCGTGGGTGGAGAAGAAAGGAGCAACGGCAGTGGCGTACAGCTTCTCTTCTAATACAATATTATTATTATTATTATTAGTATGCCAGCGTCGATGTTCGCTTCCCTCTCGCGCCCTTTCTTCGCTTTATCGCGTTGAATATTCCGCGTTCTTCCTAGTACCCGCACCACCCACTGGTGCCTGTTTCTTACACGATAAATGCAGACTCTTCTGGAATTGCTATGCAGCTATGGGGAGCCGGCTTTGTCCACGTCAACAGCAAGCGTCGGCGAGCTGCCTGGGCGGAACGGCGCGTATGGCTGACGTGCCAGAGAGGCCGCGATACTGTGTGCATTGGAGGCTGAGGCGACTCGCTGCGTGCCGTCACGGGCTGCATCTCCCTCCAGTCTCTCGACAGCCTCCTTTTGCGATTCCTCGTCGGAGTCGAGCAGTATTACAGTTCGCTGCGGTGTCTCGTTGGTACGCGGTCCAACTACCTCCTTTTCGGAGCCCCGGTACGACACACCGACGAGCTGCACCGGTGATGGTGGGAACGAGGCATGGCCAGCGGCGGGTGCGGGCGACGTGGTACCCCCATCTCGAATTCGACGGCTTCCCTCAGCAGCGTGGTGGGCGTCAGTTCTGCTGGTCCGAACCTTTCCTGTCTGCGCGTCGACGTGAAGACCCATCGCCGTCAGCAATCGAACAAGGTTCGGATCGGATGCGGACCGAGTGCGGATGAGGTCATCCACCATGTGGGTGAGCGTTCGCGACTGCAACCGCAGCTGCACATCCTCGTTGATACGCTGCTGTCGCTGTTCTTGCATCTCATCGATGCGCCGCCGCTCCGCCTCCTCGTTTTCAGCCCGGTCAAATATTTTCTGACGGCAGTAGTCTCGGTAGAAGGTCTCCTCCGCCTCGCCGTACTGGTCTTCCGCGTCGTGCTCCAGGAATACCTCATACCGTTGCGCGTACAGCAACTCGGCCTTCGCGACTTCCAACGCGGGGTCTTCCCGTAGCACGGCTTCCGTCGACGCTGCCTGTGCGTGTGTGGCAGTGGCTGGCTTTGCGAGCGTCTTTGCCGCTTTGGCGAGCAGCGAAAACAGCTCTTTGAGGTGCATGCCCGACAGGCCATCTCGCTTGACGGAGGTCTCCTCCACAACGGTTTTGAAGAGCCACTCTTTCGCCAGTTTCTGGACGAAGATACTGTATTCCAGGGTTGAATAGCACATGAGGCGGTAGACGTAGACAGGCCGGGTCTGCCCATACCTGTAGGCTCGACCAATCGCCTGCTGGTCCGCTGCCGGGTTGAAACTCGTGTCGAGCAGGATGACGCGGGTGGCGGCGGTGATGTTGATGCCGATCCCGCCGGCCTTGATACTCAACAAAAACAAATGAGGACCATCCGCACGGTCGAACTGGTCGAGCGTGGCGGCCCGCTGCAGGGCCGTGTGACTGCCGTCGAGGCGGCAGTAGCGAATGGGCTGAGGAAGTAGTGACTCTCGTGGCGACTCCCCGTCCGACGACGGCTCTGCTGGCCGGCACCACTCGACGTTAACCTTGGCAATCATCCACTCTACAAAGGTTAGAAGCCGGGTGGAGAAACTGAAAAGTAGCACCTTCTCCTTGCGTTGCATTGCTGCTGCGACGAGCTTCATGGCAACCAGCAGCTTTGTGCCATCTTCCAGTCGGGGGGTGTAGTCAGGCGACGGAGGTACGCACAGCTCCTCGTAGGTGAGAGAGGCGGTGGAGCAGACACCCGAGAACGATCGTTGCGTTGCACGGGCAAACACCTCTTCCTCTCCCTCTTCGCCGGAGCTGGTACTGGTGCTGGTGGTCCCGTCATCGGCATCCGCATCCGACCTAGTGAGCTCGTCTTGCTGCCCAGCCTCAGCGTGTCCCTCATCCTCACCTCTGACGTCACTCCTCTTCGTGGCGGTATCAGCGCGAAGGCGCTGTTTGGGCGGGTCAGAGGGAAAAAGGTCAGCGACCCCGGGGGTATCGGAGGACTGAACAGCCTCGCTCGTTCGCTTCATTCCGGCGTCTGTGCCTTGTGGAGGAAGGTGGATTCGACGCGCAGCAGCATTATCACCGCCGCCGATGCCGACCTGGGGTGCGGATCCCCTGCCGGGAGATGCGCTGCCCATCTGGAAGAGCAGCTGCGGATGCGCGGTGATTTTGCCGGAGTGGCAGGCGGCCGGGAGAAAGAGCATTTTTTGAGTCCTGTTTTGCAGCACAAGTTTGATGAAGTGCAGATACAAGTCCCGCTGCAGCGGCGATAGCGGCACAATGATAACGTACTCGTGCAGCGGGGGCAGCTCTGCACGCAGCGGACTACTATCCACTCGCTGGATGAAATGCCGTACCTCATTAATGAGGGTGAACGTTGTGTTACGGGCCAGCTTCACCTCCTTCTCCGAGGCCCGTGTCGTCGCCGAAGATTCGATGGGTTGGATAAAGTATTCGTGGAAGCGCTGCCGGCTGAAGTAGCGATGCACGCAGAAGTCAATCATAGCCCAATACTCCTTCAGGTGATTCTGCAGCGGGGTTCCGGTGAGGAGCAGCCGGCGGAGCGGGTGGAGACTGCTGATGGCCTTCACGGCACGCAAATTAGCTGACTTAAGCCGGTGCGCTTCGTCGCACACGACGAGTTCGGTGAAGGGATCCACGTCACCGCCAAAAGCGACCCCGCCTTCATTCCGGCGGGCTTGCAAGTCGCCGCGACGCTCGTGAAGCGTGGCCCCTGAAGCGGCAGCCCCAGCATTGCTCCGGTGGAAAGCGTGAGATGCCGCATCGGTGCTGTCGAGAGGGTGAGCACCATCCCCATCTCCGTGATAGTGCAGTACGCTGTCCCCCTCCACAAGACGCATCAGACATACCAGCGCCTCGAAGCCCACGAGGAGCACCCCCCCGCTGCGGCGCCACTCATAGAACAGGTCCAGCCGTTGTTGCGAGCTCAGCCTCTCCCCCACGCAGAGAGGATGTAGCCGATAGGCGGCAGGAAAACTCTCCGACCAGGTGCGGAACTCCCGCCTCCAGCTGAGTAGTGTGGACTTCGGCACCACAACGAGCACACGAGCACGCCGGGACACCGATGCCGCACCGCTGCCCTTGAAGGCGGCGCTGGTGCTCCTACGGTCACCTGTCCCCGCCTCTTCTGCCCCGCCTCGTGGCAAGGCGAAAGGCTTGGCATGTCCTGGAAAGGCTGCCAGGAAGAGATGCAAAAAAATCACAGCCTGCGCTGTTTTCCCAAGTCCCATCGTGTGGGCGAGGATACACCCCACCGCTGGTACTTGGCCCACTGGCCCCTCCGCCAGCACCCCCCACAAAAAGCGAATGCCTTCCACTTGATGTGGACGCAGCGTGTTGCGCTTCGACGTTGTGAGGGGCGTCATCGCTTGGGCGGACGCCGCCAACGTTGCACTTGACGTTTCCTTCTCAACGGGGCTGCTGCTACTTCCCTGCCGTTCCAAGCCTTTACCCACCGCCGCTGGCGCCTCGGTGACGGCGCTTTCTGGGAGAAGCGCCGAAGGCAACAGCACATCCCACTGGGAATAGCCGTCCACAGCCGCATCCCAGTTGCTCACATTAACCAGCCTTCTGCAGCGGTCTAGCATCCACGGCAGATCCCGCTTCTGCTTCACAGCCTCATTCAGTGGCCCACCAGCTCCATTGTTGTTGGACGTGGGACCGCCGCCTGTGACGTTGGCTGCAGCGGGGTCGTGTCCATGCAGCAATGCTGCCTCTACGGCCTTGAACCGCCTCACGTGGGCATCTTTCCGTAGAAAGAACGTGCGCAACTCCTCGCGGATGTCGGAGGAAGTCATGCTGCGGAGCTCTGGAAGGGTGCGGGTGGGGGGCAAAACCCGCTCTGCCGGCATGACGCAAGCCGACCCACCCGCAAAGCAATGCGGCGGCTCCTCTCGCTCTATGTTGTTCAAAGAAGAGAAGGGGAGCCTTCCCACGGCTGACTCGAGCAGATCTTCTACGGTGTCGCCGTTGATATTGCCGGGCAAGGAATGGGGCGGGGCTGATGCTTGGTTGCCTCGCGGCGGTCCTGGAGACGGCGGCCGCGGGGCGTGTCGGGGCTTCGGTGGGGGAAGGCGGTAGAGGACCGTTTCCATTGTCAGTGGGCCACGCTCCGGGTCATGCGTGTCCCGGGGACGGCGCTCGCGATGCATCATGGCATCCAGCACTGACGGCTCGGCCTTCCAAGCCAGACTGCCGTAGGGCGAAGGAGGCGCATGAAGGCGGCCGCTGGGCTGCCCTTCTTTGTCACTTGCCTCGTCATCGCTCGACGAGGCAACAAAGTAAACTGCATTGTCACTCGCCATTGTCTTCAGGACAGCACAAGCAGCGAGAGCGTATCTTCGACTTCGGTATACACGCTTCACATATATACATACATATATATATATATATATATATATATATATATAGGTAGAAAAGGGAGGAAAACCCGAAAGAAAGAGAGGGATAAACTTTATGTGACCTGTATTGAGAGCAGGTTTGCTTCTCTGTCACGGCGTTCGTAGGGTGAGGACCTCCTCCTTATGGCGCGTACGCCCGTACCCCCAAAACAGCAACAGACCGAGATGGGTACCACGAGAAACAGCCCTCCCCCCTCTCTCGTCCTCCGTTACCCGTCCTTTTTCTATTGGCGGCGACACGTAACGCTGAGAGGATTGCTGTGGATGTTGTTTCGTGCGGTGCTACTTCTGGAGGGGGGGGGGGAAGAACGACTTCAGAAGAAAAGAATGCTTCCCCACATCTATCTTTTTTCTCCTCTCTTCTCCTTTTGCCTGTATCGTAGTGTGTGCTCCTCGATCAGCGAGAGGGAGGGGAAGGGGCTATCGATGGGCAATGCGATGTCAACGAAAGGGCAGAAGCGCGACGTGCAGTGGCGATGGCGGTAGTTGCGGCTGAAGAGGAGCGCCAAAGACAAAGAACGAGAGGAGGAGGGGCTACGATTCCGTGGAATGCAGTTGCAGTGGATCGACTTCCGTTCCATTCAGCTTCTCCACTGTTCCACGCACTTCTCTCTTCTTCAGAAATAAGCAAAAAAGGCAGGGGTTCGCGAATAGCGCAATGCAGTCCCACTTCTCACTGAGAAAAGCAGCAATGCACTTTCGATGACAACAAGCAGCCTCCCTCTATCTCTTTGTGTATTGGGCGGAGGGAGGGAGGGGCGAAGGCAAAGAAGGACGATGCGGAGGTTCTATCATGAGCTTGGGAGCAGTACACATCGGGAGATGTTCTGTATGGGAGGGGGGGGAGAGAGGAAGAGCGTGCAGCGGTGTGTATAAGGACTCGCTACGTCAATGACATGAAGGGGTCCCTCCTGTGTTCGCTGGGTCAGCACTCATGCGGGGGGCCGGCTGAAGATGAAGTCGAAAAAATTTCTTTCATGCTGAATACATCACGATGAGGAGCACCATTTCTAAGGGGTGCGATGTGCGGGCATGAGAAATAGAGAGGCCAAGAGAAGAAAAGCAGACGTAGGGAAAAAGGGAGGAAAGCTGGTAGGGTGTGGGGGGTTGGGGTGGTAGACCAACAGCCTGACCACCGCCTCAACCTTGACCACGTCTCCTCTCCTTCCCACCCTGACCAACGTAGGGAGCCTCACGCATATATGTAAGGAAAGAGATACGTAGAAAAGGCATCTCTCTCTTTCTACATCCTTACCCTACTCCTCTCTCTTTATATATACGTAAGCTAAGACGCTGACTGTACATCACCGTGTCTGACTCGCCAATGGCGCATGCGAAGGTCGGGGGAGGAGAGGAGGGGAGGAAGAAGGGGGAAGGAGGGCAGCATCCGCGAGGCATTGCGAAGGGAAAGACGACGGGAGAAATAAATTCGAGACAGTGGGGAGCGAATAGAAGAGACTCGACCTCCTCTTCCTTGTCCTGCCCCTCCCTCCTTCCTCTCGTTTGTTTCGCTCGACCGCCTCTCAGGAGAGAGCGAAGGGTAATGGGGTGGGGTACGTCCTCCTTTTTTCCTTTCCCCGTCCTCTGTCTAGGATCTACACATATAAAACGTGCACACCCCTCACTTCAACCCTCTCCTACGCCCCTCCTTCTTTCCTTGCCTTCCCCTACCACCGTCCACATGCCCTCCATTTCGTTTCTCTCCCACCTGGGGTACTCCGACGCAGCACCGCATCATCTTTGATTCCCCCCCCCCACCTGCACAGGAGCGGCGCCTCTCGTTCTCTTTCGCCAGCTCTCCCTCGGTCTATTCCTAGGCCCCGCTCCTCCTCTGCTACCTGTGTGCTTCACCCTTCTATACATTACATCGTTTTGCTCATCTGCTCCTCCTCTTTTCTTTCTTCTAACACAAAAAAATTGGGGGAGGTAGAGGGGGTAGGAGGAGCTGACCTGGCGATACGTCCAGTGCACTCCCCCTCCCCACCCTCACACACGAAAGAAGGTGAGGAAGGCCCTCCCCTCTGCGACTGCATAGCGGACCGGAGAACAGCGCTGTGCCCCGTAGCTTTGCGTATACGTAGGGACTGGCCTGCCAGCCAACACCCCCCATCCTCCGTCATCACAGCATCATCACCTCAACTTCCTCCGTCTTCCAGGGCTCTTCATTATTCTATCGAGGAGAAGTTTTCCTTCTCGCTTTTTGCCTTTTACCGGCGGCGGTCCGCCTCCTCCTTCTCTTCTGGGTCTACCGGGACACCATCCAACCGCGTTAGCTTCGGCAGTCGCTGCAGCATCATGTAGCGGTATTCTTGATTGTTGGCTGCACCGGTACAGAGCGGGTTATTCAGAAACAGCACATCAGCGAGCTCGGGACACTGATTGGCGAGACGGTCAATCTCGGTCCAGCTATTGATAAGGTTGTTGCTCATGTAGAGGACGCGAAGTCCTTTGAGTTTATCGAGGCCAGTGAGCTTATCGATCTTGTTGTACGACACCCATAACTGCTCCAGCTGCGGCAGGTCCAGCTGTTCCAACTTGCGAATGTTGTTGCGGCCCAGTGAGAGCACCTTCAGGTTTTTGAGGTCCTTGAGCCCGGGACCTATTTTTTCAATCGCGTTGGTGCTCAGCCCGAGGTGAACGCACTCCTTCAGGGTTGAGATTTCCTTGTCCATCTTCGTGATGGGGGGCAACATGCCGATAAGCAGCACTTTCTGCTCCTGTGCCGCCACGACACGTGGCACGCTCTCCTGCTCCGATTCTGGTACCATGGCGAGCCGGCGGCGGTACTCGCCTTCCTCGAAACGCGCGATGGCTTCCTTGACGGTGGTAGAGGTCGCCATGACGTCGCAGCCACCGGTGGAGGGGGAGAGAGGGGGTGGGTGGGTGGGTGAAGAAGAGGTTGGGAGAGTGGGAAAAGATTAAAAAAGTGGCACGGTAGCGGCTGCTGCTGCTCGCCTTACTTGTCCTATGTGGGGGATGTCGCTACACAAACAAACATTTGGAGGAGAGAAGCGTCAAGGGGGGGGGAGGTGAGGTGAGGTGAGGAGGAACGAGAGCATCGCAAAAACAGAGGAGAGGGGGGACGCAGGTGGAGGACGAGGTGGAGGTCGCAAAGGGTTTCAAGAGGAGACCCTGGCATGCAGAGACTGAGAGAGTGACGCGAATGGACAATCGGAGCCGGGGCATTCCGCTACGTCACATTGCTCTCTCTCTTGCTCCCTCATTTGTTCCATTCTACTTGTTTCCTCTCGGAGACCATATATATATATATATATATACGGAGAGCGAAGCTGATATTATATCTTAGTCTACGACCGCAGGAGCAGCGCTCCCAAATACTTCTGACCTCCTCCACCGTAGCCTAGCCCTCCCGCTCTGCCGGTCTCCTCTCCTTTCTTCTCCGAAGCATCGAGCACAACACGGAGACCTGCACATGTGTGGAGGTCGTTGCAGACGAGGTGTGAACACCATCGCTATTTCTGCTTTGTTTTTCCAGTTGAATAACCCAGCAGAGAGAGAGAAAGAGAGAAAGGGGGTGGGGAGAGGGAAGGCAGGCTAACGGCTCCCCCCATCAGGAGGTTTTTCTTGCCTTGCCATGCCTGGAGCAACATTCATCGATCGAGCCGGCCCGCACAGACAGACAGACACACACATACACACACACAGCTCCCAAAACGGAGGGCGTCTTCCTCTTTTCTTTTAAAAATGCTGGTACCTTCCTTCTCACTCCCTTCCCATTTCCCCAAAAGAGATAACCACGCTCACTCTATCCCAACTATGATTTTGGCATTCAGTGTCTGCATCTTCCACGAGACGCGCAGCAGTGCAGGGCCGTTCAGACCCATCACCCGCACCTCCGGCACCGGTGCGACGCTCCACTTGTGCTCCTCTCCTGCCATTTGTGGGTCACGGGGGTGACGCATGACTGCAGCCTGGGCGGCGGCCCGTACCATCTGCCGCATCTCTCGGCGCTGAAGGTGACTCCACTCCCGCTCCTGGTGCCAGTGGTGCACCACAACGGCGTCGTGATCATCGCGCGCTGAAGAAGGCCTCCGCTGCTGGGATAGGATGGGAGGGGGTGGAGAGAAGGGAGAGGTGGTCCGCTCCAACTCTGTCGAGGACGGCGAGGACGGCCCGTAAGGAGGTGAGCCGCTTACCGCCGTCGTCGTGGCTTCCACCCCTGTCGGTGATACGGTGTGAGGGGGGGACGGTGGCCTGGGGAGAAGATCTCCCAGCAGTGGCGCGAACGCATCGGGCGGGAGGAGCTCGCCCACCTTACAGAAGCCGATGTTGGGAGCTGGGTAGAAGCCAGTAAGTACCAGCGTACGCGAATGCGGTGCACCG
The DNA here is from genome assembly GCA_030849085.1 of Borovskyia barvae. Lineage (NCBI taxonomy): Eukaryota > Euglenozoa > Kinetoplastea > Trypanosomatida > Trypanosomatidae > Borovskyia > Borovskyia barvae. The sequence goes on along the minus strand of JASAOM010001094.1, from coordinate 123,881 downwards.
AGCACAGCGACGGAGGTGAAGGCACCTCCGATAGGGATGCGAACGTACCGCTGCCAAGGCAGCTTCCTAGGATTACGAAAGCACCGCCGCAACATCGTTTGCTCGACCGCCACCGCCGCCGCTTGCGTAGTAGCGTCGGTCCTCCTGCCGCCGCCCTCCTCCTTCTCGCGTTCCAACGGTATTCCCTGCCACAACAGGGACAAAGAAGGATTGGATGCGGCGCACACTGCATCCGGCACCAAACCTGAGAAGGGAGGGTCGTGCGCTCTGACACCTATGATACCTTCACACGGTGGCCCACCTGCCGGCATGCCGGCGTCGACACGCTCAACATCTTCACGTTCGTCGTCGATGGGCCCCATTACTGCATGACGCGTTCCTGTATTCGATAACGAGGTCGGGGACGGTTGCGTGGTGGTGGTGGAAGTAGGGGGGCCACTAGGTGCATCAATCTCCTCCAACGTCTCCACGGACGGAGCATGTAGGTTGGCGTGAGGGGTCGTAGTTTCATCAGAAGCGTGAGGGACGCAAACCTCCGATGCGGGGTGCAGAGGGATGTACCACATTGTGGTCTCCGGTGCATCGGCCTTAGCGCACCCACCAAAGTAGCATAGGCAGGGTCCTAGGATGGGTAGCTCTAGCACGGTCACAGCCCCAAAGGCACGCGGTGAGGGCAGCGGTGGTCCGTCCTTCCACCATCGCCCCGTTCGAGGGCAGAAGACCCACACAAACGTTTCTGCGGTGTCCGGACCGTTCATACTGATGGATGCGGCATGTGGCAGTCGCTGTGGCGTGCTGGTCACGCTGATGCTAGCGGCGGAGGAGGATACGTCATTTGCTCCTGCGTTACCATTGCTCGCTCCTCCGGCTCCCCCGTCGCGCGCGATGGGATTCGGGGTGGTGGTCGTGCTATTCATGTCGGAGTAGCTCACCGCGGTCTGCTCTGGGGCGATACACGTTCGGTGGCCCCCCACCAGCAGTACAACATCGCCATGCGTTGTGGCGGCACTCCCGCAAACTTTATCGGGCATGCGGTACATACCGGGCACTGCCGATCGAGCTCTCGCCCCGGTCCAACTCGGTGGCCGCCCAGCGGGGAAAGGCCAAGGCGACGCCGGCTCCGGACCCCCCTCAAGACTTCTCGCTTCGCCCTCGTTCGTGCCGGTAGCACCGCAGAGGGTCTCTTGCTCGCCCCGGCTCACATTGGCAAAGCCGTGCCCCTGCCTGTAGAGCTCCTCGGGCGGGTACGACTGTGAAAACCACGTCCGCGTCTCCGCATCCAGCACCTCGTACGTAGCGAGTACATCTCCTTGCGCGTTGTAGCCACCGAAGACGAAGATGTACGGGCCCGAGACCACGGCGCTTGCCGCCGCCCGCTTCTCGCTCATCGCGGGTAAGACGCTCCAGTGTTTCCGAGCTGGGTCGTACTCGTAGGCGCGATCAAGCACTATGCCTTCGTACGTCTCCCCGCCAAACACGAAGATGCGTCGATCGTAGGAGACCGTGGCCGTCTGCGACCACACCGGCTCCTCCGAACGCTGCAGACTTGGCGTGCGAACCTCCCCATAAGCCACCCGCTCCTCCATCGCAGCGGACCGTACCGTCTCGCTGACGTAACCCCACGGCAGCGACTTGGTGTTCTGGGTGCGGATGCTCACTGACAGAAATGACGAAGCAGGAATCACTTGGGTGTTGCTCTGGGGCTGCTGCTGCTCTGAAGCGAGCCTGCGCGCCGTTGCCGTTGCACTGGCGCCGTGCTCCTCAACGCCTATTGTCGATGCGGTGCCTGCAGCGGTGCTGACGGCGGGAGAGGACCAGGAAAGGGCCGTATTGCCACCAGCACCCACTTTTGTTTCCACCGCAACGCGCTTCAGCGCGCGAGGAAAATAAAAGAGACCATGGGCTGGGTCAAGGAGGTGAATGCCGTGCATCTGCCGAAGCCGCGTGAAGAGCTGCAGCGGATCCTGTGGCACGACGTCGTGCCACAGACGGCACACCCGGCCCGCCACGGCGGAGATGGTGGAGTAGTCGAGAAAAGTGAGGATGTACCGTAGCACATCTCGTGGGAGGCCACCGAGGGTGTGGAAGAACTGCGAGAGCACACGGTTGATGAAGGCTTCGGGGGAGAGGCGTAGCACGGAGGCCGCCGCTTGGATGCGCTGCTCCAGCCTTTCGGAGAGTTGAAGAGACGCAGCAGGCATTTGAAGAGGCACACGAATGTGAAAAAGCTGGTGAACTGGGGGGAGAGAGAGAGAGAGAGAGAGAGAGAGAGAGAGAGAGAGAGGGAGGGAGGGGGCAGCAGCAGCAGCAGAACAAGAGAGAAAAAATCAAAAGAAAAATGTGAAAAAAATGTAAAAGCAGCACGAAAAGGAAAAAGAGAGGGGACGGGGAGTCCGTAGAGCTGCGATTTTTTTTTCGGGGGTGGGTGGCTGAGACGACACAGGATGAACTCGTCAAGAACCGCGAGGGACGAGTCGCGTGCTCAAAAAATTTGACCGCCTCGATGCTCTTTTACTCGCCCCCCCCCCTCCCCCCTTCCCACCCGTCGCCGTCCGAGTAAAACTCGGAAAAGAAGGAAAAAAGGCGGTGATCGTGCAGATCAGCGGGGCAGGAAAGGCTTAAGCCGCACACACACACGCACGCACACTCGCATAAATCTATAGATAGATGTAGATAGAAGAAACGCAGGAGTGGGGTGGGTGGGGGCGAAGTACTTGAATTAGATTTGAAGGTTTTCTTCGGTGATAAGGAAGGGTTGAGGCATCCCACGGTGGCTGTAGGATGATATTTGGAGAAGATGGGGAGAGGGTGGGGGGAAGATCCTCTATCCAGTAGCTTATATATATATATATATATAATTGTATATGTTAGTCCCCGCACGCGTGCATGCTTACACGTAGGAAGCGCGCTCGGTACAGTGTGTTCAAAGTAGCGAAACCACCGAACCACCCACAACGCAAAGACGCTTACGCACGTCGGTAAACACCGAGCAATGCGATATCGAGTAAAAAAAAGAAGAGGAGGAAGCAAAGTTAGCAGAAGTGGATACTGGCGGTTGAGCGAAGGGTGAGAAAGGGGGAGGAGGATAGAAAGGAGGCGAGGGGGATAGAGGGGGGGGGGGGGGGGGGGGGGGGGGTGGCCCCCCCCCCCCAGAACAGG